>JAJJMC010011034.1:4416256-4609986 GCA_023531435.1 Papaver californicum | reverse complement strand
CAAGATGAAAATCAACCCAGCCAAATATATCTTTAGAGTAACATTGGAAAAATTCCTAGGCAACGTTGTAACAAATAAGGGGATTGAGGTATATCCAGTAAAGGTACAAGTTATCCGAGATATACTATCAGCAGTAACATTAAAGGATATACAATAACTCAACGGACAACTAGCAGCATTAAACAGGTTCAAATCTAGGTTATCAGATAAATACAAGGCATTCTTTTACCATCTGAAGAAGGGAGAGAAGTTCTCATGGACGAACGAATTTGAATAAGCATTTCAAGGTATCAAAGAATACCTCGCACTCTGTCAATATTGCAGCGACCAGATCCTGGTGAAGTTCTTATATTATACCTGGCAGCGACTTCTTGTGTTATAAGTGCATTATTGGTTAGAACCGCTGGAGGAGAAGAAAAACCTATATACTTGATCAGCAAAACTGTCAGCGCGGAAGAAAGGATTACTCGAAGATTCAGCAATTGATATTCTCCTTGGTATATACTACTTTAGTAAAGGAGTTGGTTATCCGAACAAAAATACTGGGAAACCCATGTTTCTTGGAGAAGCTGAATTCTGGAGCTAAGAATTGGATTTTATGAAGAAATTAATCATACTTACATTATGTACCTAGATGTAAACAAATCTCATCATAAAATATAAATCATACGGACCTAACCTGCGATAATGTTTTGCGTGTGACTGGTCTCGTAATCATTGTAGTAGAAAATTAAGAACTTGTGCTATCTTAGAGATGTATCGGAGTTCCATTTCAAGGAAGTATCATTTGTGGCCTCCTATTCGCAAACCAGGGACTGTTATCGACTATAACACTCCAACTATTTCGAGGATGTTCGACATGTTCTATCTACGACAAGATAACTAACATTTAAATCATTGTTATAGATGAAAAAATATCGCATCTACCTATAGCTAGTAATCATCAATGCCAACAGCTGAAAACCAATACGAAATCTAGAGTCAAGACCAGTCATCACCTTAATCACGTGACAACAACTAAAGTCACGAGATAAAAACTCGAACATGATAACATTTATATGGACTGTAAATCTGGGAGATAAGAATTAAAGCTTCTGGGTTAAAGAACTATTTGGATATTGGAGACCTGGATTTCTGAGCTGGAAGCAATGGAGTAATCTATAGATGACAATATGAGCACCTAAATAAGATGGAATATGCAATAGTACATATAATACGTGGTGATCTTCTGGGTCCTAATGGATACGTGAAATATAATTGGTCCCCACTGATCACACAATAAACATATGGATCATCTCTTGTATATATAGTCGGCAAGGTTCATTTTGTAAACAAAATATATTCTCGTTAATAAAATTAATTTTTAAATTCTATCTGCTAATTGTTTTCTTCTGTATACTCTTCTCATTCATTTTCATTAACAGTTTCATAACCTTATGATTTTTACAATCCCAGATTCCCTCACGATATGAATTATCCTAGCATCTTCTAAAACCTTTTTAACCTTGAGCCGAAAAAAGGCAATCTTCCAATCTTTAGTAAATCAAAACTTCCCTGAGACCTATACTTCTCAGGAAATTTGAGATCCACGCCAAAAACAAGGAAAAACTAACGAGAAAGATGTAAATTTACGAAAAGAATACAAAGTTATGAAGAACAGTTTTGTTTTCAAATGAGATCTAACTCTTAACTCAGGTAGGATAAATCCTTTTTAAAAATTTCTCCCGATTTTTAGCGCCAAAATATAATTGTAAGAAGACTTGCAGCCACACCCAAAAAAATAAAGGTCGAGATTCAAGCAAATAATAATTCAAAGCAAGTAATAAGAGCAAAGAAGGCCAACACGATGAAGTATACAAACGATTTACGTGGTTCAGTATTAAAATATATGTCCACATGAGGGTTTCACTATGTATTTATGATAATTACAAGCTAATGCATAAATCTTCTAAAAAAAAAGGAGTTAGGAAATTAATAGACGCAAATATCTTTCTCTCCCGTCTTCTCAAATATTTTCCAACCATTTCTTAGTATCCTAAATTCCCTTATATATAATGGGATTACAAATTGTGTATGACATCTCATTTTGTTCACTGAATATTACTTCGGCCGATCGAACCAGCTCGCTGAAGATATATATCCTTTTTTCGACGAAGGTACCAATCTTTGCTCCATCGAGGAAAAATCATGTCTCGTGATGTAACTAATCAACCTGGTCTTTTACGAATCTGATTCTTCTGATCCTTATTTATTTCCCAACTACCCACTTCGAACTCCACCGTCGATCTTTTCACTCCTTTACACGTGTCCCCATCTTGAGCAAGTGGTAAATACCTCGTTTTAGGGTAAAGTTGATTTCGAGATACAATCAGTCGTTTCTCTGTTGATTCCCTATTGTCGTCTTCGAATTTTAAGATGTTTCCACGTGGCGATGGTATTTTCTACCTCCACAACTACATAGATTTAAAAAGATAACTTGGCAACGCTATTAACAAACATATCTGAAATACGTCTGAACATTCAACTAAACCCCAATTGAAAAGTTTTTAATATTATGCGACCATGAATGATGAATATAATCCTTAAATCAAGAATCAAATCTTAATTGCATATGATATTACAAAGTTATTTTTGAGTATTCAATTAACCCCTAATAGTAAAGATATACAAATATACATGTTTGTACAAAAATATATCTTACCCAAACACCCACGTAGATATTGATGATCTCTGCAACCTTTTTCTCCATACGAACATAGTTGGGGGGGACCTGCAAAAAACCATCTGATGCTTAAGTTAGTTAGAGTTTTTCACATGAGATTGTGTAGAAAAGATTGTGTACCTCTTAGGGTTTAGGTTCCCAGTATTTATATACTTCTGCCTTGGGGATCAACCCTAATTTTGATATAAGTCATGACTTGTCATGACTTATCCTACGAGACATCTGGAATGTTCCAGAACTTTCCCCTTTGTATCTTGGCTAACAAGTATTCCAGAAACTTCCAGAACTTTCTTTTGGGATTGTGGTATAAGGTCCAAGAAAAGTTTGTATATGGCTAAGTCCAAATAAAAGTGCCGTTGGAATGGCTTACCGCATTATCCGCCCACCAAGGCCGGCAACCAAAACTGGAAACCAAAACCGGCAACTAAGGACGGCAACCAAGGCCTCCCACCAATACCGGCAACCAAGGACGCCCACCAAAAACGGTAAACAAGGCCTACAATGTCGTAGTTTCCCAGTATTTGGTGTCAAAATATTAGAGTACACACAACACCCAAACGTTGGTTTAAGAAGTTTGATTTCCTTGAACTCTGCCTGAGGTGCTACGCAATTCATGCCCAAGCGTATCGTTTGAAGTATTTCACAGCCCGCCCCCGAAGTACTATTTGTTTATGATGAGGTATTACGTATCTCTCCCCCCATATGACTATTGTCTTAGTTGAAGTGATATGTAACTCGCCCCCAACAAATATAGAGTATCATGTTGCTCAATGCTCGCACAAGGGTGCCCTTCCTTGATGCATCTCGCTCGCGCATGGATGAGGATTAGAGGTTTCTGCTATCTCAACTTCGTGTAGGGAGAAACTCTATTATTCAAGATGCATGCAGAGTTGAGATGTAAGCATCTATTCCTTGGCATGTAAAAATGCTTGCTACATTTGTTGACGTCTCATACTTGATATACGATAAAAATGCTCGAACCATGCATATACCTTATCTGCCATATTACTGGAGATTCGTGTCTTGTGTGACTATCGACAGCCTCATACAGTATATCTTTACCATACCAAACTGAATGCGGATTCAAACCCTCCGTAATAGTTCAGAAAATTAAATACGAACAATCAAAAAATGGATTACCAAAATACTGTTGAATTAAATGTCTGAACAGGAATAACAAAATAAATACTCACTATCCGACAATAACTGCCTCGTTATAACCTATGTGTGGAAAACCCATTAGGACAAAACCAACACATAGGAAAAAGAGTGCAACATATTGGGATATTAACGAAACTACTTTAACAAAAATATAACTAATGAGAAAACATCTTCAAGTGGAAAGAATTCCAAGGTTTCTATGGTTTGGAGTCTTCATTCCCATCGATCTTTCTTAGGTAGTAGGAACCGCTAGATGCAGGTCTATCTACTATGTATGGACCCTCTCAATTTTCTCTGAGCTTCCTGCAAATGGGTTCCATCGTTACCGCTCGATTTTTCTTCAGCACATAATCTCATGGTTTAAATGCTCGTTCATTGACCTTTCGGTCGTAGCTTAGCTTGATTGCTTGTCGGTATCGCATTAAATGTTTCCAGCAACTCTTTATCCAAAACCAGAATTCTATCATTGTTTCTTAATCTGAATGATCGAGTCTTAGTAGTGCTCAGGTACATCTCGGTAGGTATGACTGCCTCAGTTCCGTACGCCAATGTAATGGGGGAAAACCATTTGATCTTTTTGGAGTCATTCGGTAAGATCATAGGACTCCTGGAAATTCCTTCGTTCATTTTCCCTTCGCCTTGTCTAGCCTTTTCTTGAGGTTGTCCATGATAACATGATTTGTTGCTTCTGCCTGACCGTTTTTTTGAATATAATAAGGAATTGAAAAATTGTGTCGAATATTTAGATTCTCGCAAAAGTCTTTGATCAATCCAGATTCGAACTGTCTCCCATTATCTGACAACAACTCGTGTGGGATAACAAATCTGCAGATAATGTTTTCCCACGGGAATCTCCGTACGTCGTATCTATCCAGATGCACTAATGCTACTGCTTCAACCCATTTGTTAAATTAATCAGTGGCAGCTAGTACAACCATTACCCCTCCAGAAGCTTGAAGGAGTGGTCATACGATATTTATTCCACACTTAGAAAACGACTAGGGATTCAAGACTAAATGCAATTCGTTAGCGGGTTTCTTTGTAATTGGAGCATGTTCTTGGCAAGACACGCACTTCTTCGCGTACTCCTTTGCATCTTTTTGCTTGTACGACCAGAAATATCCTTGAGCAAGCACTCTATGCGCGAGACTATACCTGCCAGCGTGGTTGCAACATATTCCTTTATAAGCCTCTGCCAATATCGTTTATACTTCCTCAGCAGATATACATCGTAAAAACGGCTCCAAAGCCACAGATTTCGGTATAACTCTCCTTCAATTATCGAGTATTTCCATGTATTTTTGGTAACTTTTAAACGAGATACGTATCGTCTGGGAGTTTACTAATTGTTAATTATCGAACATAGAGTTGACGCCAGTCCAGGTCATTATTTGAAGGATCGCTTGAACCATCCACCATTAGACTGTCAACATCCATGTTGTCTATGTTTTCAGTGTCTTCTGGTGTTGGTGTAGTTACCCTCTCGCCCCCACTAGCTTATTCGAGAATTAGAATAGAGTGACTCTCTAAGATGCTAGGAAACTCCTAGAAATCCATTACAACGAAGCGAGACACTTTTGTGTAAACCGCTGAAGAAATATACGTGATGTGTGTCACAACACGTCAAAATTATTAATTACTTTCTCACTACTGATGTTTTAATATGAAGCAAGAGTAAGAAATGATCGTTCCCACAAAGAGGTCTGGGTTGTTATATGATTTCGAAATCTTATGTAGAAGGGGGGATTTTCATATTTAGTAGAAGTAAATTTAACTAATTAGAAATCTAAGAAATTGTATAAAAGAATCAAAAGGTTGAGAGTATTGGTCAAGGTTTCGTTTTCATTCACAAAACATGTTCTTGTACTAATAATTAGAATTGATATTTAATCTTGTTTAATAAAAAGCCCTAGAATACATTGATCGCAAGAATATCCTGCAAATTTCCTCAAGTCATCAACAAACACATTAAAAGATGTGAATATGAATTCTACCAAGAGAACAACCTAACGTGTAAAAAGCATTAATCAAGTTTAATTCCCGAAGAAAATTAAGATTCATGAAATTAGGCTAATCAATTAAATTGAACGTGGAAAGCGCACTAATTCAATTTAACAAAGGTTGCGATTCACATATGATTACAAGGATATATCACTACAAGCTATAACCATATTTATGCTACTTGTATTCAAGGAGTATCACTTTTGCGTATAATAAACCTTAAATTAGCTATAGATATGAATATGAGTTGAATCAATTGGACACTCAACGAAACAAACACTCAATCATACACGGCGATATTAATAGTGAATCATAATCGATAATATTGAGACAAAACTAATTTATTAATTCAAAGAATCATGTATTGTAAAATCCAACTATTCCATAACCAATAATAAGAAAACTAGCTACTCATAAATTGGAGTTTACATAATTGAATTCAAAAAGAAAAGAAATTATAAACCCTAGATGTGAGAAATCTTCCTCGCGCGAACCTACAAAAAAACTAAAAGAGGTGAGAAAAGAACTAGGTAAAAACCTATATATCTCTCCCACTTTTTGAAGTTGCTCTTTTATAGTTTTTTCCTTTATAGAAACCCACTTGGAATAAAACTCTTTTTTCCTTGTATAACTCAAACTCTTTAATTTCCAAAAATAATCCAAAACCATAGCTTTCCAGATTTAAGTCTAAGTCCAAACACCCCAAACCAAAATCAGAATCATAGAGGAAGCCCTCAACTCATAAAAGCCCAAAACAGATTCAAAATTATCAACTAGGCATGTCAGTTCCATAAGACTGACAAGGCAATTTCAAACCATTACGACAGTTCTTTGCCTCACTCCGTCAAGCACCTTGAGTGCATTTCCGTGTGTTGATTTCACCGTATCTCGATTGTATTTCTATCAATTCATATCCTTCCCTGCATAATTTATCATTCCCACAATCATCACTCATTTCAGAAAAATAAGCAAATATTAACCTTTGTCGTATTTCTATAACAGCCGGAATGTCGATGTTGGGGTACACTTTGGTGGAATTGGTGGAGTTTTTTGGGACCCAACACTGGTAAATCTACAATGATTATAGTTTTATTAAAATCAGGATATACCTTGATAATACTTCACATAAGGCGAGCAAACAGCCACAACGACCGGGCCTGAATTGGAGTCAACATCAATTGGTTCATTCCAGACTTCATTAGTAGCAGAACCCCAAAGGGAAATTTTCAAAGTGCACCCCCTAACAAAGCAAATAAAAGTTTCATTATGTATGTGAATTGACAGATCGAAATCCCGGTGAAGTCCCGGATACCTGATAAACATAAAGGTATTAATGTGAAAGTTTGTATGGTTGAGATTCTCGATTGTGGTAATTTGATCTTATTTCCAATTTCAAAAAAAAAATCCCAAATTTAAATTTTCGACAAATTAATTTTCAAATAATATAGATTACCACTTATTTTGACAAAAATCATCATTCACTCATAATTGGCGTTTCAGATCGTTTTGTTGAAAATAGAGGGTTTCTCATTTGAAATTTGCAGAGTGTAGTTGCAGAGACCTCATCTCTTGTATAGCTAGCTTTGTTGAGGTGGAAAAATCAATGAACTAAGTTGTAAAAGTATATAAAGATAATTAGATGGTAGCAATGGATTTATACCTAAGTTAAGGTGATATATGCGTATTAGTAATCATATGATATTACAAATTCCATGTAAAGGGAAGGAGGCAGAGGCTAAGGTTATGCCAACTATCTATAGACTCGTAGTCAAATTACCGGAAAATCTTGCAATAACACTTCTTTAGCAAACACAAACATCTAATGGAGTAGTCAAAAGAACAAAATACTGCTGGAGCATTGAATTCTAATCTAATAACATGGAGGAATTGAATTTATTTTCAAACATCATATTTCAATATAAGCCTAATACATACCTTGTTTTGCAGCTAAAAAAATGAATATCCTCACCATTTGAGAAACTTTGAAGAACATTAGGTGATAAAGGATGAACACAACTTGATCGAATATGATGCAACTTTTGTTGTTTGATCAATTAAGGAAGCACAATCGGCTGAACTGTTAACCCTAGATTAATAAAATAAGAAAAACGCATGAGATTCCAACCATGACTTTTCACTGTATGATTATGAATTTCTTCAGGCTAGATGTGCATGAGATTCTAACTATGACTTTTCACTGTATGATTATGAATTTCTTCAGGCTAGATGTGCAACAAGTAAAAAAAAAAATGTGTAGCAAGTAAACCCTAGATTTTCAGTAGTTTAAAGAATGTAAGAGACAAAAAAAAAAGATAAATCATAAAAGTAATTTCGAACAGTAGTTTCAATCGAGGTATTTCAGGCTTAGATATGGATGGACAGGAAAGAGTCAGGTTCAGGGTTCGAGGAAAGCTATTTAAACCCCAAAAAAAATAAAGGTTGGGCCATGATATGATATCTTCTGTCAAGGTGTTTAGAAAAAAAGATGAACGTTATGTATCCCAAAGACAAACACTTGAATCGGACGATACCACCCGTCTACGATCTTATTTCAAAGGTTAGATTTATCCCAAACTAAGACGACAGTCCCTTTTATGTTATAGATAGGGAAAGTAGTTTATATTCTAGGTGGAGCTTACTATGTTTCATGCCTTGCCATTATTTAACTATACACATCTCCAAAATACCATACCTCTCTATAATTTGTATTTCTACAAAAACTTTCCCCCATCTTCTTGTCCTTCCAAAAAATATCTTTATATTATATTCCCTTTCTCTACCAACCTTTATATTTTTCAAATCTTATGTGTATTTGTACTTTTCTTTTTTTTCCCTAGAAACATCTTCTCCACAACAAATATCATGGGGCGATTTTAGGTTTTACCGTAAATTTTTTGTCATGGTTCGTGTCACAATTTTTTTTGAATCCCGTCACCACTTTTCAATTAACGGTGTGAGTTGGGTTACAAATGTAAGAGATTTTTTTCATGTATTTCCTCCATCCTAATTTAGTTATTTAAATAAGATTTTTTCTAGTCCCATAATACTTGCTTAAATTGATATTTTTCCATATAATTTTCAAAACCACCCTTGAAGTTTTAACTTGGAAATATAAGTTATTTTTAACATATACTAATAACAATTAATGGTTAAAGATTTTTATCAAGGGTATAGATGGAAAAAACTTATACATCTCCTCATTCCTTAATGCGTGTGTAAAACCCAATTTAAGAAGCTAAACAGATAAATTTTTTGATGGGGACATTTTTGGATGGAGGCGTGGAGGACGAATAATATGTTGTCATTTTCTTTTCCATTAATTGTTTCCAACCAATTATGTTTCTAAATATATACAGAAGGTTTATTTTTAGAAATAAATTTGGGTTTTAAAAACATAATTGGTTGGAAACAGTTAATGGGAGAGACAAATGGCAACAAATTATTCTTCCCCCACGCCCCAATCCAAAAACTCCTATATCAATAAATTTCCAGGCGGATGCCCCAAATATCCGTCCGTCACATATCGAAAATGAGTAAACATTTTCCAGGTCTGTCACATGATCCCAGACGGATACTTAACCATCTCCCCCCCTTTTTTTATCCGAAAGCTTCTTTTTATTCCCCTTGTCAAACATATTGGGTCATATGGGATTTCCTCGTTCTCTCCCCCGATCGAGATATCCTATGTTTCACCCAAGAAAGATTGATTGAACCATTAATAATTTGAAGCGTGAAGTATAGTTAGAGCAATTTATTAGGGGAGCAATATGCATTTTTCAATTAGAAGAATTTATGATTGGCTTGGTTGGACCAAAAAAATGAAGTATCCAGGCTCCGTTCAAAAAAGCACAATCAGTAAAAAATGTATGGTTAGAATTCCTACATTATACCAGGGACCTCAAACCGCCAATCAATTGACGGAGTCATCATACTTTTCCGGTGATTGGCGGAAGCGGAAGATATAAAATGAATAAAAAAAGTATTAGCCGGATAATACTATGATGGTTTTTTCTTGCCTATACACAGAATCCACTCTAGAGCTGTATGCACTGCGTAAAATGCATATACGGTTCTTCAATTCGACTTTTTTCTTGTCTTTTTATATCATTGAGATAGATGAAGAATTCATTATGTTATATCATCAGGATAATGATCCACCAACCTTTTAGCTCTTTTTACGATGCACAAACAGGAGAATTTGTCCTGGAAGCAGAAGAACTGTTGAAACTTCGTGAAACCCTCACAAGGGTTTATGTACAAAGAACGAGCAATCTGTTATGGGTTGTATCCAAAGACATGGAAATAGACGTTTTTATGTCAAGAGATTCATATGACCTGATGACTTCTTGGTTCATAATGCGATTGCTCTAAGTTTACATATAACTATATTTATCTTAGTAAATGGTGCTTTAGATGCACGTGGTTGCAAGTTAATGCCAAATAAAAAGGATTTTGGTTATAGTTTTCCTTGCGACGGTCCGGGACGAGGCGGTACTTGTGATATTTTGGCTTGTGACGTATTTTATTTGGCATTTTTTTTGGATGTTAAATACCATTGGATGGGTTACTTTTTATTGGCATTGGAAGTACATCACATTATGGCAGGGTAATGTTTCGCAGTTTAATGAATCATCCACTTATTTGATGGAGGGGTTAAAAGATTACTTATGGTTAAAATCTTCACAACTTATCAACGGATATAACCCATTTAGGATGAATAGTTTGTCAGTCTGGACGTGGATGTTCCTATTTGGACATCTTGTTTGGTCTATCGGACTTATGCTCTTAATTTTCTGGCGTGGATATTGGCAGGAATTGATTGAAAATTTAGCATGGGCTCATGAACACACACTTTTGGCTAATTTAATTCGGTGGAGATATAAACCAGTGGCTCTTTCCATTGTGCAAGCAAGATTGGTTGGATTAGCTCACTTTTTTGTAGGTTATATATTTACTTATGCGGATTTCTTGATTGCCTCTACATCGGGCATATTCGGTTAATTCCTTTTTTTGAATGTCATGTATCAGCGACAACAAATTTTATGTTTCAATGGAGAATGAGGCCCACCTTATTAATATTTTTACATCTAGGATCCGACTTGTATCATTGATAATAATAGGAACTGAACCATTATGGCAAGGCAAATTTTGATTCATAGGGAGAAGAAGGGGAAGAAGTTGGAACAAAAATATCATTTGATTCAACAATACTTAAAAAAAGAACTAATATGTACTAGAAGAAAAGCACCTATACCTAATAAAAGTATTCATCAATTCTGTTCCACAATCCTTAAAGGACCCAATGAATTTAGAATTGAAATTAGGGTATCCCTTTTAATTGATTCTTTTGTCACACAATCATTATATTTAACACCGTTGAATGGACCCATTCGAGAACAATTTAATGATGACAAAATGATCAAAGGTTGTGATTCCTTATTTCGATTTACCAACGCACGAATAGTTCCCTGATGTTGGGTAAATGCTTGTTGAATCTTTTCTTGGAATGATACGAAAACGGATTGAGATTAGTGCGATCTGATCCATTATCCGGGATCCATATTAATCCCCCCTCCCATGAATGGACACTTTTGGATAATTTAATTCGGTAGAGAGATAAACTAGTTGCTCTTTCCATTGTGCAAACAAGATTGGTTGGATTAGCTCACTTTTCTATATGTTATATATTTACTTATGCGGATTTCTTGATTTCCTCTACATTGGGAAAATTCGGTTAATTCATTTTTTTGAATGTCATGTATCAACAATAATTAATTTTATGTTTCGATGGAGAAGGAGGCCCACCTTCTTAATATTTTTATATCTAGGATCCGACTTGTACCATTGATAATAATAGGAACTGAACCATTATGGCAAGATAAAGTTTGATTCAGAAGGAGAAGAAGAGGTAGAAGTTGGTTCGACAATCCTTAAAAAAAAAACTAATCTGTACTAGAAGAAAACACCTAAACCTAATAAGAGTGTCTGTTAATTCTGTTCCACAATCTCTAAAGGACCCAATGAATTTAGAATGGAAATTAGGGGATCCCTTTTAATTGATTTTTCTGTCACACTGTCATTTTATTTAACACCGTTGAATGGACCCACTCGAGAACAATTAGATGATAATAAAATGATCAAAGGTTGGGATTCCTTATTTCGATTTACCAACGCACGAATAGTTCCTTGATGTTGGGTAAATACTTGTTGAATCATTCCCTTGGAATAAAACGAAAACGGATTGAGGTTAGTGTGATCTCATCCATTATCCGGGATCCATGTTAATCCCCCCTCCACATCATTTTTTTTTCTGGTATACGAAATAAGGGATTTCACTAAGTCCATTCTTATGAAACAGATAATCAGGGTGTTTACTCTTACTTCAACAAAAGAAGCATGAATCGCCTCTATAGACGAACCTTTTTTTATCTTGGTTCCAATTCAATACTAAACAAGTTCGAACTAATTGAATACTTGTGTGATAAATTTTTCGAATTGGTTTCCATTTCCATAAAGGATATAATTGACAACTCGAAGTTGCACATAATCTCTTTTGGTGCAACAGGTCATGGGTTTATCACGTCTGTTATTTCATATGTGACTACGGGTCGAACCAAAACAAAAAACTTAGTTATTTCTCATACCCATTGTTGAAATGAAATCCCCCTATTGGCTTTTTCTAAAACTTTTGACATCCGCCACAGGGTAAACCATCACCTCTCAGGCCTCCCCAATCGATTCTACATCTTACAACTTTCATCGTATTGTGCTCTCCAAAGAGCAACTCTTCTCAAAATCTCAAAAGGTGCTGAGTTGGAATCCCATTATAAGGATTCTTACCAATAGGCGTGGTCGCTGAATAGAAAAATTAAACTGAAAGCCCAGACAAAATGAACACCTAGGAAAAAAGACCATATGCAGATAATGAAGAACCATAAGACTAAATTATCTGGGATGCATGTTCCCATAAAAAGTCGCGGAGCCACCCGTTAATAGTAATGGAACTCTGCGCAAAGTTTCCTCTCGTGATATGAGTTACCACTCCTAGATCGTTTATACTACCCCAAACATCTGACTGCATTTTCCAACTAAAATAAAATATTACTACCGAAATTGTATTGTACATCCAGAATAGACCTAACAGCTTCCACGGTCATGAGTGGAGTAAAGAGTAAAACCAAAGACTAAAAACCATTTTTTTTGTTCTACTCCACCTGAAATGCTAAATTTTGATAAGGCGGAAGACTAAGTTTATGCTTGGCGTTGGGCGCATATATAAGGATCCTTCTGTTGGATGGGTGTTGTATGGGCATATGCTAGTGAAAACGCTTGGTTGGGGCGGATTTTTGATGAACGCTCGGTGAAAGACGCATCCCAGAATAACCTCTGATGGTAAACGCACGCGTATCAGCATGCCCAAGTGACATGTGTGGGTGTAGAAGAACGCCTGTTGGGGAGTAAGCTTACAATAACGTCTGGTGAATGTGTGGTCTTGTGTGTGATGTAGTTATAGGTGGATTACAAAACACGGTACTTGCTTCTTGTCGTATTCTTCATACGGTATTAGAAATAAACAAAATTGAAGGTGTCATTAGGTTAATCAATCACGCAACCGTTCATCCCTAGAATTCTACATTAGATACTACATTAAAAAATTTAATAATCAGAGCTCTTGTATTAATTGCGTAGTAATTGAGAGTACAGGTAATGCAATGAGGTGCTAAGACAGGCGGGCCACAAACGAGCGTAAATTTGGTGAACGATCAAGACAGACGGCAGTTTGATTAGCGCCTCATTGACGAGTGTACGCGAGGTTGACGCCCCGCTGGACGTGTTCTTGTGTGAAGCCCAATACATGTGGCTTTTTTGTTAGCGTCGGATCATGAGACCCCAGCTGTCGGACTACTTTTGATCTTTTAATCCCAAACAGTAAAAAATCTAGACCATAACCCAAATATAGTCCCCCTACTGTGATTAGTTTTGGGCGGACCAAAGAGTATGTTTGGGTTTGGTCCAGGTTTTACTCGCCTTACTGTGGATGCTCTAAGAAGACATCTGACTACATCCCAGACGGACGGATACCTATAATGTAACGGACGGAGGGAATATTAGTTAAGGGCATTTTTGGAAAATGTGTGTCATTTTCACGACGAGGTAAATCTGTGTCGGGATCCCTTCTTGATTTCTTTCCTTTTTTTCTCTTTTGGTTTAGCTTTCTATATGTACGTTCCTTTACTTATTTTTATCAAATCTCGTATACACCGATCTTAACGCTTAAAAACAAAACATAAGTGAATTTTGGTAAGAATTTGGAATTATTTGTTAGAGGTTCAACCAACAAAACTAATTGAACCACGATGAATTTCTTCTCTATGATGTCTGTTTTAGAACGCCAAATACTCAAGTTTTCTTTCAGATACATCAATCTGATTTATATTTTTCACAATATCATATTACTTCTTCAATTCAAACTTTACTTGAATTGTCATCATTGTTGCGAATTACGAGCAATGATGCTTATAATTTATTGATTCAGTTAGACTCTGTTACATCTCAATTTGTTAAGTCCGAACTTCTAACTTTTAACTTCTAAGTTTGTTTAGTTTGTTTCAGCCAAGCATATGTCTTCAGTCTTCGACTTTCCATTTTAGGGATTCTTTCCACAATGTTCTGCAGGAAAGGTCTTTTTGGTGTGAATTCCTCTGTCTCACATACACATATGGTAAAATAGAATCTCAAATTTTATCAAAAACGTTGTCTATCGGAATTGCACACATACAAAACCCGCCTACATATCACAAAGGGATTAGTCCACGACATTCAGAATAGGACCTATCGTGGATCTCAAAGAATTCATCATCTAGAATTTGGATATTATTCACATATGGGATAAAAATCAACTACATGGATCCAGTATATATCTAGCAACTTCCAAATTATATATTCTCTCTGTTTCACTTTAGATGATATTTTTGGAATTTTTATGCGGATTAAGAAATAGAGAAATATGAAAAAAATTCATCTATGTCCTTCAAAAAAGTCTTTAAACATTAATTGTTATTAGTGTATTTATAAATAAATTTATTGCCCACGATGAAATATTAGGATATTATTGGTAGTTTTGGTGGGAAAATACGAAAACTTTCGAATAATGTTGAACAAAAAAATAAATATAGACTATCATCTAAAGTGTAGCCCCAAATTACACCCACTAAGCGCTCTACGCCTCTACCTATGTTTAGGGGTGCACAAAGGTCGGTTCTACTCGGTTCTTAATTGTTATTAATGTACTCTCGGTTCGGTCGGTTCCGGTTGGTTCTTGTACCTGTACCTTTTTTAAAAAATTTTTGAAAAGCTCTGTCTTGGACTAAATGTACAAACATAGTGAATGATATATGTAAAATTTCTTGAAAAGCTGTTTTGGACTAAATGTACAATCACATATAAGCAGGTGAAATGTATACAGTAACTTCAAATATAAGCAGGTGAAGTTAGTAACTTCACAAAAGTATACAGTTGAACAGTTAGTATCTTCATAAAAGCATACAGTTGAACAGAATGCTATGATTCAAAAGGAATGGATAGGTTAACAGTCAACAAGCACATGGCTTTCTATTGCACTTGCAAAAGGCAGTTACAGAATGTAATACTGGGGGTTTACAACAAATGGTAGCCAGAATTAGTATGAGGTCTTTAATTTGTTACATAATCCACTTGCATGAGGTCAGAAATCTACGATGGCCGTGAGAAATGAGTTATAAGATATCTGTTAGAAATCCTAAGGTAAGTGTGAGATGGGCATCACATAAAGCCAATTTCCTGTGGTAACTAGTAATGAAGCAACAACGTCTAAATTCCTTACATAGTGATGTTGTTTTATTTGTTGTTGGAAAAAATTTAAACATGTAGCAACATCAACTGTTATAGGTTACTTTTACATGTCAGAGTAGATCGGTTTGCAGTTTTCTTGACCTGCACAAATGCAGCCAAAATTAGTATGAGCTATAGACTATGAGATTGTATCAACAAAATTTATATGTGAAATAACTACATACACATTTCGTCATTTCTACCTCAAAAAAAGTTGATTCTCAAGATAAAGTATGGTACAACTGCCAACAATGTGACAGTTTGCAAACTAATCATATATTTGGGTGCAGAGGGATATGAAATAGCTGTTACGTACCAAATTTCTTAATGTAATGGTGCTTGGTATTAAAATGATTGTTCACTCTCTCAGTCGGGCATTATAAGTATAAATCTTACAACATCAGTCTTTAGTAGGCACTATCATACGCCATGATATGTTCATTATTGAGTTTCCATACATTCAAGTAATAGACTCAGAACATAGAGAAACATATATCATGAAAAAAATCAAGGAAA
Source organism: Papaver californicum (assembly GCA_023531435.1). Taxonomy (NCBI): domain Eukaryota; kingdom Viridiplantae; phylum Streptophyta; class Magnoliopsida; order Ranunculales; family Papaveraceae; genus Papaver; species Papaver californicum. The sequence goes on along the minus strand of JAJJMC010011034.1, from coordinate 4,593,716 downwards.
CATCGACTATCTACAATGGAATTTTTTACAGGCAAGGATAACCCAAAATGATTGCTTGCAAAAGATCACGACCAAGATTTCATCTTCAACTAACCCAATAACATTTGAGAATGAAGTATGTTACGCAGTTCAGGATCTAAAACTAGGTGGTGCATACAAAAAATTGTCAAGCAAAGAGATTATATCATGCATTAAGAATAGGGCTGTACAAATGGTGGCTGAAGAGAGGGTACTGATAGTGTGAATCAAACGAATCAAATCAAGCAAAAAAAAATGAATCAAATCAAGCAAAAAAAATGAATCAAATCAAAATCGTAAAACCCTAACATCACCTGATGATGTTTGAAATCGAGAATCGTTGAAGAAGAAGAAGGTGGTACTGATGGTGGTTGCTGTGACGGGATAGTGGTGGTAGAGGTGGTGTCGATAGCGATGAGTACACAGAAGAACTGTCTTCTTCTTCTTTCACAGTACACTCTACACAGACGAAGTAGTAGAGAAGATCGAGTGAGTAACCTAACTTAGAAAGGGACGAATGAGATTGAAACAATAAAATATGATCAACGGTTAATAATACTCGGTACAATCGGTCCGGTACAGGTCGGTTCTTAGGTAGAACTTGTACCTTGTACCAGGGTGTACTCGGTTTTCATTTTTTGTACCTGTACCATGTACTCTCGTTTCGGTCTGTTTCAGGTATAGTTCCGATCTGGTTCTTCGATTCCGGTCGGTTCCTGTGCAGCTCTGGCTATATTTTCTACAGGTGCCAAATGAAGAGCTATGTTTGTTGCATGGCGCCAAATGAAGCTTGAAGACCAAAAAAAAAAAAAAAAAAAAAAAGAGTAGCATAATAGAAATAATGTAGTCTACTGTAGAGTCTTTAGACTGGTATTAGACGTGGATTACCAGCAACCACATTATTTTAGAAGGCTGATATAGGGGCTCCAAATTTGAGTGAGGGGCTCCTAGTTGAGCCGAGGTGACCCATTTTTACGATAAGGGATGTCCTAGGGGGTTTTGTTAAATGACCATTTTACCCTTATACCAATTAAAACCTAAACTCTTTTAACAAAATTCATAATTTTTAAAAACTTAAACAAAAGAAAACCTATCAAAACCCAACCGTAATCTTCCTCGATTCATCGTCGATTCGCAAAATTCATCGACGATTAAACTCAACTCAACAATTCGAGATGAAGAAGCATACTAAAGGCGTTCAAGGTAGCAGTGATGGCAATGAACCCTGCTCCTTTCAACCTGATCAAGAGATTCAACAAGAAATCGACAGTGACAAGCAAAATCAAGCACCGAAAAGTCCAACAATGGTGTATCTAAGGTATTGTAGAAAACCCATGTATTCTTAGAACTTGTAATTGATTTATTCGCATGTTTAATCATGATTTTGGGAAAAAAATGTTGCACACAGTTGATATTACGGTTGGGTCCGTGTCAAACCCCAACCGTAATATTTCATGTTCTTGAGTATTACGGTTGGGTTATTTTCAATACCCAACCGTAAATCAAAGTGAAGAAGATGAATAGTTCAGGATATTACGGTTGGGTTTCAATAGATAACCCAACCGTAAATAATTTGCGCCAATTTTTAAATACAACTTACGGTTGGGTTTGTAGAAAATCCCAACCGTAACAAAGAGCGTCCATAAAAATTTGGTTTGAGTATTACGGTTGGGTTTTTTCTTAAAACCTGACCGTAACATATGGACCACCTTTTGTACTTATATTTTTACGGTTGGTTTTTTCATAAAACCTAACCGTAAAATATGGGAGAAAAATTACGGTTGGGTTTTGAGAAAAAACCCAACCGTAAATTTTCCTGTGTAGTGAATATTTTTTTTGTTGAAGTTGAATTGCTTTGAAATTATCTAACTTGTATTGGTTGTGTGTTTTAGAAAGAATAAGAGGGGTAATAATTTAACACCTATTTCTCACACTCCAACCCCTCGCCACGGAAAGCATTTAGGGGTTCAGAAGAGAGGCGTGAGCAAGACCCATAATCCCTCTTTTGAGGTAGGTGGTGGTAGTGTTCCTCAAATTGCAGAAGAGGAATATAATGTGTTTCAAGGCTTGGGTGATCTACCAACACCCAGAGGTTCTTTTGTGATTAGAGAACCACCACAAGAGCAACAACACGAAGAAGAAGAGGGGGACAGAGAACAACATGTCCCTCAAGGCAAAGGTAAAGAAATTCGAAAAGAAAAGGCAAAGAAAAGGGTTGCCAAAGAAATTCCGAAAGAAAAGGCTGAACCTCAACTGTGGCCTAAGAAGAGGAATGGAGGACTATGGGGTGAGGCCCCAGACAAGTCTGCAATATTATTTGGTTATCCCCATTCATGGGCTGCCAAAGTTGCAGTGACCAAGGTATTATTCTAATTACTTCTCTTATTCTGTTAAATTTTTGCTTTTTAACTTTTGTAAGTAAAACAAATTTGTTTTTATTCTTTGTAGGATCATACACAGGCGATCAAGAAATTGGTTCGTCAAAGGGCTCAACATTGGCCCTTAACTGATGAATGTACGGCTGTACAAATTCTGGTAAATGGTACCGGGTTAGCTCCCGGAATTACACATTCAATGTGGGAGTATGACAGTGTCGTCTGCGCAGCCTTCAGGGAACGTTATTGGCCTGAAACCGATACGTTTCATCTCCCATTCGGCGAGATGACTATAACGCCGGATGATGTCCAATCAATTCTTGGGCTAGAGGTGGAAGGTAAATCAGTGTTTGAGGGTTTTGACAACAACATGTCCTGGAGTGATATTTATGCACTTGTCAAAGAAACACTTGGATGGGAGAAGACCGAAGCTGAATCGGAATTTAAATTGGTGAGTGGAGATAAACCGGGGATGCCAAAGAAGAAAGGTCAATCTATGAGCAAGAAAATATTGTTGCGGTCACTACGGGAGAAGTTTAGAGGGACCGCAAAGTTGGAAATGGCTGGGGTCGTCATAGATGACACCAGAGCCATTCGAACAGCCAGAGCTTATCTGCTATATATGCTCGACACCATCTTCTTTGGTGATAACTCGGGCAACAGGGTCAACGTCCAGTATCTACAATGGTTTCAGGGTGATCTCGGGATGACCCATCAGTACTCGTGGGGAACTGCCACCCTGGCCTACCTACTTGCTAACCTTCGAAAAGCTTCGAGGGTCAGGGGAACTGATATTGCCGGTAATACCGGTCTGCTTCAGGTAATTTATTGTTTGAATTTCAATGTTCAATTTTAATTTATTTTTTTCTCATTTTCTTATATTAATATTGATTATCTTTATAGGCATGGGTATACGATCACTTTCCCAGACTGGCTCCTCAAACAAGCGTTGATGTTAATGGACCTACGGGAAAGAAATTCGTCTTCACCGGGACGCAGGCAAAATATAAAGAAGTGCTCATAGCAAAGATGAGAACAGAAATTGATGCTTTCACGGTTGATGATGTTGTTTTCGACCCTTATGTGAAGATTAGCATAGAGGGTCATGGACATGTTGAGGATTTACGTGAATTGTCGGACGTGGAAGGCTACAACGGTTCTTTGTATCATCCGTTTGGATACGTGATGTCCAACCCCCGCCGAACTCTCCGGCAATATGGATACGTCCAAACAACGGTGACACGCGAAATGTTTAAATTGTGTGCGAATGGTTCGATGATCGAAGGGCCAAACATCGTGCTAAACTATGAGCCGACGCCTTCAGTCGCAGTTTGGAATAACCGCACTGATCAGAAATACCAAGTCCAAAGGAATGAGTTAACTCCCTCTCCGGGCACAAAAGAGGCTGCAGAAGATTACTTGGAGTGGTATCGCCATTTTGTTCATCCAACTATCATCAACAATGATCCTGAGACTCTGGCAATCAACACAGGAGATGGTTTCTGGAAGAAGGCATATTTCAATTTGGTACGTACATTATTTTTGTTATTAATGTTTTTAAGATTTATTACTAAACACTCATCCTACTTTTATTTTCATATGTGAATAGAAAAAGAAAGCTATTGTATTGGCGGACTCTATTAATCCATGCCTAAGCACAATTGATGTGAGGACGCCTGACCAACTCCAAGCTTTGATTAGGGAGCTTCATCATGAAGTTGAGGATGTGCAGCGGACTTTAAAGAGGAGTAGAACCGGTACAAGAGGCGCGACTAGAGATGCGAGTACTACTAGAAGAGAGCCCCAAACATCGGATGAAGAGACACATGATGAAGCCGGGGATGCGCAACGTGGTGCTCGTACTCGAGGCGGTCGTGCTGGAGCTCGTACTCGTGGCGGTGCTGCTCATCGTAATGTTATGAGCAAAAAAAGAGCTCGTCAAAGTCATCGACCTACCCCTCCTCCTTCTCCCTAACTCTATGTCTATGGTTTTGTTTTGTATGTGTGAATTAGTTGTACCTTTAATGTGAAGTTAGATTTGAAGTTTGAATTTAACTTGCACGTGAAAATTTATTTGATTAATTTTTTTAAGTTGGAAACCATGCATTGGGAAATCCCGGTAAAAATACCCAGTCACATTAGTGTTACGGTTGGGTTTCTAGGCAGAACCCAACCGTAAAACTGGAAAAATGAAAAATGTGACAGGTTTACGGTTGGGTTTTGCCTGGAAACCCAACCGTAACTATGTCACATTTTAATCCTACAGTTTTACGGTTGGGTTTTCATCCAAAACTCAACCGTAAATATGAAAGAATAATTTTACGGTTGGGTTTTGGCTGAAAACCCAACCGTAAATTCTACTGGATAACTTTATATTTGATTCTCTAATTTGTTTGTTTTTCGTTTTTTCTTTGTTTGAATGACCCAATTTACCTTCAATCTAGTTAAAATGATTGAATAAGTTCAAATTTTTGATTTTGAAACCCTAATTTGACCTTAAAACTCAAAGCTACAAAGGTTGGTTACGGTTGGGTTTTGTCCTAAAAACCAACCGTAAATAAAGAACCTCAACACATAATTTTCCTATGATATTACGGTTGGGTTTTCAGCCAAAACCCAACCGTAAAATCTATTTTTAGGAAAGTTTTGGGTCGTTTTTGGTTTTTTTTTTGGGTTTTCAAAAATAGAGCCGTTCAAACCTTGAACGACCCATTTTTCAAAATATAGCCGTTACACTTCTGGTTTATAAGTGAAATAGTTGAGTACATATCCAACCCATCCATTTTTTTTAAAAGTTAAACCTTTATGTTACAACAATCATGTCTAACAAAACTAGTACTCTAACATAGTGGAATATGGGTCAACCTGGGATTAAAAATCCAGATTTTTCTTTGGATGAAGATTTATGTATTTGCCGCAACTATGTATTATGTTTTCCAAAAAGAGGAGAAGAAAGAAGGAAAAGTGGTATAACGAGTCCGAGTTATTGGCAAACAATCCATGAAAAATTTTGTTCTGAAACCGGCAACCCTTTTAACCGTGATCACGTCAACTTGATTTGTCGATATAACACTATACACCGATACCTAGAAGAATTTATGGCATTAGTTCGTATTATTGGTCAACTACGACTTAGGGGTGAAACCGAAGATGAGGTGTTACAGAGATCTCTTGAAGAATGGAGGAGATGGAAAATATGGCCCTTTTTATACCTACCTCATTATCACATCCTAAAGGACTTTTTGCTCACTCGCAAGCATATTTATTAGTTCTTTTGTAATGCCATTTGGGTTTGTTAGTGGTAATTTCAATTGTATCCCAGGTTACTTTAATGATTTCATGGGTTGTAATGTGGTCAAAAATTTGATGTTTACATAAATTTTGTGTTTTGAACCCAATTTTGAGTGAACTGAAATTCCAAAAAAGGTTAACAAAAATATTTACGGTTGGGTTTTCAATGCAAACCCAACCGTAAACCTTCCAGATTAAAATTCACCCAGGTTTACGGTTGGGTTTGGTCTCAAACCCAACCGTAAACGTTGCAGTTGTACGGTTGGTTTTGGAGTCATAACCCAACCGTAAAACTGGGTGAAAAACCCTGGTAGGTTTACGGTTGGGTTTTCACTCAGTACCCAACCGTAATTGTTTTCTTATGGTGTAGTGACTGGTTTACGGTTGGGTTTTCACTGAAAACCCAACCGTAAACCTGGGTGAATTTTGTTTTCACACATGTGATACTCCAAATTTTTTATTTCCAAAAAAATATATATTAATATTATGATTCCTCCAACATACATATGATATTGTTACTACGAATATTAAATGCCTTCCAGGTTTACTATATTATCATTCCGACTCCGAGTCAGAAACAAATGATATGAATTGAAAGGTCGGGGAGGGTTTTAATGCCTTCCAGAGTTCGAAATTGTGCTTGAACCGGTGACACCAAGACTTGGCGATATCACCATCGTATCCATCCTGTAAAGGGGGTAATGGACTTCGTTCTTTCAACTTGAGACCAACATAATGGCAGTTCTGGACCAGCCCAATCACACATCTTCTATTAGCCAATTGTTCGACAAATGTTGATCTTGTTGGTGCAAATGTAAAACAATATCCATTTGAGATATAATGTATGACGCAATTGAAAGCGTTGGCGAGGATTTGCCCACATATTGGCATACTCATCCAATACTCGCTAGTGCAATTCTTGTTGCATATTAAACGCCTTTCGAGAGCGATGAACTCCTCGTTTAACAACGACTCTTCATCTCTATATGCACACATCATTGGCTTGTATAAATCCGGGTAAGAGCGTAGTTCAACCGCTGACTTATGTCTTACATAAGTTACTTCGTCCATACCCAACCCTGTTGCTCCGCTAAATGGTCCAACTTGTTCGATGAATACATGGTATCCACAATTACCATCACCATCAACATCGTCGGCCTTTATGTATGGACGAAAAAAAGCCGGAAACGATGACATATAATTTTCATAAATAATGTGCTCGGTTCGGACGATTTTTCCATTCTCAATTCTTGAAAATTTTGATGGAAATTGCATCAATCCTCTTGCAATCCGGATCGTATATGGCTCTTCAACCACTAATGTATTGGCTTTAAGTTTTTCTTTTCTTCTTGCTAATTCTTTCATACTAACTCTTTTTTTCCTTCTTGCTAATTCCTTCATACTTACTCTTCTTGAGTTTGGGTGTGGAGGAACTTTTCCCTTGGCACCAAGTTCAATTGTTGAACTTTCTTGAGTGGGAACCGCGAGACCTTTTCCTTTAATATCTACTACAATTGGCCCCCCTTGTTCCGTTTGACTTATTTTTCGTTCAGCATCATCCTCCTTCTCATCCTCTGCTTCATATTCCTTTTGCAAATGCTCAAATGCACAAGGGTTTCTTTTCTTTGATTCTTCATGCAATTCCCTTGCTTTTTTACGTCCGACGGCCCTCGATTCTTTGGTAGAAGGCCTATCTTTTCTCTTCCCTCTAATTGGTTCCTTGACAGCGTACCTTGTGTGTGGAAACACGAAATAACTCAACTTCGTCAACCAAATTTGCCTTTGCGCCTTATTTAATGTATCGTATTTGTTGTCTAAATCCTTTCCAACTTGGGTGTCGGCAAACGATGCACCAAAATCTTGCTCGACGATGGGTTCATCGAAAGACAATTGTTGCCAAAACGATCAATATCTTCAATTGGGATCACACCGTCTTCTTCGTACTTGGGCATCAAATTCCGACAGGGAAGTCCCAAACTTGACATATTAGGACAAACACATTCTTCTTCTCCGTGTAAGTTGCCCAATCTACAGTGCTTTACTTCGTACATTATCTTCTCAATAGCACAATGCGACACCTTATAAAAAATACTTTGGAGCAATGGTTCGTCCTTATAGCTGACGTGTTTTCTAGAAAGGCTTTTTTCAAAAGATTCCTTAACTCTGTCAAGATCACGGAGAAAATAATCGTGCATCGCTTCGAAGACCGTAACAAACCCACCATCAGAATTATGAAGCTTCTTCTTCATTCTGTTGTGAGATGACTCCACGGTACTTGTAGCTTGGTTATCAAAGTGCCTATATTGGTTTGTGAACGCCGCTACAAACTTCTCTTTGTGGGGATTCAACCAATGCTCCATCAAATAGTTCACAACTTTTGGATAATTACTCCAATGCAAGCATAACATACGAACATTTTCTTCATAATCTTCCTTGGTGATAGACCATGTCAAAGCGTCCCATTCAGTTTGGAAAGTAGCCCATTTTAGTTCCGCCAACTTGTCATCCTCCTCGAATTTTTCTTTGGCCGTTTCTTGTTCTGAAACCGGCAATTTTTTAATTCTCTCCATCTCGCTTTTCTTTGTTGGCCGAATAATCGTTTTGCACTTGGTTTGAATATTGTTCCACAAGTGGAACGTGCAAAGAAGATGATGAGCATCTGGGAATACCCTTGCAATGGCATTCATCAAGCCTTGTTCTTTGTCGGTGATAATTACCTTAGGGGTATATCCTTCAACGTAGAATAATTTAATTTGTTCCAATGCCCACACATAGCTTTCTTCGAGCTCGTTTCTCAAGAAGCAAAAGGCAACACTAAACGGGGACTTGGTAGAAGTTTTCCCTACAACATTCAAAACCGGGAGCTCATACTTGTTAGTTTTGTACGTGCAATCCATCATAAGCACTTGATGGGAGCACCGTGCTAACTTTATAAACTCTGAATGAGCCAATATAATATGCTTAATTTCTTTATTCTCATCTTCTTCGTGAAACATGGTGTAGTTTTTCGTCTCCCCCAAGTACAAAAGTTGTTGGATCGGGTCCCTTTCTTCCCATTTCTCACGCTTCAACTTGGCTTTGGCGTTGTAGATTGTCTCCAACGTAGACACATTATTTGAGTTTATTTTCTTCAAGTGCCCGAGTATGTCACTGGGTTTCAAACGCTTTTCCGTCATATCGTTTACGATGAGCTTTTCTTCCTTGGTAAGCCGGGCCATAGAAGGATGCGTTAACAAAGTCTCTGGTGGTAGGTGGTTGTGACGACCGCATACAACTGTAGACAAGAACCACTTATTCTCGTTGTTCTTACGAAATTGAAGCTTGAAAGGACATCCCGTCTTCTTAGTGTAAGTTTTTCGCTTGATCTTCGTCTTTGGTACATACTCAGTACCCTTTTTTGCATGTCTTGTGTATTGTCCACTACACTCACAAACCATTTGAAAGCGGTTGTGTTTTTGTTGGTTGTTACAAACAATCACACACATGATGAGTTTCCCATGTTCTGTAGCCCACTTCTTTGCATCATCTTTTTTATCCCATGTCTGCATGGTCCAAGAACAGAAAGTTAGGAGAAAAAAATGGCATTATGTTAGATGTCGAAAGGGATTAACAACTTATCAATAACCTACCAGGTCGTTCAAATAGTGATCCGTAGTATCTATAGTTTCAATATCATTTGGAGGAGGCTGATCATTAATTGGTTGAGTTACGACCGCGAGCTGAACAAAAGAGATCAAGGCCAAGCTCAGACAAAACACTAAAACCAATAAGTTTAGGGTTGGGTTAGAAGCGTCAGACCCAACCGTATAATCGACGGACCCAACCGTAATACAACAAAAAAAGCCAAACCAATGTTACGGTTAGGTTAAAGACTAAAACCCAACCGTATCATGAAACACAAATACCCATGCACGTAATAAGTTACGTAAACCTGTAAAACTCTATTTTTCAGAAACACAAATGTATAGTTACGGTTGAGTTTTGGCTTAAAACCCAACTGTAACCATGATGGTGTAACAAAAAAAAAAACTGATTATGCACCTCATTTCCTTAAATATCAGCAAAAAATGAAAAAGAGTTTAAGTTAGAATGATACCTGACTATTCTCAGCAGTTGAATCTTCACTTTGACGACTACTTTCTCCATTTGGTTTAGTTTCACCATCACAACTTACACTTAAAACCTCTCTATCATCCAAATAATCATATATAGTTGGGTCTCCCTCAATGGGTATGTAGAATTTAGTTTGGCAATCATACAAGGATTCACCCTCCACAAATTTGCAACTAGAATCACTCATTTTGGGTTTTTTCAAAATTTTGGGTTAAAACTCTGTTATCTCTCTTCCACTTTTACCACCAACATAAAACAAATACAAGACTGATTTAAGCATAAAAAATGAAGAATATAGGAAATGAAGATGATCATTTACGGTTGGGTTTCAAGAAATCACCCAACCGTAACTACATTTCCACTAAAAAAATTATGTTTACGGTTGGGTCCGATAATTAAACCCAACCGTAATATAATTTGCAATAAAATAACATGTTTGTTACGGTTAGGTTGCATTACAAAAACCCAACCGTAAATGATCATCACACTTAAACTAACATTAAAATTTACGGTTGCTTTCTAATCCAAAACCCAACCGTAATATAACTTTACAAAAACCACAAATTTGTTACGGTTGGGTTTTATTACAAAACCCAACCGTAAATTATCCCTGAATAGTGACAAAAAAATACAATTCCAACGGTTTTTTTTTTGAAAATCTAGCCGTTGCGAATTTTTTCCCTATAAAAGGAAACCTTTCCTTTTCACTTTCTCATTATTATCTATCCCTTTCATTCTCATTATAATTCTACACTTTCCAACTCATTCTCACCATACCCTTTCAACCATTAAAAATGGTTCGATACACGAATGATGAAGATGTTGCAATTGTTCGAGGGTGGGTTACGATGATAGACCATGCTTATGAGAAAGCCTTCTATAACAACAATAGAAACGTTGTTATACCTGAAAATTGGATGGACTGTCAGGAGGACGATTCTTGGTGGGAGCGTGTGTTTGAAATGTTTGTGGCATTACACGGGAATAAATATCGGAGGACGTGCAGTACCATCAAGGAACGCTTTGAGGCGTTGTATGAAGAAATGGAAAACCTAAAACTGGAAATGAAAATGAGAGTTGAAGCATTTCCCAACGAAACCAATGTGGAAAGAGTAAGTGTGTCAATTAATAAATCGTTTTTTCTCAAAAAATTAAAATAATGAAACTTATAATTGATTTATTTTTTTCAGCATGCCATGGCTAGGGCGCAGTATAAAATCAAATATGGGAAGGAGTTCAAGCATACAGATTGCTATCGTATCTTGGAACAAAGTTTCTATCTTGAGTTTCGCCGTTATGATTAAGTGTTTAAGTGTTTAAGTGTAATCATCTAATGATCTACTGTATTTCGTTTCCTTTGGTTCTTCCTTTAATGTTAAAAATAAGGTTTTTCACAACTCTGGTATTTGATAAGAAAATGAACTAAACCCAAGCATAACTAATTTTGTCTTAAAAACTGCTTTTACGGTTGGCTTCCATGACTCAACCCAACCGTAACTAAAATTCATACTACAAACATTCATATTTACGGTTGGGTTCTATTACTAAACCCAACCGTAACAAAAATTGTACAAACAACGCAACTAGATTACGGTTGGGTTTTAAGGCAAAACCCAACCGTAACAATATGGTAAAATATACACTAATACTAACACTACAAGTTACGGTTGGGTTAGGTGAGCCTTCCCAACCGTAACTACATTTCACTGTAAAAATCATTTTACGGTTGGGTTCGATTACTAAACCCAACCGTAAATAAATTGTAGAAACACCACAACTAGATTACGGTTGGGTTTCACCTCAAAACCCAACCGTAAATTCTGCGGGATTCTAAAAATGTCTGAATTTCCGTCTCCTTAAAGTACACAATTCCAACGGATTTTTTGTTTCAAAAATCTAGCCGTTGGTTCCTTTTTCCCTATAAAAGGAAACCGTTACTTGTCACTTTCTCATTATTCTCTATCCCTTTCATTCTCATTATAATTCTAGACTTTCTCATTATTCTCACCATACCCTTTCAACCACTAAAAATGGTAAACACATACACGAATGATGAAGATGTTGCAATTGTTCGAGCGTGGCATACGATGCTAGAGCATGCTTACGATAGAGCCTTCTATAACAACAATAACAACGTTGTTTCACAACAAAATTGGTATGAGGGTCAAGATACCGAAGAATGGTGGAAGCGGATATTTCGAATGTTTGCGACATTAGAGGGGAATGTAAATCATAGGCCGTGGAGAGCCATCAAGAGACGGTTAGAGACGTTGTATCGACAAATGAACAACTTAAAACTGGAAAAGCAAATGAGATTCGAAGCAAATCCCTACGAGACCGGCGCGGAAAGAGTAAGTTTGTCGATTAATAAATCGTTAATTAAAAAGAGATTTCAAAAACTCAAACTAATAATTGATTCGTTTTTTTCAGCATGTATTGTCTATGGAGCAGTATAGAATCAAATATGGGGAGGAGTTCAAGCATACAGATTGCTACCGTATTATGGAAACAAGTCGGGTGTTTGATTATCGCCATTATCTTTAAGTGTTTAAGTGTAATCATCCAATGGTCTATTGTATTTCGTTTCCTTTGTTTTTTTCCTTTAATGTACTACTTTAAATCTATTACAATAGAAGGAATAAGTTATAAAGTTGTGTTTTAAACCCAATTTAGAGTATATTGAAAATCAAAAAACAGTTAACAGAACCATTTACGGTTGGGTCCGATAACTAAACCCAACCGTAATACATTTTGTACAAACACCACAACTTGTATACGGTTGGGTTTTAAGGAAAAACCCAACCGTAATTCTGTGTTGAAATTGAAACAAAAATTAACAGAATATGTTACGGTTGGGTTATAAGCCAAACCCAACCGTAAGTTCAACTGGCTACGGTTGGGTTTTAAGGCAAAACACAACCGTAATTATGTGTTGAAATTGGGACAAATGTTAACGAAATTTTGATTTTTAAAACTCAAATTTTATAAAAAAAATCAATCCTCAAAAGGATGAGTTACGGTTGGTTTTTCCTTTAAAACACAACCGTAACTTTTAGAAAAATGGTGTTCATCATTTTCTTCTACTTACGGTTGGGTAAGGTTTAAAACCCAACCGTAACTTTGCACAAAACATGGTGTTCATCACTGTTCTTTGATTTACGGTTGGGTTTTGTTGAAAACCCAACCGTAAATCTAGCCAAAAATTGGTGTTCATCATTGTTCTTTGATTTACGGTTGGGTTTTGTTTAAAACCCAACCGTAAATCAGGCCAAAAATTGGTGTTCTTCGGTTTTCTTATGGTTACGGTTGGGTTCGACATGAAATCCAACCGTAAAATTCTCTGAACAACAAAATTTGAATCTTTCAAATCGTGATTTCATTAAGTTTTTCTTCCCACCAAACACAAATTCAAATAATTTTTTTTTTCAAATCATTTGATTAGGTAAAAGATTATGTTTAATTAATCATGATTAGTTTAAATTAATCTTAACTAATTAATGTAATTAAGATTACTAATGAGGGGTGGTTTGGATATTGTAAAAATATTATGGATAAGAGATTTTTGTGTTTTACTTCGTAATATCCCTATTTCGTCTTATTAGAGGAGCCCCTAAATCAATTTTGGAGCCCCTATATCTCCCTTCTTATTTTAACACTTGATCGAATCTTATATCAAAATCACAATAAAACAAGGCTAATCATGACTTTAATCATAAAACACATTTTTATTAACATCCATAAACTACTGTTTGATAGGCCTCATAGGGCCAAGTAGAAAAACAGAGTGACAGTTAAAGATGGTCCCACTAAATACACACTTTATGGGCTAACAAACAGTGGTGTGTTTTACAGACTAATAAGTTGGCAGGTCGATCACATGCTACAGTCTAATACAACTTAGTACCAAATTTTGGTCTTAATATTTAATATATACAGTATATAATACTCTTAGATAGGTTATTTGCACCCATGGCTGATTGCCAACTGAGAGAAGATATCGGTAAGGATGCCAATGAATGTCCGAAAGTTCTAAATCTGATACAAATTTAAAATGAAAATCCACATTCACTCTCGAAGGGACTGAGGGAAAGTAAAAACTTTTTTAGAGGGTGTAAATAAAACAATATAACTTGGAAACCCAATATCTTATAAATTTTAGATTTAAAATTTGGACTGGATGTATAAATACACACCTATGCTCAGGCTCCACCCCTGTCACTCAGAATTTCAGATCAAATTCGAATGATGCAGTATTTTTGGACTCGGATATGAAAATATCCGATTTTACTAGCAGAGGCTGCAACAAATCATGGTCTTAATGGAGTCTGTGTCAGTTGCCATTAGGTCATTGTCTGTATTTTACTGGGCATAAGCTCACCTCGAGTCCCTAAGGCCTAAAACATTTAGAACGACCTAACCGAACCAGTTACAGTAAACCTATATAGTACAGAAGAGAAGCCTTCTACTTGGTCCCCAGTCTCCGCTCTTTAGTCCACTCTGACAGATATCCATGACTGAGGTGCTTTAAAACGGGGTGTAAACTATGCCTAATATAAATATATATCAAATACGGAAAGAGTTTATACTCTAGGTGGAGCTTAGCTTACTATGTTTCGTGCCTTGCCATTATTTAACTTCACATCTCCAAAATCCCATCTCTCTCTCTCTCTCTAATATCTCTACAAAAACCTTCCCTCATCTTCTCCTCCTTCCAAAAACATCTTTATATTATATTCACTCTCTATCAACCTTTATATTCTTCAAATCTTCAAAACCATCTTTGTGTATTTCTCTTTTTTCTCCCTAAAACATTCATCTTCTCTACAACAAACATCTAGTTCATCTTCTTTGTAGTTTCTAAAGCAATTTGAGTTGGCCATATCTATTCAACATGAACAACTACAACCACCATCACCATAGGGAAGAAAACCCAACATTATGTGATTTTCATCCAAAACAAGTCATAGTAGGAATATGTCCACTTTGCTTGAAAGAGAGACTTATCATATTAGCTTCAAAACAAGGAAGTCTTGATAACTTCATTCCTTATTACAAAGAATCCTCATCAATTGTTCATCATGATACTACTACTTCTAACAGTGTCCATCATAGGAATAAATCTCTCCTTGCATTAAAAATATTTGCTTTAAGGTCTTTCCTTCATCGGCATCTCGAGTTCCGTAAGTCATCAGACAATTTCCATGTAGTTGATGCAGATTGCCAGGGTTATGAATCAACCAGCCAAGAAGGTACTGCCTTAACTATTATTAGTCCTTTACTTTTTGTTGGAATTCAAAAAAATTTGATGTTTAAGATTTCAATTTCTTAGGATTTGGCACCATAACAGAGTTGATTATACTAGAAGTAAAAAAAAAGGAACAAAAATGATTATGACCATAATTTATAATTTAGAGATTCTTTGAGCTTTCACTACTTTTTATGATGTGCACGTAATACCCCTTCAAAATCTTGTAGAAATATTTATTTTCCATTGTCATTGAAGTTATGATAAGAATAGAGATCTAGATTTCATATGGGGTTCAATCAATCAATTGATAATATATTGCTTGAATGTAAAGATTTTGTAATCAGGTGGAGTGTGTTTTACTGTTTTTGATGGGTATAGATAGAGAGGACTTGTACTACTGATCATGCATATTTGTCCATATAATTGTACTGTTATATCCTTGCCGATATCTTTTCTTTTTCTTACTTATTCTTCTTACACCTTGCTTGCGTGTGGGACCAAATTTGGTTATAAATGTGACTTTATGACTTTATTAGGTGATTTTTTGGTGAAGATCTTTTCACCATTCAGACCAAGTACTCTTTGCCAAATCTCTTGGGAGCTGTTATGCCTATTCCCCCCAGTGACCAGGAACCAAAAACTAGCTTTGAGTGAAATGGTCTACATATCTTGACTATTGATGGTAGTATTTAG
Organism: Papaver californicum; assembly: GCA_023531435.1. Classification (NCBI taxonomy): domain Eukaryota; kingdom Viridiplantae; phylum Streptophyta; class Magnoliopsida; order Ranunculales; family Papaveraceae; genus Papaver; species Papaver californicum. The sequence goes on along the minus strand of JAJJMC010011034.1, from coordinate 4,577,978 downwards.
ACAAAAGGATGCATTTCTATCTAACATTGGACCCAAAAAGTTATCCTAGAGATATGGTTTTCTTGTTGTACTGCCTAGGTAATTTGCAGTATATAATAAGTAGATTTTGATGGAATTCATGACTATTCTTATTTCATGGTAGATATAATATAATCTGCTAATAATTGAATTAAACTTGTGTTTTTTTTATATGTATTTGCAGATTCATTCATCTCAATCAAGTTCCAAGACAATGAAGTAGTATCATGGGATAAGGGGACAAAAAACTCCAAGGAAGAGAACCTTGAAAAATTATCTGGTAATCACATCAACTTAAGCAACAAGGAGCAAACAAAAATCAGTGCTATGAACAAGGATATAAGATTATCATCATCAACAACAGCTAGTAGTATCATTAAGAATAAGACCAATAGTAATAGCAGTGTGGTAGAGCATGTGAAGTCACATGCCGTGCTTAAATGGCGCAAACGTATTGGTCAGTTATTTCAGATTATAAGATGGAAGAAAAGATCATCAAGTAATAATAACAAAACTAATGTCAACCATGTGATGATCAACAAAGTAAGTAGTAGTGGTGTTAAAATGAGGAAAGGAAATTGGATAAGAACCCTAACAAAGAGAAGAAGATAGAGATATAATGACTTGTGATGAAAATATTTGACCATCTTTTGGCAAAGGGGAAAGGAAAAATTGGTGGCATAAGAAGATGTTGTAATAGTTGTCTTTTTTCACACTTTTTCTTCTTCTTTCTGTTAGCATTTGTTTTCTTGAAGCTAGCTAGCCCCACTTTGCTTTTGTTGCGTGTGTTAGGAGGGTTAGGTTCCATCTAGTGTCATACTGTAAAGCTATATAACATTATTGAAAAGAAGGCAGCAAAGAGTCAAAAGAGAAAGGTCATCTTTTTATCTATATATTTTTTAATACTTTTGTTTTTGTTTTCTTTACCGATCTTGTTTAGGTTACGGTTTATTTCATCCAATTTCAAAACTTTAAATCATCAATCAAATCAATAGCCTGTCAATCAAGGTATAATGATAGATTTGGATTTTGTTTACTGTGCACTTGACTAATCAATGTCGTCTCAAAAAAATGGGTTCAACTTTAAGATATGTTTATTAATTGGTGGCGTGGGAACACGGTTGGGATAACACCAAGGTTCAGACCAAATTCAAGCGAATTCAAGATAGTCCAATGTAACATTTCAGAATTCAGATGGGATCTCTTGATGTTGATGCTTTACCTTTTGATATGGAACTCCACGTTTGAGTTCAATGTTTGAGGATAAGTAAGAACAATATCAGTGCTCTATAGAGCCAAAGAGTGTTGATATAGTGTTAAAAGAGTGTGGAGCCAACTTCCAACCAACTACCCTCCAGCCTTGACTAAAAAGTAAAGGGAGGAAAAAAAATTGGAACTCCCGTCTTCAAAATAACTCTAAAAACCTCAGGATGAACTCCAAGTGCACGTTTCTGTTTTTCTCTGTATACTCAGGTTCGGTGCAGCCAAGCAAAAAACTGAACGCCAACAACCCCTCGGGTGGGTGTCCCAGGTCACAAAAAAGCGCAATTGGAGCTAAAGCACAAAACTTGTCCTCTTCTTAAAAAAACAGGAGCTAAACCACAACAACCGAAGTTAAAAAAGCAGATAGTCGGGTCCAGGATTGTTTGTACACCAAGGAAAGTGGATTTTTAATAATTACTCAACAGCCAGTCTTAAGAAAATATCTGCAAAAAAAAGGCATTGGAATTTTCATGTATCAATGAAAAATGAAAGAGAAATTTAACTGTACAAATAGGGTCTTTCTTCAATGAACATGTCTAAGGATTGAAAAATAAAGAATATGCAATGGTTACATTGACGGGAGCTGATTAGAGGAGAGGCATAGCTTTAGTTGTGAATCCATCTGTTTATTCCAGAAGTCCTCTTTTCTTACCACAGAAGATGGAAATGAAGTACAATACAAGGCAACCAACTAAAGTACCACATGTAGTTTGCAGAAACCTTGTCAAAGAGGCATTAGTCTCGTCCTCTCCAGGAAGAGGATCAAAGAGATCGATATGAACATTCATGCCAAAGACTCCTACAACTACAATTCCCGCATTCAGTAATAAATTCGCTGTACTAAGCAAAACTCCCATCTGTAGAAGCTGATTCTGTTTGTCACCCAGCATTATATTGATGTAATCCTCTGTGTCATCTATGTACTCCCTCATCTTTTAATTCATATAAGAAAAAAAAAACAAAGTGAAAACAGTGATCGTAAATATATCAGTACAACCAACTCAACATAAATTAGCCTATTGCTTGAAGGAAAAATTTGTCTGTTTTTAATTTGAAGTGTTTTGAGGAGATAAAGTATCAACTCACAATAAAGGGAATATTCACAAAAGTACTTGTAGTCAAGTGTATTAGACAAAGGTAACAAATGAAGAGTTAGTGATAACTTACAGTTGATAGTTTGTTTAATGTTCCTTCTATCTGTTCAAAGTAAGCTTCTAAGAGCATTTCCAACTCTTCAACATTCGGCTTAAACCCAGTTAGCATACTGCTCTTGTTGCTCCGCGAGTCGTCGTCATCATCACTGAAAGTGAAAAGGGCACTAAGAATTAGATAATGTTTGAACAATATTTCTTATAATAATATTTAACAACTATCTGGTAAAGTTTGATGGTCAATCACGACACTGAAACATGTCGAATGAAAAGATTGAACGAGTATCTCATTTATTAGAAGGTACATGAGCATTCTGACTTTGAACAGGAGTATGATATGTACTAGCCTAGGTAATCAGTTAATAATGAAGACAGGTCCAGATTCCGCTAAAGTCAGTTTCATACAAAAAGCAATGACTTGCTATGTACTTACCATTCTTGTACATGATCACAATGAAAAACTACATAAAAGTACAATGGAAGATGGCTGAAGAATACAATGGAAGAGATAGATAGTGTTGATCGCCTTCTAAACTATATCTGTGGCATGCACCTCCTTAAGTGATAATCTCTAAAATTTGAAACCATTGATATAAGCCAATGATGATCTCACCAAATAAATAAAGACATATCCAAAATCTAACAATTACGAGAAGAGTGACTCACCGATGCCTGCCTAACAGTCATACACTTCCAAAGCTCTCTAGGAGAGTTAACTTATATTTAGGCCTTCAAGGCAAGAACTAAATCCCTGTACTTTGAGTGAAGTCCAAAGTGGGAAGAATAATGGAAGACATAGTAGGGTGAGTCGTGACAGAGTGGTATCAGAGCCTGGATGTTTGCACACTACAATTTATCTATTGCTTAGGTGGAGCTTAAAGTTCAATCTTTAAACTCACATGTTATCAGGGGATATTTGGACAACTGGACTGAGGGGCTTGAACCTACGATCTCCTCAAGTTTTGGTTGAGTCATGTAGACAGGGGCATGGGATGCCTTGATTAGCGAAAGTAAGTGAATTGATGCTCAATTATAGGACGTCACCAATTAAGAACCAGGAGTGTTATGAATATTGGTAATAATGGTCTGACTACACATCACTTAAATGAGAGCGAGTATAACCGACTTACCTTTCATTGTCCGACTCAAATTCATCATTGTTTATTTCATTATCATCCTTTGAAGCAGCTTCTTCAGACCCTAAATGAACAAGCTTATCTGTCAAATACATCTCAGCCATATCCATATCATCGTCCAGCAAGTTTTAAAGTTCATCTCTAACCTGAAAAGGGATAGAAAATTAGAAAGGGGGAAGTGTGTTTGTATTTCTGAACTAGTGATATATGTGAAAACTTACATGGTGCAAGAATTAGGAAAAAAGCCCTAACTTCGGTCGTAATTTGCATTTTAGCCACTAATAGAGAGGCAAAAAGGGTGGTCAAAGATAGCATTTATGGAAGTGGTCAATATTATTCCTCCAGCCTTGCTGTTTAAAGACTCAATGCAAATAAAATGATATCTAACAGCAATCCCGGAGAGAGAAAGTTTTTCCTTTTTCATTTGCATCATGTTCAAGTTTGTCTACATGTTTTCATGAAAGAAATCTGTTTGAGCATATTGATTAAATATGGAGTGTGATTCTACTAAAGTTCACCTGCGACAGAAGAACATCTCGAAGTTCAGAAAAATCAGTGTCTTGGAGCATATATGCCTCTTTGTCATCATAAAATAAAAATATTTGTCCTAGTGTATCTCAAGTCAATAGAAAAGTAGTCACTAGAAAGACTAAAGAATGACAATAGATATTACTTAGTACCCAGTTAAGAGCTTAATTAGCTGAAGTGAAAGCATACATCTAACATATAGTTTTTAGAATAACTTCAAATCAATGTAGACAAACTGAGACTTCAATCATGCACCACACACCGGGGTACAGTTTTCTGTTTAGGATCAAACAGAAGCGAAACAGTTCGTACAAGAGCTACTTATAATACATAAAATAATTTGTTTGTGCTTCGGTTTTAGGGAGGAACTTCAAGGATAAATTAAAAACTACCAAAATCCCAATTACTGAGAAAACTTCTATTAACTTCAACCAGTCTTTACGCCATAATTCAATGACAAAAATGATTTATGCTACGCAATATTTATTCTCACATATAATGAAACACAGGAAATAACTTGCCTTTTGCACACGTCCAAACACTGCAACTAGACGACTCTTTATATGTCTAGCATGTTGGAGGTTAAGCGTACTGATTTTAGAGGTCAACTCATCTAAGGCTGGATATGCTTCTTGTTCCAGTGTGGATGCCTGGGCAAAGAAACGAGGAAACATTCAGAGATAATAGCAAACTTCTAGTCTTTACAAACCCAAAAAACTAGCGAATGAAAATTTGACAGTGTTTACCTCATTACTCAATGGAGAAAAGACAAAATAACTGTTTAGACAAAATTATATTCAGTGGAGCAACCAAGAATAGTACTAAATATCTCACATGTATTTACTAGCATCTAATCAGATCGCCTACCATCTCCTACCACTTACTTGCTGCCTTATGTTGGATACAAGAAGCAAGAGGGTCATCTTTTAGTCCAAGCTTACCACACTATAGTTTAAATTATTTGACCAACGGTTACTAAAAGTCATAAGTTTCGTATCGAGGCCACTTTTCAGTTCTGGTAGTTACTATTCTAGTTCAAGCTTACCACGCTATAGTTTAGATTATTTGACCAATGGTTACCAAAAGTCGTAGGTTTCATATTGTGGTTCAACACCAAAGATTGTTGTTATTGTGAAATGTTCTTGGTATTCTTCAAGCCTTCAGAGTTCAGATCTTTCAGTTTCTTGACATTTTTCAGGAAGTACATGTCCATCACATATCATATCAGCTATTCTCCACTCTGAAGTTTTGCAAGTAGGTACTAACTACCAAAGTTTGCTTGTTGATCGGTTGTTGAATTTGTTTAGGGAAGAAACAATGCCGTTTGCACTTTTAGGTCCTTGATTTTGAGCCAATTCTATGACATTCGGTTTAAAGTATTGTTGTTGTAACCATGGTTTTAGATTTTGGTTCTTTTGATTTCGTTTATGGACTGAACAGTATGAAACCATATTGGTCTGCGTCTGCACATTCATACATTGTTCTGGGTATGTTCCAACTTTAATAATCGCTTTAATATGTTCTAAATTAACAACAATAGCTTTTTCTCTACCAAGTATTGTCGATGGATATGAAAGAACTGGATCAAGAATTCTTAAATCACGTGCTGGTAAACCAGTTCTTCTCATAAATGTTTCCCTACTTCTTCTACATGTGATTTCCCTGAATCTGATACTACTAACCATAACCTGATACCGGCTCCTTTTCTTCTTGGTTGCTGTTGGTGTGGCGGTGGTGGCTGTTGTTGCGGTGGTGGTTGTGACATTAATGGTGTAGTACCTCCTCCTCCTCCTCCTCTGTGATCATGCATTAGTTCTTTTTCTTAGGGATCGTCGGGATTCTTAAGTTTGAATTTCTAGGAATTTCTTATTATTTTTTTCGATTGGATTTTGGGGGTTTGTTTGGTGGAGATTGGCGAAAGTTATTTTTATGTGGTTGACTCAAACCGGTCACGGAATCTAGTTTCATTTTATGTTAGGGTTTATTATTAATAGGGACATATTTATATTATTTGCGTGGAACGTTTGGTTTGAGATTTCTATTTTTGGCGGGAGCTTCGTGGACTGTGTCATTGGTTCTATTTCTGTTCTGGTTGAGGACTAGACTCTCCAGAACTGAATCCCAACCCAAGTTAGCAATTCGGAATTCAGCAAACGTACGGAACGACAACGTACGAATATTATACGGATTCGTAAAAGTCAAATCCGGTCAACGGTTCGTAATTTGGGAATAATTCAGAACGGTATATGTACGTGTATAATTCGTTTTTGAGATACTAATTCGACACTCAAAATTCGGCTACGTTAAATTATACTTCCTCCGTCCAAGAATAGGTTCAATTTTGCACAATTTTTAAGGCAAAGAGGAGAGAGGAGTGTTTTTTAAGCATTTTTTACAATTATACTCTTATGGATAATAAATTAGTAAAATTTAGAAATTATTTATCTCTCAAATTATACCATGGATATTCGTAAATTTTATACCATTAAAAGACATTTTAAAACATAACTATCAAATTATACATATTTTTTATACTAAAAATAATCAATTAAAAAAATAGTTTTAGAAATATTCCCTCGTTTAATGATATAAGTCACCTATTAATGGACAAAATTTAAAAATAAATAAGTAGAATGGTGTGGTAATAGCTTAATCTCAAGTACAATCCAGAAAACTTCATGCCTCTTTCACAAGGATGGATCTAGAATTTTATCGTGGATAGTGTTATACTACATATTTTATTCATCTGCTGAAATTTATTAAAACCCAAAGTAACCACGGAGATACAAACGGTCCGGTGAAAAGTGTTGTTAAGAAAGGGCCAGCGAAGAAGCTTTATAAGTTTGGGAAAGGGTTTTGATTGATCAGTTCAAGTGCTGCCGAATCTTGCTCCATCTCAAGGTGTCAATGTTTGGTCTAAGGTTACATCCTTTTTTAGGATAGTTTTGTAATTGCTAGTAAATGAATATTTTTCTTTCGGTTTTCTCTTTTACATTTGCAGGTGCATATTACCACAGTCTCTCCCCTTTTTATGGCTATCAATCTCTATTCCACCACTTACTTCATCTTCCACTTTGTGATTATGTTAACTGTATCTTGTTCTTTACAATCTCTGTTTTTTCTCAAATTCTTTTACCGCTGCTCATCACCACCACCACCACCATCACCACCACAGGACAACTTCATATTATGTCTCCCGTGAAATTTATTAATTGTATTTTTAAGTTTCTGATCATTTTATAACAATCATCACCACCACCATCATCCAACTCGATTATATTTTAGAAATTCTTAAGATAATTTGATTTTGTGCAAGAAAACAAAATCAGTTTTGGGACGAAGAGGAAAGAGAATAGAACAAAAATTAGGGAGAATTAGGGAAATGAGAGTGAACGTTTTAAGGGAGGATAGTTTAGACTGTTCGGTTTAAATGGTTTTTTTGTGACAAATTTGTTATGGTGGGTTTTTTGTTGTTGGATAGTGACACCCTTGGGGTTATAACCCACGGCCTGTTATACAAAACTATCTAAAAGAAGAAAAGGACTTAAAAAGTTTGGCATGTCCATTGACCATAGTCGATGCATATTAGAAACTTTGTCTTCTTTTGCTAATTTATCCGCTATCTCATTTGAAAATTTTCACTGGACGATATAATTATTCCTTCTTTAATTATCGCCTGTTTGCCATTTCATAAGAGTCTTTTCCCCATTAACAGAATTTTATATTCTCCGGTAATATCATTTTACCCAAAAATTAGTCAGGTTTAGTTCTTTTTCCCATCTTGCTCCATGAAGCAGAGCTAATGCTTCTTCCTATTATGTCCCTTCTGTTGAAAAACATCCAGACTTAGCTCCTTTACTTGTTCCTGCATCATTTTCAATGATTAAACCGAATCCAAAATTTGATAAATTTGACGACCAAGTTGCATCATAATTTAATTCTAAATGATTTGTAGAAAGAGCCTTCCAAGGTATCTTGGTCTTAATAAGAACGTTTAATTGGGGGATATCCCCACAAATTAGGGGATATTTTGGATTGGCCCAACATAGAAATCCTGCTAAAAGTTTTTTTCCAGAATTTTGATAGTGGTGATATTACTATGATACCCTTTATCCCTATTCTTAATAACTATCCTAATAAGTTATCCCCCAATTTCAGTTATAAAATCAAAATGTTTTTATTTATTCCTTTATCCTCTCTTTATTCTTCTCCTCATTAAAACCTTCATAACTTCTCTTAACCGTTTCGTTTTCATCGTCGATTAATCGTCGAGTTCAAAAAAAATTAGTCGATCAATTACATCTATAAATAGAAAATGGCTAGAGCGAAACAATGTGCTAGATCTAAAAAATTGATCACGGAATCATTACGGCGGCTCAATGAAAAGCGTAACAAAATATTCAACAAAGACTATTCTCCATTACAAATCAATTGGAAGAAGAAGAAGAAGAGGAGGACAATCAAACTCTTGTTTAAATGACTTTAATGAGAAAGTAAGTGGCTCCCAATCGTTTATTTGGTGGTTTTGTTGATTTGAACTTGTTAAAATATGCTAGATTTGAAAAATCAGATCTTCAATTGTAGTTTAATAGTGTCAGTCGGCACTGCATTTATGATGAAGGCCATACCGGCTGAACCTGTCGGCACTGATTTGTTGATTTTTTAGTTTGACTACCATACAAACAACACAGTTAAATTTCCAGAAAAAAATTGCATGTCAACTGTCGGTATTGATTTAGTAAAATCTTACTTTGAAGACCATACCGACTAGTATAGGAATAGATTCAGTGAACTTTTGCATGTCTTTTGTCGGTATTGTTTGTAATTTTTATTACAATACCGACTAAACTATTTTAAAACTACGTGTAAAAAAAACTACTTAGTCGGCATGGTCGATTTGTAAAAGAGCAATGCCGACTGAAATGACTGTGTAAAAGAACTACATATTCAGTCGGTATGGTATATAGGCCTCTTATTCTATGTCGACCGAAAATGAATACAATTTTTTTCCTCAGTCGGCATGCTCGATTTGTAAAAATCAATGCGGACTGTGGTTTATTCCATTTTGACTTTTATTAATTCAAATGGCTTAATTAGTTACTTTTTTATGCTTAAATTGTTTCTTTTTGATGGATTGTTCGATCAAAGGGTAATTCATCCAGAGGAAAAGAAAAGGAACTTCATGCTCCCAAGAAAGCATCTAAGAAGATTACCAAGGAAGTTGGCGCTTCAACAGGGAGCAATCATCTTACCTCTCCTGATTCCATTCCTTCTCGTAATTAGCATAACCGTTTAGGTGCTGGAAAGAGAGGCATTGAGCATGTCCTGTGGGACCAGAATATATTAATAATCCGGGAACCCACTGAAGTAAAATTGTTTGGAACTCAAGATGATGACGAGGAAGAGGATGTAGCTGATGTAGTATTGCCTGCAAAAGGGAAAGGGAAAGCGGTTGATGATGATGAGAAGGAGGAGGATGTAGTTGATGTAGTTCCGCCTCTAAAAAGGAAAGAGAAAGGGAAAGAGAAAGCGAAAGAGGTTGAGGTGGGAGTTGAAGAAGAAGAAACGAAAGATAGAAAAACTCATATTCCTGATGTTGATGATATGCTACCTGGTCGTGAAGATGGCACATTCTGGGTGAACCATAAGACAAAAAAAATTTGTTCGGCTACAAAGAATGGTGGGATCATACGATCTATTCAACATATAAGCTTATCCACCTTATGTTTAAGAACTATTTTAAGTATTAATAATTTTTTGATAGTTTATTTATGTTTGTGTTATTATTTTTTTTTGTAGGATCACAAGGATGTTGTGCATGTCTGCAGACACCAATCGATGCCTTTTTAGGATTTGGATATGGAATGTCAAGGTGTTAGAGACTTAGTTGAACAATACGGCTTGTATCGTGCGGCTACTAGTCACATGAACTATGATGTTGTCACGATGAATTATTTTTTATAGCAGTTTTAAGGAGAAACCGATACCATGTATTTCCCATGTGGTGAGATGACTGTGATCCATGATGTTTCTCAACAAATTCTAGGCCTTGATGTGCGAGGTATAGTTGTTACAGAAGGAGATTACACAAAGGACTTGGGATGGGAGAAGTTGCATGTTCTGACTAAGGAGTTGTTTGGTTGGGACGTGGAGACTTCAAGATAAAGTTTACATAACAATAGTGGTTATCGGACCAAGACTTTCAAAATCAAGATGCTCAAGGAAACCTTTAGAAGGACACGAGAGATAGAAGGGAAAGAAAGATTAGATCCCGAAGATATTCGCCGTACAGCCGCTGCCTATATGTTGTGTATCTTGGGCATAAGGATTTTCCCTGATACTAGTGGAAACCGGGTGAATGCCAACTTTACTCAATTATTGTCTCATTTGGAAAATGTCCCCAACTTCTCATGGGGCACTACAGTTGTTGCATATTTGTTGAGTGAGATGCGGAAGGCTTTTAAGGCGACTTGCAGGGACTTTGTTGGGAATATGACTCTCCTACAGGTAAGCTCGAAAAAATTTAATCGTTGTTGTCCTTTTTTCTTCTTAAGTATGTTTGCAACATGTTAATTCTTATAAACTCTATTATCCTTACATAGGTCTGGGCATATGAACACTTCCCAACATTGTTCACGGAGTTGTCGTACTTGAGCATAAATGTTGATTGGGATCATAACAACACTAGAGCTCTTAGATACAACTGCAAATGAGGTCCAAAACCAGGTAACAATAAACGATTGATAGCAATGAGATTGAATTTGGATGCGATAATGGTCGATAAGGTAGTGTTTGATCCTTACAAGGAGGATAGAGAAGTGCACCACTACAACCAAAGGGCTAATGATGTTTCCTTTTACAACGGACCGCTGTTTTACCCTGAAGGATTTATTATGTACAATCCTTTTCGTGTAATGAGGCAACTAGGGTACAAGCAAACGAATGATGTTTTATATCCTCCTCGGTACAAGTTCTGGCATAAGTTTAGTGAGTGTGAATCAAGCTCAAAACAAATTGTCGTAGCTTATACACCAAAACCAGTCCCGCAATATTGGAGGGATAAACTTACTGATAGTCCGGTGAATGCGAGTAATTAGGTTGCTAGTGTCAATGGTGAAGCGGAGCCGTATTATATGCAAAAATTCATAGAATTTGTTCATGGTTACGTGGTACGTCCGACAAATGTTGAAGTCCCTCCTCATAAAAAAAAAGAAGCTAACCCTTGCTCCAGCTCCAATTTCTACTCCAACTTCTTCTCAATCTCTAGCTTCAATCACAAAACTTTTATCACTGTGGTATGTATGTTTTTGCTTATACTTGTGGTTTTTTGTTTATACTATGAATTCTTATTTAAATGGGAAATGATGTATTTTGTTGTTGTATGAATATGGAAAATAGCGGAAGCGAATCGATGGCATTAGAAAATTCTTTAGTTGCAAAGTTGATAAAGGAGAGAAGCTGACCTCTGAAGAAATACGTGAGGTCGATGAAAAACTAAAAAAGCTTGAGGATGTCAAAGCGAAAGAGTTGTTTGGTGAAAAGAAGAAGCGGGAGTCGAAGAAGCCTAGGTGGGAGTGATTTATATTTTTTTGCTTTGAACAATTTAGAACTTATTTTCTTTGGGTCCGATAAAACAATATTGAATTCGTTTAAGTTTGGTTTGTTTGTTTAGTAGTGCTCTTCTTTGGGACGCCACACTAAGGATTAGTACTTTAAGGTCTACGTTTTATTTGAACTATTCATTTTATCTTATGAAAAACCTTTAAGTCGGTATTGCTTGGTGTTTTGTCGGCATAATGGACTCTTTTGTCAGCATTCTCGACTCTTATGTCGGCATTACTTTATTTGGTATAATTTTTGTATCATTTTTTAAGAGTTCAGTCGGCATAGTCTATTTATTTTAATTCATTGCCGAAAGTTTTGTCGGCATAGTATAGTCTTCAGTCGACATAGTAATGTCTTCTATCTTTTTCCTGTATACTTTTTACCAGAAGTCGGTATAGCTTGTTTGAAACATTTCTATACCGACAAACTGTTGGCATGGAACTTGTAAAAGCTTCTATTCCGACTTAATTAACTTACCCTTACCTCTTTTGGACATTATTCGTGCAGTTAGTAACCATTAAACGATTTTTTTTCATCATTAATTGATAATAAATAAGTTTAGGGAATACAACAAACATTAATGAATCTCATTGGTTAATAATCTTATGTTTTCCGGAGCTCAGCGCTTAAAGTATCGATAACATTCATAGTGGAGAAAGGGTCGGTCGTTACGTATTTCCCATAAATTTAGGGCACATCTCTTTTGAAAGAATAATAACACTAACATAAAAAATGTATGCAAATTAATTAAGAATCTATAGAACAAACTAATCTGTTGATATACTCACCTTTTCCGCAATTCTAGCGTCGGGATGATATTGGTCAAAATATCTACATACTCTAACGTACTCTTTCATATCCCCACGGATATAGTAATCGAATCTATCAGCCAAGTATTTCCATTTAGGATGATCAGGATTCCCGTCTAAATCCACCATGAATTTTGTCACTCTTTTCCAAAACATTGAATACATGTCGTTAGGTCGCTCGAGGAATGTCGGAATGAACGCTTTAACAAACATTAGATCATCTTCTAATATGAATAGAAGGTTTGGCATTTTGAAAATAAGTTTAATATTGATTTTGGGGTAAATATGGGTTAGAGTAGAACAATGGGGACGTTTTATATGGAACTCTACATGGACTATGCCTCTAACGGCTAGAAAACTGACGGTTGTGCCACAGTCGGCATTGTCGAGAAAACTGGGATTCAATGTCGACCGAAAACTTATTTCCTTTATGAAAATAAATTGTGATCAGTCGGCATGCTCGACACATATACAATCAATGATGACTGAACACTTCGGATTCTCTGATGTTGAATGAGTTGTTGTCGGTATTTTTTGTGTATTTTAAAGCAATGCCGACTGAACTTTTGAGCATAACATTGTGTACCCAACGACTTGATTTTTGGAAATTGAGCCATAACTAGCTGCTGGGTTATAATTTCTATAAAAACAACTCTTCTCTCAACAAAGAACACTCACACTTCTCTCAACAAATACTACTCTCACTCCTCTCAACAAATAACTTCTTATTTTCCCATCTTAAAACAAGAATATTAAAAAATTAAACATGGCTACTAGGTTCACCACCAAAGAATATATTGGCATTATCCATGCGTGGGTGGCGACTACAAAATTCGACGAGGCACTAGGTATTGACGATACCATAGATCTTTTTTGGAACCGTGTATTTATGATTTTGTGGTGTTAGACGGCAACCGAAATTCAAGAACGATGGAAACGGTTAAGGAAAGATATTTGTCATCTGTGATGCATATGGTTTTTAAAGATTCACTTTGTCCGAAACGAAAGAATCTTATCCTCATCTCGACCGTGAGAAATGAGTAAGTATAATTTCAATTACATGTTAATCAAATCCGATTTGAAAATAATACTATCAAATCCGATTTGAAAATAATACTAACTTACTATTGGTTTAACAATTTACTTTTTAGAGAAATATTGCTCTTAAAGGATTTAAGCGTGACTATGGGGAAAAATTCAGTCATTTCGAATGCTATGAAGTCTTGGAAGAAAATGACTCATTTTGGTATATACAATAATTCTTCCAGTGTAATGTTATTATCAATTATTTTTCTTATGTCTTTTCCTTTCATTGTAATGTCTTTTGCTTGATTGTATTGTCTTCTCCTTCAATGAAATTTCGGTTTTATATAATTTCAATAATACAGTCGGTATGCTCAAAACTAAACTTTCAATGCCGAAAAATCAAAATCCTTATTTGGTAGGTTAATGTTTTAGTCGGCATAGTTGGTAGGCTCATCCAATTTTATACCGATAGTGTAACCAAATTCTCTATGGAGGAAATAGAGATAGTTGGCATAGTTATTGGGATAGTAAACCATGCCGATTAGAAAAATTTTGTACCTAACGGCTTGATTTTTTTAAAAACTAGTCGTTGGGCCTTAAAGCTCTATATAGGGAGTTATTTTCCATAAATTCATCCTCACACATCTCACAACTCTTCTCATTTTTCATCATCCAAAAATTTGCATTTCTCACACATCTCACAACTCTTTTCATTTCTTCATCATCCAAAAATTCACATTTACATGGCTCCAAAATTCACCAATATTGAAGATACTTTCGTAGTTCGTGCTTGGTTAAGGACTACTAGTTATGACCAACACCTAAATGTTAACTTGGATCAACCTTCGGAAAATTTGTGGTTCCATGTATTTATTGTGTTTGTGGCATTATGTAGCAATCCAAAGGGAAGAAATTATCGAACCATTAAGGAAAGATTTGAGTTAATCTATGAAATATGTTTGGATTTTAGAACCGATTTGTCCGACACGAAGATTCTTAATTATCAAGACTTAGAGCGACATGAAAATAAGTCTCAACTATATTGGGATCTTGCTCTTGAGGAATACAAGAAAGAATATGGTGAAAGATTCATCCATCGTGAATGCTATCAACTGCTGCAAGAAAAGGATACATATATCGCTATATGTTAAATCTTCAAGTGGAAATTTAAGTGTAATGTTATAACCATTGTTATGTCGTTTTCTTTCACTGTAACGTCTTAGTATTCTTTGTTATGTCTTGTTTTTTTCTTTCATTGTAATGTCTTTTGCTTCTTTGTAATATCTTTTCATTCAATGGAAATATGTATCCTTCATGATACATTTTTAAAATCTTCTTAATAGAACATAATAGGTCAAGTTGGCATGGTCGTTACTTATTAGAACAATGCCGACAGTTTATAAATTCCTTTTATAATTTAGGAAATTACTCTGTCGGTATGCTCGAAAAATATATTTTTATGCCGACAGAGAACATTTGAGTTAATCGGCTTTCTCACTATATGTGTGCCGACTAAATAGTCATATATTATGATACTGAATGATACCCAGTCGGTATGGTATGATGGAATATATAACAATGCCGATTGTACCTTATGACAGAATCAAAGAGCCAACGACCATTTTTTTTTTGAAAAAAATCTACCCAACTAGACACAACGACTAGTTTTGATTTCCAACTAAGTAGTCGTTGGGGGGGGGGGGGGGGGGGGTTTTATATAAGGCACGGTGACATCACGTTATATTCACTTGAAAACCTTAACATATACTCAAAACAAGAACTCTTTTTGCAATGGCAAATCCATCATCAACCACCAATTCAATAAAAGAGATACTATGAAGATGCAAACGAACTACTCCACCATCATCAACTACCAAATCAATTAGTGTTATGGAAGAAGAGATACACAAAAGAAGCAAACCACTTAGTGTCATGTAAAAAGAGGTACTCAAGAAATAAGGTTACAACCAATTCCAACTAAGAGAAAGATTAAAGTCCGTTGTGGATGAGACAAAATGGGTTAGAAATTATTATGTCGTGATGGATTTTCCAGAAGAAGATCGAGATCATGTTATATTTCAGAATATGGTAAAATCAGGACCTTACGTTCCCAATATGGACGCAAAGTGGAAGGGTCCACGCTTTGATTACTGGGACGACTATGTTTCCGATATGTTCTTTCATGTTAAGAAGTTGTGCATCAAGTACAACGAGTTTCTTGCTAGGCACAGAGGGGACAAGTTTGCGACATAGGAAGCATATACCATAGAGAGGAGAGTCGTTTTATCATTTCGAAGATGCCATAATAGTTGAGTCTCGTACCGAGAAAAATATTAATATGTAATGTTTTGTGTTTCTTTAGTAAGGCCAAGTTGGTCTATAAGTTGTTAGTCTAATTTATTATTGCTTTCACGTTCTAATGTACTACTAGTGAACCCAAGTTTGAATCTAATTATCTTATTAATCTAAGTATAAATATAATCATTTCTCATATTTAGGTCACAGTCGGCGTACTATATAACATTGTCGACACATTTGTCGTCATTGGGATGTTCACATGCTTATTTTGGAGACTTCACTGTCTTTTTATGGATAATTTTTATCATAAATCGGCATTGAATGGCATAATCAATTCAATGCCGACAACATTGTCAGCGTGAACATGGTAATAATATTCTATGCCAACTGATATAACTTACTTTGACCTATTTTGTAAATCAGTCAGCATTGTGTTCCACTACCATATGCCGACTTTCAGTCGGCGTTGTTTTTTACTATTACCACAATGTCGACGGTACCTTACATAGTGGCCATTTTATTCATAGGGGTTAGTCGGTGTAGTCATATCAGTGCCAATTTTGGTTCAATATTTAAAACAACCATTAAAGAAAACTAAAAACCATTCATGACACAAAACTTCAAACCATTAATTGAACTAAAACCATATCATTCATTGACCATGATTCATTTATAGTTTTAAGCAACTCCCACAAAAAACCATTTCATACCAAGTCCCAAAAGTGAATCTTCTCAAGTTTACAACATTTCAATTATTACCGTAGGTCGCTTCACGGATAAACTTAAAGCATCCCACAATTGGTGATTTTCCTCATACTTTGTCATCCAACTAATAGAGTGATTGGGAATCCTACTAGTATTTTAGTATATACACAAAGGGCTGGTAACAAACAATTTTCCTTTAACTTGAGACTGATAAAATGGTTCTCATTCACGAACGCCATAACAATTCTTCTTTTCCTTAACGACCCTTCACACACCTGAAATTTTGGTGCAAACGTACTTCTCATCCCAGGTGCAAAATAATGAACTACACAGTTAAATGTATCCGATATGAGATGCCCACACACCAGTATTTTTATCCAATATGACGACGGAAGGAAGTCCGTGGGTTCCTCTAGCCCTAGTATACGAGCATGCAAATCATTGAACTCTTGTTCGTTATCCACCGTTATTGACAATATCAACCATCATAGTTATTAAACTGCCACAATACCGACAACGAGCTTTTCCACTACACATCCATAGCGATTCGAACATAAAAAATCACTTTCTAGCTAATTTGGACCTATACCTGAGTGTTTGGACCATTTGAATCTTCACATTCTTCATTTCCATGGGTTGGTTCTTCACTTGAACCTCCGTGCTCCTAAATGTCTTGATTTAGGGTTTTCTCATAAATAAAATTTTGATTATCTACAAAATCTTGCAATTGAGAATCGTTATCAAATGCAACCTAAACCCTTCTTCTTGTTGAGATGAAGGTTACCCAACATCAATTTCCTGACTAGATTTACTCATTTCTATAAACTCTTCACAAATCTCACTTTTTTACAACACCTCTTCTTCTTCTCCTCCTCCTCTACCTATTTCTCTATATCTAACATAATACTCTAATTATACTAATAATCTTAATAATCTTAAGGTTTATTTTAGATAATTAATTGAGTAACAACTAATTAACACCTAATTAATCAAGGGTAAATTAGAGATTACGAAAATACCATGGATAAAGGGTTTCCAGAAATACCTCAAAATGACCATATTTTGTTTTACATGATATCCCCCAATTTGTAGAGGTATCCCCAATTAAACAATCCTTAATAAGGCTATTATTTTTGAAAAATTTATTGCAATTAGTAGTAGATGTTGGACACCAATATTAATTGAGATAACACTGAATCGCATTTCGAGTATGCAAATATACAGGTTTTATCTTAGAAAATTCTAATATCAGGTTTTATCTTAGAAAATTCTAATATATTTTTCTTTCTAGATAAACCACCAATTTGTGACTGCTACTTTAATGTTAGGACCAAAATATGTATTTGCAATCATGTTATTATAATAATCCAAAATGAATTCTAAGTAGTTAAAAGTAAGTAAGATCAGACAAATGAGGTAGCTTTAATAGCAAAATAACATTAAAAAAATAAGTGACTAACATACTCTGTTTCTTAGTTACAAAAGATGCAATTCTGACCAATGGAACCTTTAATAGATCCCGGAATTTGTTTCATAAGCAATGTAATAGTAATACACTTTCCAAGAAATTTTTTAATCCTAAACTGATTTTACCCTGATGAGCTTGTCATACTATGATTTTACAGAAATCTCTCCATTGTTAGTAAGCATCCATCTTGGTTTATCTGCATTTAAATAGTTATAATCATTTGTAATGAAAGATTATGATATTAAACATTTTTTGTATTATGTTACGAGGGAAATTAGAATCCACTGCAACCGAATTTTACTTCTTTGTGTTATGATTAATGAGATCTTTCACGGGTGTTAAAAGATTGTTTCCGTTGGAACATAGTTGATCTAGAGGACTTGTGAGATCAGGTACTCATTTATCATTTCATAGGTTGATTTACCGTTCATCTTTCACTTCCCTGCAAGTACAGTTTTGGATAACAGAAAATCCCTGCAAAATAAACTTCCAAACCCAATAAATATTTAACCTTTTTTCTTTTTCTAAAACAAATCTATTTTTAAAGTATTTAAATTTAAGAATGGAGATTGGTTCTCTTGAAGCTGAGATTGAAGTAATTGATAGCATGAAGGAGTTTGCTATACTTACTGATATTGATATCTTATCTAGAGAATCTGCCAAGTCAAGCATGCTGAAGTTTCACTTGTTATGGCTAGAAATCTTGCACAAAGAGCTAAAGAGAAATGGTCAAAAGATGGTGAGAAAAACTCTAGATATCTTCATCACATTGCTTCTTTCAGGTATAAACTAAATAGCATTACCGGTCTAAGAATTGATAACTCCTTATGCTATGATAAAAAGAAGATTGATGATGAGGCTATAAACTTTTATACTTCATTATTTCAAGAAAAATTTCTTTCTAGACCCACTTTAAGTAATTTGGAAGTTCCTACTATTTCTGTTATGGATAATATTTCTCTTGAAAAGCATTTTCCTTCTCCAAGCTTCTTACAAAAAAGGATGAAGAGTGTCATGCCTTTTATTATCTCTGATTTCCAATGAGCTTTTGTTTATGGCAGACAAATCAATAATAACATCCTTATTGCCGCGTAACTTATTGATTTTATAATAAGGGAAAATATATCTTGCATTGTTTCTAAAGTGGACTTTGAAAAAGATTTTGATAATATCAACTGGAATTGCATTGACGCTACTTTAGCTAGATTTGGCTTTGGCAGTATCTGGAGAAGTTGGATCAAGTGGTGCATTTCAAATACTAGATTTTCTGTTATTCTAAAAGGTAAAGCTACTAAATTATTTAGAAGCCAAAAATGGATTAGACAGTATGATCCTATCTCTCCTTTTCTTTTCATTCTAGTGGTTGAAATTCTTTCTTTAATGCTAAAAAAACAAACAACTTCTGAGAATCTAATTTCAGGTTTTAAGATTACTCAATATGGTACTATCATTAATCATCTGCAATTTGCAGATGATTTGGTTGTATTCCTTGATGATTTTGTACAACAAGTAACTAATCTGAAACACATTTTTTTATTTGCTTTTGAAACTATTTTTGGGCTTAAAGTTAACTTTAGGAAGAGTGTTATTATGGGTATTGGTGACCATCATGATGCTGGAAGTTGTGCTGCTACTTTTGGTTGTAATGTTGCCAATTTCCCTCTCATCTACTGGGGTCTTCCCTTAGGCAGTAAATCCAAGTGTAAGGCTGTTTGGGATAACATTATTCAAATATTTCAACAAAAGATGGCCCGTTGGAATAAGTCTTACATGTCTAAAGGGGCTAGAGTTATTATGATTCAGAGTGTACTCTCTAGCCTGCCAATTTACTATCCCTCTATGTTCCAAATTTCTACTGCTGTAATTAAGGAACTTGAGAAAATTATGAAAAATTTCCTTTGGGGCTCTACTACTTCTGTGAGGAAAAGAAACTGGGTTTCTTGGTCAAAGGTTGTGTTGCCTAAAGCTAGAGGGGGTATTGGCATCAAGAAACTTAAGTTGATGAACTATGCTTTGCACTCAAAATGGATCTGGAGGTATGACTCTGAAAAAAAAGGCTTTATGGAGACAATTATTCATCATAAGTTTGGTGGTAACAAGGACTCTTTCTTTCGAAATTCTCCTTCTAGATCAGTTGCTACAAGCTTATGGGAAGGAATTTTGAATTCAAAAGATTTGGTCGTCAGGAATACAAATCTTATTGTCAATAATGGGGCTAGTATTCTTTTTTGGAAAGATGTTTGGGTTGGCAATTCTTCTTTGCAACTTGTTTTTCCTTCTCTATTCAAGTTAGCTAGAAGCAAGAACTCTGCAATTGTGGAGATGGTCACAAGTGAGGATGCTTGGAATCTAAACTTCAAAAGAAATCTGAGTGAATCTGAATTTGGTGACAACATTCTGTTACTTCAACTAATTGGTGTGCCAAGTGATCATATCTCTGAAGGTGATGATACAAGGTCTTGGTTCAATGGAAAACCTTTTCTTGTTGTTAATGCTTATGATTCCATTGAAATTGAAGGCTTTTTATCCTTCCTCTATAAACAGGTTTGGAATTCTTTGATCCCTATGAAGATTTCATTTTTAGTATGGACTCTTTGTTACAAGAGTGCTCCAACTAGAGATATGTTATCCAGAGCTGGTAAAGTGAACTCTCCGCTTTTCTTTTTTTATAGTATGGATCAAGAAACCAATTCACATCTCTTTCTACATTGCAACACTACTTCCAAAATTTGGAACTATTTTTTTGATAGTTTTGCTATAGACTTGGTTTTTCCCGAGTCTGTGAAAACTTGTATTTGGAATTGGAGGTCTGCAAAATCTAAGTCTAGGAAGTACAAGATTTGCTCTATATTACCTTTTACAATTTGGTGGATTATATGGCAAGAGCGTAACAACAAATATTTTTCTAACAAGTCTAGAAATAGAAAGCAACTAATTGTAGCAGTCAAGTGCACCCTTTTCAATTGGTCTCTGCATACAATTTTTTTTGATGGTTTCTTTTTATCAACTTTGATTTGTAACTGGGATGCTATTGTAAACTGTCCTTGACATTTTTTTTTTTTTCTTTTTTGTAATTCTTTGTCACTACTAGTGACTTCTTTCTTGATAATTCTTTGCCAATTTTAAGTCAATTTTTTTTTTTAAAATGTTGACCCACCAAGCGTTTGGTAAATATATTATTCTTTAAGAAATCTTGGTCATTGTTGCCTGGTTCATCTTACTAGTGACTATGCTAATATCTGATAACGATGAAATTTGCGTGTGAAAATCGTTTGAAAATGATAGAACGACGAAGGATAATTAAAATTGGTTATGTTAATATCCGATAAAAAAAGTAAGTTTGTAACGTGGGATGGTTAATTGGGTAATTTTATCACGCAATAAGGAAATTTATATTGCTTGCCCCTAGGACAACCCTTATCGTATGGATAAATTTTTAATGGGGGCGTTTTTGGATAGGGCGTGGGGGACAAATGATATGTTGACATTTGTCTCTCCTATTAACTTTTTCTAACCAATTCTGTTTCCAAATATAAAAAATAACCCAATTTTATTTCTAAAAAAAAACTTCCTTAATATTTTTTGAAAAAAATTGGTTGGAAAAAGTTAATGGGAGGGACAAATGGCAACATATCATTTGTCCCCCACACCCCCATCCAAAATTTATCCTCATCGTACTATCGTGAAATGTCTTAACAATATCTGTAAACCCGCATCTTTGACAAAGGGGTAAAATAGTAATTTTATACACCATGGGCAAAACAGTCACTTACGGGTAAAATAGTAATTTTACACACCAAGGGAAAAACACTTACTTAGGGGTAAAATAATAAATTTAGACATCAAGGCAAAAATGGTCACTCATGGGTAAAATAGTAATTTTACACAACATGGAGCAAAACGGTCATTCAGGGGTAAAATAGTAATTTTACACATAATGGGAAAAACAGTCACTTATGGGTAAAATAGTAATTTTACACACCAAGGGGAAAAAGGTCACTCATGGGTAAAATATTAATTTTACACATCATGGGCAAAACGGTCATTTTATAATTAAAGTGAAAAGTCATATTCATCAAGTTTTGAGCGAGGGGCAAAATAGTTACTTTAGCCATGGTGTAGTCAATGAATGTCACTTACCTTTCTTATCCAAATATGTGGAAATCCTATTAAGACATATATAGGGAGGGGATACTTTACCTAGCCATGCTAACTAGAAAGCAAGTTTGCCTAGCCATGCTAACTAGAAAGCAAGTTTGCCTAGCCAGAAAACGTGTTTGCCTTAGTTATGCTAACTAGAAAGCGGATTTGCCTGGCTATGCTAACTAGAAAGCGGATTTGCCTTAGCTATGCTAACCAGAAAGCGCATTTTCCTTAGCTATGCTAACCAGAAAGAGGATTTGCCTAGCTATGCTAACGAGAAAGCGGATTTGCCTTAGCTATGCTAACTAGAAAGCGGATTTGTCTTGCTATGGTAACTAGAAAGCGGATTTGCCTAGTTATGCTAACTAGAAAGTGGATTTTCCTAAAGTGCAGTCGCTAGATGTCCTCTCCCCTTCTTTTATATTCTTGTAGAAATGCGAGTAAAACATATATAGGGTGGAGGTGTTGGTTGGAAAACGATGATACTTAGCTATGCTAACTAGAAAGGGGATTTGCCTAGATATGCTAACTAGAAAGCGGATTTGTCTAGCTATGCTAACCGGAAAGCGGATTTGTGTAGCTATGCTAAATAGAAAGCGAAATTTCCTTAGCTATGCTAACCAAAAAGCGTATTTTCCTAGTTATGCTAATGAGAAAGCGGATTTTCCTAGCTATGCTAACTAGAAAGCGGATTTCCCTAGATATGCTAAGGAGAAGGCGGATTTACCTTAGTCATGCTAACGGGAAAAACAAATTTGGGTTAGCAATGCTTAGCCATGCTAACGAGAAAGAAATATTTGGGATAGCAATGCTTAGCCATGCTAGACTTGCTTAGTCGTGCTTAACCAAGATAGCTATGTTTAACTTTGATTTTTGGTCAATGAAGCTTGAATGATGCGAAAGCATCATTGATCCGTGTTTCTTACTAGAGAATACCTATTTGCATACCAAGTGGCATTAGTATGCACAATCTAGTCTATATCTTGTGAAACATCCTTGGCATATACTGACTAGGCTTTGATTGGCCTTTCGCCTTGCCACATGAGTTGGAAACTGTTGGATGTGGATTGTATATGCCTATGCAAATACTTTCGAAACGGTAAGCCATTGGTATCGATGTTGACTTTGCCTTACAAGGCTTAAGTTGCTTGTCTCATTCGAATTGACCCTTTGGATGAACCACGGTCATGCTTGATCCCTTCGAGCTACAGAGGAGGGTACATAGGCAGCCGTAATGAAATGCATTGAGGTGCAGCATCTTGTCGCTCATATCATCTAATTTGGAGGTGATTGTGACACTTTGGTAACTCATATCATCTGGCTCGGCAATGCTAGGCGAGAGATGATTGTTACCGTACTTGATGAGGCAGTTGCATTCTATTTGATGAATGTTCATACTTCTTATCAAGTTATACGGTATGAACGTAATATGCATGGTTGCTGCACTCTTGGAAAGAGCAAGATCAGTGCATGCACCCAGCGCATAGTCGAAGCAGAGTTGAGGAAACAAAAATAATATATATATATATATATATATATGTATGTATGTATGTATAGGTCTAAAATGGCCTATGTGCTAGTCCAAGGCATGACTTACGCCTGGAAAATGCTCCTAAGTATGTGATGCATGCTTAAAGCATCCATCATTAACTTTTATTGCCTTGTACCCTTTACAAAACAAGGGTAATTTGGAACGGTATGGAAACTACGTTTCAAGAAACATACTTGCAAAGCATGCTTGGAAGGGCAAATTGATCTGCATTTTCCTGGTAAGCTACGAGGTTAGATCGCTTTAGAGTGGCGCATCGGGGAGTTCTGTCCTGCCCAACGCATAGCACCGAGGCAAGATTTTCTGGTCCGTCACAATATCCAAGTAGCCCCAAGGCCCCCAACCCAGTTCCTGGTAGCTTCCAAACCAGGCTTTTAGTTTTAAATCTTGAGGTTATGTATTTTAATTTGATTGTCTTTAAAGTTGCATGGGCTACTTAATTTTGAACCCTATTATTGGGGCTGCAACCGTTGGCTTTTGAGGACTGTATAGGATTCAAATATACTAAATGTGAATAGGGGAAACCTAATTTATATAAAAATTCAAAAACATCCTTCCTCCATAAATAAATTTAAATCTAACGACAATTCATAAAAAATAATAAAAATAAAATAAAAAATAACCTAAATCTATAACGTTTATCCATCTCCTTCATAATTCATGATTAAACTCAAAAAACAAAAAAAAACAAAAATCAATTTCAGTTGCAGGAATAATTTACGGCCAGGAATAACTAAATCCCTAGCCGTAAACACTCCCTACGACAAGGAGTTCGTCTGTTTCTGATCGTAAATAGTTCCTGAAACTGAAATTGCGATTAAGAGTTCGTCTGTTCCTAACCTTAAGTAATTCATCTACGGCTAGAAATTAAACATTCTCCAAACATAGGATAGTAATTTTTTTGTTATTTACGGCTGAAAAAAAATCATTTTCATACCGAGTACAGGCCTATTACGGCTAAGAATTAATCATTTATTTACGGCTGAGAAATGATTAATTTCTAGCCGACTCATTTTCATACAGAGTACATGCCTATTAAGACTAGGAATTGATGAATTTCTAGCCGTAAATGAACTACTTACGTCTAGGAACCCAGACTAATTTGTTATTTATGGTTAGGAAATGATTAATTCATAGTTGTATCCGACTTTGAAAATGAAAAGGTGAGGGGGAATATACCCCCTTCGTTGATTCTAAAAGTTAAATATATATTTTTTTAAATTTATTAATCTAATCCAATTATAATCCTTAATTAGTTTTGTTAATCAACTTCATTAACACTAATTAATAGATGGAACTTTATCCATAAACAAAATTACTAGGATAAGGGGGTTTTGGGTTGGATACTTGATGATCCTATTTTGTCATCTTGTAAGCCCTCAAAAGCCAAGGGCTGCAGCCCCAATAATAGGCTTCTTAATTTTCAATGAGCTTAGAACAAAATCATATATAAGATTAGTACCAACAAAAAGTTGGACTCCCGTATAAAGGCTGTAACACCAGTATTTTTTGCATGGCGCATACTCTAGGATGCGTTATTTCACGAGATGAAGCATCATCTTGAGCATGTATTACGTACTCTGGGATGCGTTATTGCTTATAATGATGTGTCAGCTTGAATCTGTGATGCACACTTCACAAAAGTGATTCATTTTGTCCCGAAGTTCACTATTTGTTAATGGTACGTACTCTGTGATGCATTGCTAGGAAAAATGCATTACCTCGAACTTGTGATGCACACTTGGTACAAGTGATGTATCATCTTGGCATTATGAGGCTAAGGCATCATTATGCTTGGCCCTTAAAAAGAAATGCAACATTTTTCTATGTTGTTGACCCGAGTATGTATTATGATGCAGAGGCATCATTATGCTAGGTTCCTTATTGAGAATACATCGTGAAGGTGCATTTGGCAAGTGGGACATTGGTCGAAAATGAAATATGCATCATTGTTCCAACGTTGTTGTCACGAAAGCATGTGGGTGTCGATATATGGCATTGAACTCTCAAATTTTTATATGTGGAAATTTCAATAAGACATATATATATATATATATAAGGTATTGGTTGAAAATGCATATAAGCCAAGATGCATTATCTTGCATATATTACATGCCCGAGGGAGCGTATTATGCGAAAGCATCATATTGTTGTGTTGCTTATCGAGAATGCATTACTATAATGCATTTCGAAGGAAAGGTTGTGGAAATTTGAATGCCCTGAACATGAGAACGGAAACTTTCAAACTAAATGGCATCAGTCGTGCACAATCTTGTGCATCTTTTACGAAAGTTCCTTGGATAATAAGGATTTGGCATTGGTTGGCCTTTGGCCTTGTGACACAAGCTGGTAATTGTTGGTGATGTGGATTTTATTTGCTTAAGTGTATCATTTCGAAACAATTGCCCCTTGACATCGATATTGGCTTTGCCTTAATATGCTTTAGTTGCTTGTTCCATTTTGATTTGGCCACTTAGATGAATTACGCCCTGTGTTTGATCTCTTCATGGTAAGAGTATGGTATGTAGACAGCCACATTAAGGTCCAAAACTTTGTTGCTCACATCATCTAATTGGGAGATGATTGCAACGTTTGGTAACTCATATCATCTGGATCGACATGAGAGGAAAGAGATGATTGTTACCACACTTGATGAGGTAAATTCAATCTATTTACTGGATGTTCATACTTTCTATCAAGTAAAACGACGTTGGAATGCATCGAATTGTGAATTAGGCTTGGCAAGAGAAAGGAAGCTAACCAAATTGCAAGTTAGGGGAGCCTGTGTAAACTATTTGTATCACAAGAATGGTGCAAGGCAAGGATGGCATGTGCTTGGATGTTGCACACTTGGCACGAGCAAAATCAATGCACGCATCTAACTATTTATCAAAGCAGAGTAAGGAAACTAAAAATAGGTATACAACGACCTATGTTCTAGTCCAGGGCATGACCAAGTCCTGGATAGTCCTTGCAAGTCTGTGATGCTGCCAAATGCATTACCATAGCCGTTATGGCCATGTACCCTTAGCATAACAAGGGGAAAGTTAGAACGATATTTGAGTTATGCCTAAGATATCATGTTTGCAAGGCATGTTTGGAAAAGCAAATCGACGTGCGTTTTCTTGGTAATCCTTGAATCTTTATAACCCGGTTACTCGCATCAGAGCGGTGCATCGAGGAGTTCTGACCAGTGCAACATGGCGTTGGAGGCGAAACTTTTTGGTCCGTCATAAAAGTAGTAGACGAATTTTTGATTGTATGTCTGATTTATATCATGTATTAAATTTTGGATCACTGTAATAAGATTTTGAGTTAAAACATAAACTATGGGTCATGAGATAGATTTTGAATCACATTGCAAAATTTGGGTCATTTGGTAGTTTTTAGTCCAAGAGGCAGATATTGGGCCATGAAATTAATTTTTTGTCACCAAACTTATTTTGGGTCACAAATCAAATTATGAGTCAGGGATCCCATTAATGATCGTTAAGCATTAAAACATAAATATCAAATAAAAATGATAATTGTAAAATTTGGGCTCACAAGGCAATTTATTGGTCATGAGATAAATTTTATGTTGTGATATGGTTGTAGTTGGTAAGAATGAGTTTCAAATCTCGAACTTGTTAAGATTGATTTTAGATAAACTAATTTTAAACTATAAAATAAATAAATATAATTAGAAAATTACAAGGGAATGAGACTCAGAATTCCACCGATTTTTACATTCATATGGTACAAATATTGATTCTTAACCATTTAAGCTCTTTTATGGACTCTTTTTTGTTCGCCAAAAGTAGATTTTTTTAACATTGATTGTAAATCCTAAGCATAGACCATCAAAACACTTAATCTAAGCATGACCCATCAAATTAAATGACAATCAATTAAGAAAAATCATGAAACAATTACAATAAGTGTAAAAAAAGTCATAAAGAATCGAATATAGTTACCAAACAAGTGTGGAAAATAGCTTCCTCCATTGTCCCAGTGATGGGGTATAGCTCATTACGCCCAAAACACTCTCAAAAGATAGGTACATAGCTCAAAAGTGCTTGAGAAGAAGAAAAGTACAAAAAGAACTGACCAACTGAGTCGCAAAAGAATTAAAATGATTTATGAATCTACGACATACTCTAAAAGCAGTTGGAAAAGGACTGTCTTCCTTTGTATTAAAAGCGGAAACTATTGCTTTTACTGTAGCAAAAACTGTTGTTATAACTTATGAATCTAAAAGAATAGACAACGGAATCAACAACAGTTTTCTACCTTTAGTCACAGTTTCTTCATCTTTTTCACGTGATGAACTTACAGCAGAAGCAAATTTTTCTGGAATTTGATTTCTTCGAATCTGCCCTCTAAGGCCCCCCCCCCCCCCTAGCCTGTTCGACCCTCTATTTATATTATAACACCAAACATTCTCCAATAACTCCTCACAAATTCTTGAATATCATCACAACTAACTCACGAGAATATTTTCTTCTCTTGATTATCAAATATCGAATCTGTTTTGATTTCTGTTCTCTCTATTGATACATATTGTTGATTTTATTTCTTTATTTGTTTCTCTGTTTCCTTATCAACTCGAGACAATATCTTCCCGTAAAATCTCGAGAATATCTTCTTCATATACTGAATCAACCCCATATGAGAATCAACTATTTTCAAACGAGATTTTGTTATGATTTTCGAGTCTGTAAATCACATATAAACTCTATTAAAAAAGGCAAGAAGATATTCTTGTCTTAACCGTAGAAATCTCCCAAAAATAGCTTGCTCAGAATTCTCGTTGTTTGGTGAAGAATAATTTCGCGCCAAAACTTAAATTTGAAATGGAGAAGAAGGTTCCCTTATCCATGGCATGGGTGCCTTTATCAAACTTTTTGGGTGCCTTTGTCAATTCTTGTGGGTGCCTTTAACATTTTAAAGGGTACTTTTAATACTTTCAAGCCGTCTTTTCCGCAATTGTTTATTCTTCCAAAAATACCTAAAAACACAATAAATAACAATATTAGTACAAAAATCGAAAACTATAAATATAAAGAATTGAGGAAAATCAGACACAAAAATGTGTCTATCATGTTGCATGGCATATATTGGGTACAACGCAAATTAAGGGCTGCAAAGTAGAGATTGGACCCTAAAGCAAGGGGTAACTAAGCAAAATTTAGGTCGCAAGGGCAGATTTCTAGTGATTGTGCATTAGGTCACATGATAGTATTTAGAACTAAGCAATTTTAAGGGTTTAGGGGCAAATTTCAGGCAACATGTCAAAATTTTGGTCAAATAGTAGATTTTGAATCATCAGACACATTTAGGGTTACAACATCAATTTGACTTTTAGGGAAGATTTTGGATCAAAATACAAAAATAAGTATATGAAAAAATACAAATCAAAAGATAAAATTTTAATTTATTTTGTAAATTTATTTCCACGACGCATGTAATACCCTAATTCGACAGGAGTTGGTATAATGGACTGTAATTAAGCAAGAAATACCTTAGACTTTCCCGAGGCATTTTCAACATATTGGTTTCTGAGATAGAAAAGAAAAATAAAGGTAAATGTGCTCTGACTGCAGCATTATATGGTTTGGTGACCTCTCTTGAAACATGCATCAGTTGACCACCGTAGGGCCTGTTAAATATCTCATATGATTAAATAACTAAAATGTCTTGCAGGGGTAATACCAATAGACCAAGTAATTATAAAACAATTTTTGAACCCTAGGCAATATTTTGGGTCGCATTGTGAAGTTTTAGGCACAATGCAAAATTTAGGACACATGACCTATAAAAAGTCACTAGCCAATTGTAGATGGTTGGTTTTTAACAAGGATAAAATAGTAAATTATCTCTCAAGACTCGGGTCTGAGAAATACTAAACTTCAAAATTCTGCAAAAGAATTCTTAAACAGGTGCTCATCTCTGCCCTCTCTCAACTGCTTATCCCTGTCTTCCCTCTATATGTATGACCAACTACGTATACGATTAAAATTACTGAATGAATCAAACATTCATTACTGTACATAATCATTAGAACAATACTGGTGATTACTACAACATTCTCAAATATTTTATGATTTTTACATAAAATCTCATGCTCCCAGATGGATTGCCCTCTAGTACAGAGCAATTTGAGTATTATTTTGGTGTTATATTTGATAAGTGCATATTTTCTCTATATTTTGACCGTTATTTCATGCACTTATTTGCTAGATTTCTTGTGAATTATTGTATATTACGTTTGTTTTTGTTTATTTATCTTTTAGTAGGTGAATTATCCAAAAAGGAGCTACAAAGTGTTAGAGTGTGCATGAAGAGAAGTGCTACAGAGGAAGAAGAGCCAAAAACCAAGTGGAAGTCGTCCAAATTCAGGATTTTTCATCACCATATAGAAGAAAACGAAGAATCTAAGCCAGGGACGAAAGAATAAGGTCATTCCAACTTCATGTGAATAAATTTTAAGAAAAACAAGTTCAGAAGTTTCTCAGAGGGTTAACCTATCGAGAAAATCAATATTCTCGATGGGTCAAGCCACCGAGAAAACAAAATCCAGAAGAAAAATAAATTCTCGATGGGTCAGCCATCGAGAACCTGAGCGACAGAAGAAATATTCTTTCATGAGTAGTTGGGTTGGTTTGACGCGAGCCCATTAGCTTCTTAGCTAATTTTACACGGGCTAAGCTTAGTTTTGACCTATTTTTGGCATATTTTGGTATTTTGGAAACCTAGTATGACCGAGAACGCTTCTACAACTTGGGACACCTATTTAAGAGACTTTTCTAATTATTTTTAGATCTATCAATTCTTTTATCAAGCTTTTGGAGAGAAGAACAAAGAGGGAAAAGCTAGGGTTTTGGAGCGTTTTCATCACCGTAACTATTTATTTTCTACTTTATCATATGTATACCATGGATTTACTACATCCATGAGTATCTAAACTTCTTATTGATTAGGGATGAATTCTAAGTTATAAAAATTAATTGATTTTATATATGAATCTATCTTGATTTCTTCACATGATTATTGTTTGTTTCTGCTATAAGGAATGTTTTTGGTTGATTAATTGATTGTTCTAGGTGGCCAACTAAATCAATTTCTTTATTGATATGTTGATAGTAAGGGTTAGAATATCCTTAATTGTTGAATAACTCCTACACAAGTAGAACACGTGAGACCTTGCAGAGGGATTCCGTGGAGCTATTGGGTATAGAAACAACATTAAAAAGTGGACCTTGCGCTAAGAATCTAACTACTAGAATCAACCTATAAAGTCACAAAATATAAAGCATTTGGCCAAATTACACTTAGATTGCGCTACTTCTAGGTGGTTTAGACAAATAGAATCTGGTATTCGAGCGCTTAGGTACCCAGTGACCTAAGGACTTTCGAGGACAGCACTGCTCTAGATGTTATCTTACTGTTGGTATTAACCTGTAATGAATGAAGAATATATGAGTATACTAATTCAATGATTTTCTAGTAACGAAGAAGGATTCATTGATCATATCTCTCTCCATTGCTACAACTTTACTTTTAATCACTTTCTTATTTACTTTGTTCAAAACCTAAAACAAAACCCCCCTTTATGACATTTAACAACTAAAATACCTCGCTCCTCGTGGGAACGAACTTGACTTCCATTATATTATCCTTTAATTGAATGGAAATAAGATCACTAATTTGATTGCACCTACGACATGAATCAATATTCCACGGTTGAATTTCCAAAAATTACCCATGTTAATATTCTCGCTCAACTGAGCAATATTGACCTACTAAAATACTTATGTAGTTTTATATAGAAGATTACATATGAATTTATTCGATTAAAGTACCATAATTGTGCTTAAATTCAAAGTCAAAATTGTAACAAACACAATTTCATAGCTTCTACTAGATAAAAATCCAACCTCAGTCACATTAGTCCTTGCTTAAAGTGACACCTAATGTGAATGAGTGAAAAGAATCCAATTCAGGGTTTTTGAAACGCTTAAAATAGGATTTGTAACACCTATAAGTGTCTCAAATGATCAAAGTTAAAACCCTAATTAGTACTTTCAAACCCTAATTCCCCACGTGTACGCTTGCTAAAGCTTGTGTTTTGCTTCTATAGAAAAACTTGCACGTCTTTGCTCAAAGACCAAGCAGGGACGTCCTACTTCTTTCCAAATTTGGTATTTCTATTTTTCCCTCAATGTGTGAGGCTTAGTACAAAGAGTAAAACGTGAGCGTCTGGTTTCTTGTCAAATTTGTTGTTTTACACTTTTACCCTCAACGTGTGAGGCTTAGTACAAATAGTGAAAACAGGAATGTCTGAGCTCTTGTTCAATTTAGGGTTTTGACTTTTTACTCTAAAATTGTGCTTATTAGGTAAAAGATGAGAGCTTGTGCGTCTTAATGCCTGGGCAAGTTCGTGTGTTTTGTTTCAATTAGCAAAACTCGTGTAGCCTAGCCAGTCCTTTCAACTAAGAAATCTTAATGTCATCTTCTAGTACTTGCTTATTAGGGTTTGCTGCATACATGTGAGCTTAAAACCCCTAGTTTATTGGTTAAAGTCCATGATAGGTCTCATTCATATGTGTGTCCTATCACACATATATTTTCATGTGTGACCTCTCACACATATTTTTATGCGTGGCTTCTCACACATATATTTTCTTATGTGGCCTCACATACAATTTCTCATGCTCAGCAGCATACACTTATTTTAGGAAACAAGAATGTTAATGCAAAATTGGCTAAGTTGGGCACACTTCTCCTTATACAAAAATGAATACATATTTATTTTGTATTTAGTCTGTCAAGACTCATTAACCTAGTCAAGCAAGACAGGTCTTCAGTCAAAAGACTAAGTAAGTCTCATCCGACTTATTAATATTAGTAGTACTCAATACTAAAAAACTTACACGAGACATCAAATGTCACAAATAGGGGGATGTTCACTAGAGTATTGGTCTGGCGGTCTACGACATATGGTGCAGAAGTGCACCCACTAAATAGAAATTCTGGAAAGTTTGATCAGCAATTGAGTAGAGGGGTGGTAAGTTGAATAACTGACTATTCAGCCTTAACCGAAGTGGGGAGCAGTTGTCAACACCTTATCCACTTCACCACTACTCAACCATCGACACTTTCTTCCATAAAAGAGGTCAAGTGATTACGATATGTATGATACAAATAGATTCTCAATCTATTGAACAGAACAACAAGTTGGGAATTGAACAAGTCTAAATTGAACAAGAACTCTAAGTCGAACTCTAAGACAAGTCTGATATCAACTAGATCATTCAACTTTCTCATACAGAGCATTGTTGATAGCTATTCACATCTATCCTACAGAGTCTGATACTCTGACCTCAACCTTCTCTTGCTTCCCTCCCTAAGACCAACCATTCTCCTTCTAATTTTGTGACTGAAGCAAGACTGGAATGGCCATTGCTTGGTCTAGGACATGATTGTACAGGTTGATCTCTCGAATATAAACAAAGTACTTCAACAGTACAAATGTTTACGGATTGACGAATTATCACATGTTCACCCCACTTTTCCTAAATTAACCCTTAATTCGTTTTTCCCCATAAACATCAATTTAAAGAAGAACTTAGATAGTATGGGTATTTTTAATCAAATAAATCAAATTTGGGCTTAAAGTATAAAGTGGGGGTAGTAACTCACGATGCAAAGAAAAGAGCAGAACGCTTTTGAAGCATTATACATCACATATCCTGTAGGGAGCTACAACAGTACAAAATACATCGACATCTCAAACCTAATAATATAGAGTTCATCTCGTTCTTCCTTTTATGGATCAAAACATACCTCCTGAGGCCATCATTTAGTCCAATTTTTACCTCATGGCAATAAACTGTTGGTCTTTACTCCTAGAAAAATTATATGTAAAATTGTATTTTGTTCCTCTAGTTGTACCTTTCTTCCACTATTTGGAAACTTCACCCATATTCAAGGTTGGGAAGTGGTCGTAGATCCACACCTCTCTAAATATCAAACTAAACATGAGAAAATTTATTTATTAAAAAAAGAAAAAAAAAAAAATTAAAGCATCGATATAGTTAACAAATTACCCGGAGTAGGTTCACATTCCCAGCAATTTGGCTAGTTGATTCCTTATAAGCCTTTTTCAACTCGGTCATCGAGTACACGAGGCATGCAGTGCCCCAAGAGTAATCATAGACTTTATCTAGAGAATACAATTGTTGTAGGAGGTTTGTGTCGACCATGTTCCCAGTACAGTTGGGGAAAATATCACAGACCAACCTACTTGATGGAACACAGACACCCGTTGATTGAGATGTAGCCCCCTCCATTTTAATTTTCAAATACTCCTAATACTAAAATATGATCGACACGATGTATATAATATATTACCTTCATTTTTAAATAGTCACAATACTAAAATACAATTGGTACAATATGTTAGATGTTGAACCCACCAAGCGATGGTATGTCAAGTTTGGTTGTAAAGTTTAGTTCCAAAACTCAGTCACTTGAATTGGTTATAAAGTCAACTTCGTTAGTTTAGATATATGACATAGAAACGTTGAGAAAATATCTAGTTACACATTGAAGAGTTCAAGACGCAATTAAGACGTATTCAAGACAAGGGAAGACATCATCCTTCAGATGAGGTTAGTAGCTATTGACTTTGACTAGTTCCATTTTTATCAAGTTCTTACAGTTGTATTCATTGAAAAACATAACATGCGAAACTTGTTTTACATGGCTTTAGTTGATTAGATGACTAAATCATTCTTATGATCTAAGTGTCAAAGAAAGAGATACGTTGGTTGTTCCTACAACTTACTGTATTGAGTTACGTAATATAGTTTACTATACTTTCGTAGTTTCTACATAACAATAATATGACTCTTGACATGAATTAATGTTGAAATTTCGGGAAAATAGATGTATATATCTAGTGGTGAATCCGAACTTCGAACTCTTGCTAGAAAAGCTCGTTTCTTTAGTATAATATAAGTTTGTTTTGACTAGAATTCGGTTTCTCTGTCAAACAGGATTCACGATCGATCCTGGACTTGTAAATTCGAAATCTTTATCCTAATGATATATCTTTAAGATTTTGAAAGGTGAGCAAGTTTGAATATGAAAGTTTAATGTTTGGAAATATTGAACACGTACTTAAATCAAATATATTATTTTTCATATTTATTCTTTTGATACTCAATGCTAAGATCCTAATTAATATTGTGAGAGACTTTTTCGAATCCAAGTTTGGAATCGATATTGATGTTTTTACCTTCCCTAGAAGATTATACATAACTAGTTTTATAATTTAGCAAAGTACATGGATTTGCACTGGCTATTATGTGTTGTCATACTAGTAGGATTTCTCGTATATTAATTGGAAATATATTCTAAGATTTTATTGCAACACTGTGTGTTAATAATATCGAAAGAACGCCAAGAATATATCAATTTCGGAAATAACATTTATTGCATATCTTTGAAAAAATTTGAAGGATTTTTTTCTTCCAAACAAGCCTTGGCCATAACACTATAAATATGGAGCTTGTATTCTTACATACTCATCCCATTCTCACATCTTGTAATGTGGTAATTATTTATTGGACTATTTAACATTTGGTACCAAGCAAATGTCCAACATATTGCTTTGGTACCCAACATTTATAATATTAAGGGTTGGTACCTTGACCCCCGCTGAGTGTTACATATTCTGCTTAGGGATGCACAACGGGCGGGCGGGTCGGTTTTGGGGTAAAACCAACTACCAACCCGTCTAGAGGCGGGTTTTGATATTCAAAACCGTATACCAACCCGTCCACAGGCGGGTCGGGTCGGGTCGGTTTCAACCCGAGATGGGTCGGGCGGGTTCGGTTTATTTCGCGGGTTAACCCGTGGCAGATATAAAAGAACTGGCAGCAAAAAACACTAAAAACAGAAGAAAAAAAACAGGAAAGAAAAGGCAGAGAGAGATTGAGTTGATGAATCACCCATTAAGCCTCCTAAGAAACAGAAAAAAACACCAAACATCGTCAAAATATAATAACAAATACAATTATACAAGGGATATACACTAGCCACAAAAATAAGGATTAATTTATTTTCTTTGCTTTCTTATCATTTGTATGGAGTTGAATATATATCATTATCTTAGAAGTTCATGTGGCAATTATAGAACTTGAAATGGTAAGATTTTTAAATGATTTCTGAAATTTTAGTTTGGAATAGTCTGTCTTTGGAAATTTGTGTAAGCTTCGTTACACAATGAAAATGAGTGATTTTTGGCTCATTTGAAACTAGAAAGAATAAGCTAACACAATAAAATTGTAATAAAATACATTAAGGTTTATAGCTATGTTAAAAAGACTCATCAAAAACAGAACAGGAATCCCGTATTCAGAAAATGCAGTTTCGGCAGTTTGAAATCAAAAATTCGTACAAAAATCATTTCTCAATGGAATTCAGAAATTTTGGTCTTGTTTAAAAGCTAAGAGAGTCCTCTTTGACATAAAAATAATAGGGAAGGGTATTGAAGTACAGGTCAGTATGAAAACATCTTGACAAAACAGTACGGCAACACAGGTTCAGAATAAACGGGTTAAACGGGCTAAACGGGCGGGTTTGGGCGGGTGCTACACTAAACCCGTAAACCGACCCGTGGTGACCGGGTTTTAAATTTTCAAAAACGTATACCAACCCGTAGCGGGTCGGTTCGTTTATAAAACCCGCGGTTTTGTCGGGTTCGGGCGGGTGCGGTTTTTCGGGTCGGTTCTTGTGCAGCCCTAATTCTGCTTGACTAAATTATTTTTATACTTTTCTACTTTTTATTAAAATAAAAAATTGGTTTTCTAATTTTACCCTTAGCAAATGGGAAAAAAAATCTGGTAACTACTCGGTCTCTCCTCCTTTCGTCTCTGAAATCATCCCATAGAACTAATGACCACCATATCACCTCTTTTATGAGCAAAAATCAGAAGATAATTTCTTCTTCTTCTTATTTCGCCATTAATAAAGCAATATCCTTTATGAACAATTTCTCGATTATAACACTGAAGCATTTACATACTAGTTACGGTTTTGAAATGGAATTGAAATGCACACAAAAAGATATCTCTCCATACCCCAAGAACTGCACAAAACTTGTTCGTTAAAAGTTCTCAGAGACGAGATTTGCTCCTCTCCAACCTTCATAGCATCACCTACTTGCACCATTCAGTTCATCTCCATCTCAAAACCACACTGCCACCATGCTAGGAGCAACGAGCTACCAACGAGCTACCACCAGGCCACGGTTCCAAAAGCCACCAATTTACTGCCGCCACCATTCCATTCCACATATAGCTCCCTGTTTTGGTTTAGTTAGTTTTACATTCTAGTTTTATTATTTATTTTTTTATCATGAATTCCATAAATATGTGTAGCTAAATATTTATTTAATTAGGGATACTTCAAAACTATGTGACTTGAATTATCAAATTAATTTTTCTTTTGAATAATATTTTATTGCTTGTCTTTTACCGCGCCTATGACCAAGGATTGTTTGCGAGTTTTCAAACGGCTAATTGAATAATTTATTTGCACATTCTAATGCTAGATTCTTGAGCCGTAATCCATAATTGTTATGGAGATTTAATCACAATTAGTGAAACATCAACGTTGCAATGGGATGTTGTGGATTTTTATGTGTGAAAGATAAGTCTAAGTTAACATGTCGAACTTACGAACATGTGGTTAGAATCAACCCGACTTACGGAAAATACCAGTCAATTAAGTTACACTAGAGAGCTTAT
The DNA here is from genome assembly GCA_023531435.1 of Papaver californicum. Taxonomy (NCBI): domain Eukaryota; kingdom Viridiplantae; phylum Streptophyta; class Magnoliopsida; order Ranunculales; family Papaveraceae; genus Papaver; species Papaver californicum. The sequence continues at coordinate 4,540,480 of JAJJMC010011034.1, read as the reverse complement.
TCAAAGTGGCTTGATTGTCTAGAAACGAGTAGAGAACCTATTCTACGAAGTGACATAGGAGTGTAATGGACTTGTTAAACTCATTACTTTTCTAGGGTTTTTAATAAACATATTTTGAAGAAGATTTAGCTTGTACTCATGTTCACTAGTGGAAAAAGAATCCTTAATCGTCCTCATCCTCATATCTTATTCTTTTACTTGTTTTTGTATCTTTGCATTATTCTTATTTTCAGAAATTTAATCGCCAACTTTGACACAACTCTCTCTCGGTAACGAACATGCTTATCATTATTCTACTATTTAGTGTAATAAATAAGGAATATAATTTTGACGTGTCTAACACCTCGCATAAATCGGCGCCGCTACCTGGGAAGCAATCGGTAGTTCTAGTTGTTATTTAATTTTCCAATTTTGTATTTAGTTTTCATTCTTAGCTTTTACTGATTTTGCGTGTGCACAATTGGTTGAGGTATTCATCACTTGTCTAACACAAGAGCTAAGTTTTCTAAATTGGTTGTGTGCATAATTTTTTTAGGTTAGTTATAAAGATGTATTCTTTTGGGAATAACATCTATGGTTCACAAGACCATACATATTATGGTGATCAGTTTAATTCTCATTCTTATAACTTCCAACCATATGTGGGATATGATCGAAACCAAATTATTAGCTATAATTACCTTGCAAGACCTTGTGATAATTCTCGTACATACCAACAGCCTTATAGTGGGTATGTACCCATTGGTTTAGTATTTTCTTATCTTTTTAGTATTTCTAGTCTTTTTCTTGTTATTTTTTTTCTGAATTTTCATATCACTATAGGATTTTCCATCTTGATTTTACATTGGAGGAGTCAATTTACAGTAATGACAATGTAAAGTTTAAGTGTGGGAGAGTGGTTAAGCATATAGAATTCTTAAGTATTCACTTTTTAGGTAGAATTCTTTTAACTTTGTTGTAACTATTTGGATGAAACCTCCAACTTTTAGCTATTTTAGAGTTACTTAGTATAATTATAGCTAAGTTTACATACAAAATTCTTTCTGAACTGAACTTAGAAGTATTAGAGAACTATATTTGGGTTTCTTAGTTGTTGAGAGGTAATGCCGACAAAAAGGGACTTAAACCGCCTGTGGCGAACTAGGTACAGAAAGAATACAGTATTAGAGAAGCTGATCATTCAATACCCTTGAGTGAGGCACAAAACCTTCAATTCTTTGTACCTTTCTAAATTATCCGTTTAGAGTGTTTTATCTGCGCAAACTACGGGAAAAGTGATGAGCTACCCAACCTCGCACCAAGTTCAGCACTACTTTTTGATCTCTTGAGTGCTAATTTCTGTCAATCATGAGGGTGACATCAGAATTGCAAATAAACCTTACCTTGTAGTTTGATTTGCAGTCGACACCATTCTCTCTCTCGATAACAACAGGTCCATAAAAACACCATCATCATCAACATGCAGAACATTACAAATTTGAAAAAAGTTGAAGACGTTCAAGGTTTACAAGCAACACTACAAAGAAAAGGAAATTTCATATTCAAAGTGAAGTAACAATACAAAGAGCAGAATTCTATACACTAGTCGAAGACTAAGTACAAGAGCGGAAATTTCAAAAGAAATGAATTTTTTGTGAAGTTTATGATACCAAGAATACAAGTTGTGAAGAATCAAGTGGTTAAGTCCTTTCCTCATGGCCATAATAGTTTCATTGTTATTCTTTTAGTTTATATATCATAAATCTTTCTTAAAAAAAATAAAAAAAAATAAAAACGAAAATAGAAAGAAAAAAAATCAGAAAAAAAGACATTTTATATTGTTTTAGTATATATTTCTTTTTGTATTTATTCGTTAAGGCCGTGGAAAAGAAGAAATTTATAAAGAAGTTTTAAGCAACAAGAATTTAAGCAGAAAAGAGTTAAAAATTGTCAGAGTTCTACGAGGTTCAAGAGTTCATCATCTACAGTTGAAGGCGAAGACGAAGACGTTTCTATGGGACGTTGTGAGAGTGGTGCTGATTGTAGATTGGTGAGAAGGTGAGTGAGCATTTTCATCCTCGCATAGTGGTTGATTTCCTTTCGTATAAATCATCAGAAAACAAGTATTTTTCTTCCCACGTTTCTACGGGATATTCAGATTTAATTCGGAATATTTTCCCTTCCCACCATTCAACATGTGCAGGGTTTCTATCTTCATTCTTGTATGCACACATAAGAACCATAAAGTGCGTCCTTTGAGTGCAAATTCATAAAATCCTAATGGTGAGGCAGAAGTCGAAACATTCGGTCGCTCTCGAACCTGAATTCTCATATGGTGGTTTTCTCATAATTCAAGAGTTAAGCATGAGAATAATGTTCTTTGATACATATAACTTATTATTATTAGTGTGCACAAACTTTATATCCTCTTAGCTCTTTGGATGCGTATGCTTTGGAATATTTGAAAATTGAAGTAGGTTTTGTGGGTAAATCTCTTGTAAACTCTCACGAGACTATAACTCGTCCACTAGGGACACCTAGGGGTTTAAAGGCTTATTACACATGCTAAGTGTAACCGTATCCTCAACGAAAGGGAGTTGTTATATTTTAGTTTAGTTTTCTCGAGAACTAGCAAATTCTAAGTGTGGGGAATTTGATAGGTGTCTAAAACACCTTATTAACATCTATTGTTTATGCTTTCTTTCCAACTTTTCTTGTAAATTTTGTATTTTATGTTTGTTTTTGAGTTTTTAGGTATTTCGAAGTCATGAGGATAAAAAAAAAAGAGAAATGGGATCTCAAGGCCTTATTCAAAGTCATTTGGCGTTGGCAAGCTCGTAGAATGGAAGCACATAAGTCTCAATTGTATAGAAAACAAAGAATTACAATGGGGGAGGACTGTTGTTCAATAAATAAGTGCTAAAGGGAGTCTAATTGTTAAGTACATACCACAATTTATAAGGGCCACCGTCTCAGGTTATATAAACTAAAAACTAGGTCACGTATCTCTCTTTTCTTCGAACCAGCAGATGCCAAAAGTATTCACGCCGGCGAAGTGGGTCGATGGTTGGCTTTAATGGGTTAAGAGAAAATGGCAGAGAGTTTCACAGTCTAGAAAAGAGTTGAAGGTAGCAATTGGGTTTCGAGGTGGATCTGCGAATGGAGGAATTGGTTTCTGAATTTTGGATTACAAGCCGAGAGTAAAGAAGATATGGTAGAAGGATAGGAACTCAAGTTCATTGGCTCGAGTTGATGTTGTTTCAGGAAATGTCTTGCACAAGAGAGAGAAAAAGGCCAAGAATGTTGCCGTGACAAAACCAAGGATAAACGGGTTTCTGTGACATTCTAGTTTTGAAGAAGTGTAAACATCAAGAAGAAGTCAGGGGTTCAGAGGATGGTGGTCGAGTGAATGGTTCTGAGTTTGAACAGTAAGAAGAATGAGAAGGCTATGATGGGTTTAGTTTGAATCTGACTTTAGTGTAGGAAAAAAAGAGATTGAGTTTGAATGAAATGGAAATGGGTCTGTGTAGTTGGAGTTATAATTAGATTTGAGCCAATTGCCTTGCCGAGAAACTAGTTAAGAGATTGAACTGTCGTCGTTCATATTGCAGTTGAATGATAGAGATGGGAAGTTATTTATGAGTTTGAGATAAAAATGAAGATGGGTTAGAAACATAATTCGAATTTGATACGGAATGGGCATGATTATCTAGGAATTACTAGTTAATCCAATCTATAAGACCCGTTCACCCACCGAATTGTTTTTAGTCACTAGTATAAAAACATGTTTTTGGACCAAAAAATTTATCCCAAGGTCTAAACACGCGTGAGAAGTGTTATATAATTATTCTAAATTCCATAACTACCCTGATGTCAAATAACGTATAAAGAAACATCAATAAATCTTCTTCCATTATTCTTTGATCAGATCAGTTTTTTTTCCTCTGAAAGATTTCATTTCTTTTCTCTGTTTTTAATCGGCTCTAATCTTTGTGAAGCTTTTTGTCGAGTTCAAATTCAGATCTATTTTTTTTCCTCTCTGCTTTTGTTAGTGCTCTGTAATTTAGGATTTTAATTTTAGATGTGTAAGAAGGAGAATTTTTGGTTCGGTTTTGAATCTTCGGTTCGGTTTTCGATTTTCGATGTGGTTTTAATGCCCGAGATTTCAGTTTTAGTAACGCCCTAGGTTTCATTTTTAGGTTGTTTTTGATTTTACACGTTTGATTTCGATGGGTAGGTAAGTAATTTACTCTTTTACAAACTTTTTTGGACCTCCGGATAAACTATATTTCCCGCTGGACCCTAGATTAAATGGGTCATGGGTCTTTGGACCATTCAACAAATTTCCCTATGATTATCCACTTATTTTGGTTAGGAATGTGGTATTTGAATTGGATATGAATTCTGCAGGGAAGGAGTATATAAGGACTAAAAATACACACAGAAAGATATTTCTCCATACCCCAAGAAATACACATAACATGTTCGTTAAAAGTTCTCAGAGAGGAGCAAAGCTCCTGTCCAACCTTCATAGCATCACCTACTTGCACCATTCAGTTCAGCTGCATCTCCAAACCACATTTCCACCAAGCTAGGAGCAACGAGCTACCACCAGGCCACAGTTCCAAAGCCACCAACTCACTGCCGCCACCATTTCATTCCACCTATTGCTCCCTGTTTTGGTTTAGTTGGTTTTACATTCTAGTTTTTCATTATTTTTTATTTTATCATGAATTTCATAAATATGTATAACTAAATATTTATTTGATTAGGGATACTTCGAAACTATGTGACTTGAATTATCAAACTAATCTTTCTTTGAATAATGGTTTATTGCTTGTCTTTTACCGCGCCTGTGACCATGGATTGCTTGCGAGTTTTCAAATGGTTAATTGAATAACTCATTTGCGAATTCTAATGCTAGATTCTTGAGCTGTAATCCGTAATTGTTATGGCGATTTAATCACAAGTAGCGAAACATCAACGTTGCAATGGGATGTTGTGGATTTTGATGTGTGAAAGATAACTCTAAGTTAACATGTCGAACTTACGAACATGTGGTTAGGATCAACTTGAATAACGGAGAATACCAGTTAATTAAGTTACACTAGAGAGCTTATTCAAAGTGGCCTGATTGGCTAGAAACGAGTAGTGAACCTATTCTACGAAGTGACCTTGGAGTCTAATGGACTTGTTGAACTCATAACTTGTCTAGGGTTTTTAGTAAACATATCTTGAAGAAGATTTAACTTGTACTGATGTTCACTGGTGGAGAAAGAATCCTTAATCATTCTCATCCTCATATCGTATTCTTTTACTTGTTTTCGTATCTTTGCATTATTCTTATTTTTAGAAATTTAATCGACAACTTTGACTCAACTCTCCCTTAGGAATGAACTTTCTTGTCATTATTCTACTAGTTAGTGTAATAAGAGTATGGCACCTCGTCCAAATTGGCGCCGCTGCTGGGGAAGCAGTCGGTAATTCTAATTGTTATTTAATTTTCGGATTTTGCATTTAGATTTCATTCTTAGCTTTCAATGATTTTTCTTTTAAGAATCTTATTTCAGGTACAATCAATCATTCTTTTGTGTGTGCACAATTAGTTGAGGTATTCATCACTTGTCTAGAACAAGAGGTAAGTTTTCTAAACGGGTTGTGTGCATAATTTTTTTAGGTTAGTTATAAAGATGTATCCTTTTGGGAATAACATCTATGGTTCACAAGACCATACATATTATGGTGATCAGTTTAATTCTCATTCTTATAACTTCCAACCATATGTGGAATATGATCGAAACCAATTTATTGACTATAATCACCTTGCAAGACCTTGTGATAATTCTCATACATACCAACAGTTTATAGTGGGTATGTACGTGAACAATCACAAGGATGGGAGGATAGTTATACTTTTAATCATCTTAATTCTAGACATATGCAGATGCTCGATCACATTCTTTATGAGCTAAAGGCAGTAGAACAAGTTGTTAAACAATCAACCGGACCTTATTACAATGAATCTAACCCAAATTTTGATTTTATTTATGAACATTCACCAGTTAAACGGGATGAGACCTGGGATGGAAACTATGTAATGATTAAAAGTGGTGCACATTCAAATCTGGAGGAGCAATCTTCAAATCAGAATTTTGATTGTTTTGTTGAATCTTCTATTCCCGTGATGCAAGAGATGCTCCAAGCAACAAAATAAATTTTTGAATTTCACCTGAGTTACAATAAATCACGCCAAGAACTTCAATAGAATATAGACAACATCAGATATGACATGATTCAAATTCATGAAGAGCGGAATAAGTAAGAAGTTTCTCAAACCTATTCTAACATTCCCATGGACAACAATATAGAGTATGATGATTCCGAAGAAGACGAACCTTTGAATATAGATAATTGTGGTACTAGTAACTCAACTTATGATCATAATGATCATTCTCCTATTCAAAAGGAAGTAGTTGAGTCTAGAAACACTAAGGTTATTGATATAGGACTTATGTTGTGTATGAGAGCGATGATGATTATAACTTCTTTGTGCATACCATTCATAATTCAGAAATAATGGACACTTTGAATGAGAAGTTGACTTCTGAAGAAGAGCATAAGTGTTACGATGAATTACTTGGGGAAGATTTTGATTTTGATGATGAAGACTTGCAGGTTATACACGAAATTGATGAAGAATGGCTTGTAAAGAGTCTGAATGAGAATGATAATATTTATGATTCAGGAACATCGATGGAATTTTTCAGAAGTACTGAGGATCCTGTAATGCGTGAGATTTTGCAAGGTTTGTCTAACCCTTTACATGAATCTTTACGTAATGATGATCCTTCCATATTAGAATTAGTTTCTCAAGGAGTTGTTAATCTGACTTTTAAGAAGGTACCTAATTTGGGCTGAAATTGAATGCTTCTAAAGTTCTTTCTGAATTCCTTGCTTCTAAGTATCCACCATATATGTATGAATCTAGTGTCGTACAGGTTTCCACAAGGTTTCCTTCCACTTATGTTTTGTATTCACTTTCGAGTGTAGAATGGACTAAGTGTGGGGGTAACTCTCTTTGGATGATAGTTTCACTATTTATACCATATGTTGATATTCTTATGAAGCTATTGTTAGCAATGCAGATTGTTTTCTGGACGGATCCATAAATTTTCAGATTGTTGGTGTATGGGTGATCAGAAAGTCAGGCTGAGGTCGTTAAACTAAGCGCTGCATGGGAGGAAACCCATTGGTTTAGTATTTTCTTGTCTTTTTAGTATTTCTTGTCTTTTTCTTGTTATTTTTTTTTCCTGAATTTCTATATCATTATAGGATTTTCCACCTTGATTTGACATTAGAGGAGTCAATTTACATTGAGGACAATGTAAAGTTTAAGCGCAGGGGAGTGGTTAAGCATATAGAATTCTTAACTATTCACTTTTTAGGTAGAAAATTTTCAACTTTGTTGTAACTATTTGCATGAAACCTTCACCTTTTAGATATTTTAGAGTCACTTAGTATACTTCTATCTAAGTTTACATATGGATTTCTTACCGAAATAACTGAACTTAGAAGTATTAGAGAACTATATTCGGGTTTCTTAGTTATTGAGAGGTAATGCCGACAAAAAGGGAGTTAAACCGTCGGTGGGGAACTAGGTGCAGAAATAATACAGTAGTAGAGAAGTTGATCATTCAATACCCATGAGTGAGGCACCAAACCTTCAATTCTTTGTACCTGTCTAAATTGTCCGCTTAGAGTATTTCATCTGCACAAACTCCGGGTAGAATGATGAGCTACCCAACCTCGCACCAATTTCAGCACTACTTTTTGATCTCTTGAGTGCTAATTTGTGTCAATAATGAGGGTGATATCATAATTGTGAATAAACCTTACCTTGTAGTTTGATTTACAGTTGGCACCATTCTCTTTCTCGACAACAACATGTCCATAGAAACACCATCATCATCAACATGCAGAACATTATAAATTTGATGAAAGTTGAAGACGTTCAAGGTTTACAAGCAACACTACAAAGAAGAGCAAATTTCAGATTCAAAGTGAAGTAACACTATAAAGAGAAGGATTCTATACACTAGTTGAAGACTAAGTACAAGAGCGGAAATTTCAAAAGAAATAAATTTTTTGTGAAGTTTATCATACCAAGATAATACAAGTTGTGAAGAATCAAGTGGTTAAGTCCTTTCCTCACATCCATATTAGTTTCATTGTCATTCTTTTAGTTTATATATCATTAATCTTTCTTTAAAAAAAAACGAAAAATAGAAAGAAAAAAATTCAGATTTTAAAAAAAAATTCAGAAAAAAAAGACATTTTATATTGTTTTAGTATATATTTCTTTTTCTATTTATTCGTTAAGGCCGTGGGAAATAAGAAATTTATAAAGAATTTTTAAGCAACAAGAATTTGAGCAGAAAAGAGTTAGAAATTGTCAGAGTTCTACGAAGTTCAAGAGTTCATCATCTACAGTTGAAGACGAAGACGAATACGTTTCTGTGGGAGTGGTGATGATTGTAGATTGGATGAGAAGGTGAGTGAGCATTCCCATCATCGCATAGTGGTTATTTTCCTTTCGTATAGATCATCATAAAACAAGTATTTTTCTTCCCATTTTTCTACGGGATATTCACATTTAATTCGAAAGGTTTTCCTTTCCACCATTCAACATGTGCAGGGTTTTTATCTTCATTCCTGCCTGCACACATGAAAACCATAAAGTGCTTCCTTTGAGTGCATATTCATAAAATCCTAATGGTGAGCAGAAGTCGAAACATTCGGTCGCTCTCGAACCTGAATTCTTTCATATGGTGGTTTTCTCCTAACTTAAGAGTTAAGCATGAGAATAATGTTCTTTGATACGCCTAACTTATTATTATTAGTGTGCAGAAACTTTATGTCCTCTTAGCTCTTTGGATGCATGTGCTTTGAATTATTTGAAAATTGGAGTAGGTTTTGTAGGTAAATCTCTTGTAATCCCTCACGAGACTATAACTCGTCCACTAGGTACACCTATGGGTTTAAAGGATTATTACACATGCTAAGTGTAACCGAATCCTCAACGAAAGAGATTTGTTATATTTTAATTAGTTCACTTTAGTTTAGTTTGCTCGAGGACTAGCAAAGTCTAAGTGTGGTGGAAAGAGTATCATATTATGATAAAACGAGAAATACTGAAACAAAGCTTTTCGATAAGAAATGAAACAGACATCTGAAACAGATAACTTTGTTACATGATCGACACGCAAGCTGCGTGAAAGCATGGCACATTGTACGAAACAGACAGCTTCGTTGCACGACTAACACACAAGTTGCAGGAAAGCGTGATACAATGAATGAAACTGACAGACATTAATACATGATGGACACGTCTCAGTTGTACAGGTTGCGGAACAAAAGAAGCTAAAGCATGACAAATTCATTTTCAGTGGCCACATGTCAGACATGCCATAATTCTAATGAGACCGCAACATTCATCCAAATCCAAAAACAATAACTTGAATACAAATCCGCAGAAGAGGAGCGGGTCACCGAGCGGGAAACTAAGGGAAATAAGAAGTACGCATGACAAGTCTTGCGGGCAATACCAATAAGAGTGCGGGATAAGCTTCATTCTAAAGTTTGGATAATAACTAATAAGTGGAAAGTTTAGATTTGAGGGAGCCATGATATTTACTATAAATATCGAACTCCAAAACAGAAAGAGGGGATTGGAAATTTTTTAGAGAATTTGGCAGAAGGAATGGGATCAGAGCAAAAAGTTTAGGTATGGGTATTGTGTTAATTATAATCCAAGTTCATTAATTCTTTGATAAATTTTACTTGATGCAAATTGTATTTGATCCTTTTGTAACATACAATCATGAATAAAAATCATCCAAATCCTTTACCACCCGTGGGTGTAGACAATCCATTGTCGAACCACGTTAAATCATTGTGTTGATTCATGTTTCAATTTCTTGTTCTAATTGATAACATGTTTCGTTTTCATTATATGAGATTTGATCTAACTATGTTTCTGACTCTAATGGTTGTGATCCAAAGATTTAGATTTTTGGTAATCACGATGATGGTTGTGATCCAAAGATTTAGATTTTTGGTAATCACAATTTGGCGCTAGAAACATGGATTGATAAAAGAATTTATTCTACCTGTCCAAATCTTCATTTTAGAAACCTTGAATTTTGTTATCTTATAAAACCCCCTATTTCAACATTTTTAATTAGGTTCTCTTTTCAACTGATGTCTATATAGATTTAACTGTTATGTTCATACACAACACTTCTTTAATTGATACCTTTCATTTATATTAATATTCTTGATTACCTCAGATGTTCTCTTAACCATGGGTTTGAAAAATTTGCTCATAAACTTCCACCAAAATATTATGTTTTATAATGATTTTGCTAAAGAATTTATCTTGAAACCATTAAATTTATGTGTCTCTGATTCAATTGATTGTATGAATTAAAATTGTATTGCAATTACCTAGTTTTGATTCTCGTCAAACATAGAAAAAAAAAAGTTTTGAACTGAATTTCTGAACTTGATTCTGATTTGTTTGCAACAAATGATTTGATGAACCTATAAAACCTGAATTAAATTAGAGATTAATCTAGCTTATATATGATATATCAAATTTTAATTAAAGCTAGATGTTTTCTATCAGTCAAATTGTTTTATATATGTATTCCGGATGTTAAAATTTTATGAAACACATATCTCATTATCTGAACTTTTGTTAGAACGTCAATAAAGAAATTTCTACAACAACACTAGATTGAGCAAAGAAGACATTATAGTATTCCAAAATAAATTACAAAAATGGAGACAGTTGCAAATAAATCTGTACAAGAACAAGATGTTGATATAAAAAATCTGGGAAATCAAACAATAGAGACTCTTACAGAAAGAGAAATAGTAGAGGAGTCCCAGGGACCACAACCTTTGGATGCTCAGGCAAACATCCCAGTAAATCAATTAATTAACCAACCACGTGAAGAAGCATCACAAAATAGGGTTGACCCCATTAATCAACTATTTGAAAAATTGAATGAAATGCGTAAGGCACAGAAAACTTATGCAGAAATAATTGCTCTCTTAACCCAAGAAAATCATATGCTTAGAAATAAGGCCCAACAGGATGCAGAAGAACCTACTACCAGGTTACAGGGGCATGTAGTACGTTCAAACAGATCTGCAAAAAGTAAAACAAGGATTAATAAAAATCAAAGGGTGATGATAGTTAAACCGCAGATGATACATATTTTCATTCAAAACAAAACAAGATTAATCAGCGGTATGAGCCCGATAGACTAGATTTTGATGGTTCAAAGCCGCAAAACAGGTGGAATAAACATTTTGAGGACTTGGAAGAAATGAGAAGAAATAAAAACTTTGAAAAACAAACAAGAGGGAGGACAACTTGAAGAAGTACTAAAAGAGGCTAGTAGAACACCATTGCCACCGCACCTTGCGCATGCGTCTATCCTGCACAAATGTAATCTCCCCATCTTTGAATGTTATGATAGGACAAAGGACCCAGCGGGTCACTTAAAGTACTATAACCGCAACATGACCCGTTGGGAGCAAAATGATATTATCATGTGCCGATATTTTCCCTCAAGTTTAAAAGGATCAATACACTTGTATGCACAATTGACCCGAAAATTCTTGGAAACGTACATGTACAATAAACCAGCAAATGCTGGAATGGATAAATTATTTGCCCTTGCGTCTTGGACAGATGAAACTATCCGAGACTACACAGACCGATAACAGACAATTTATCAAGCAATAGGAAATATTAGTCCAGAAATTTCTATTAATCGCTACAAATAGGGAATAACAAACCGCATGAGCCCGCTCTTTGTATATATTCATGGAGAGGATCCTAAAACTGAAGGGGATCTAAGGGTAATTATTGAAAAATATCCAAGGTTGCAAGATATTCAAAAACAGAATCCAAGAATTACTTCCCAACATCAGAGAGTTGCCAACAAAACAAATTTTGTGGAACCGGCAACAAGTTCTGGAAAGCGGGTTGCGGGTGAAAATCCTAATATTGAATTCAAGCGAGGCAGAGCGGATGAGGAAAGAAGGATCAACCGCCAATTTGAGGATCGGGTTTTTACTAAACTCAACACCCATATTCCCAAATTCTAAATGCAATTAAGAACATGCAAGATTTTGAATGGCCATCGGCGCAAGGAAGGCAACCACCACACACACAGAATTCAAAGGATTATTATGAATATCATTGCTTTCATGGACATCCCACAAGCAGATGCAAAAATTTAAAATTGGAAGTTCAAAAATTAATTGATGCGGGAGAGCTGAAATTCCTTTATTTACCCGATCCTCCACCAAGGCTCAACATTGGAAAAACTGTAAATATACCACAGAATACGATTTCCTATAGCGAGTCAAGTCAATCATCTATGAACGCAACCATTGATAAGAAGCTGTGTAAAAGAGTTGGCAGACATGAAGTTTTTAAAGTTACGGGAAGAATCACAAAAACATGGGAGGAATGAATGGCTTCCTCATTAACTTTTTCAGCGGACGAAGTTGATCAAGTAATTGAAACACACAATGATCCGCTGGTACTCACTTTACTAGTGTCTGGATGGAATGTGAAGAAGATACTCATGGATGGGGGAAGTTCACTTAATGTGTTATTTTATGACACATTCCAAAAAATGGGACTAAATGACGATCAACTCACACCCTCTTGTTACACTATTTATGGGTTTAATGGGATAGCATCAAAGACAAAAAGAGAGATTTTACTTGATGTCATGGCGGGGCCAATAAGCATTTTAACCAAATTCAGTGTAGTAGAGGCACCGTCCCCATATAGTGCAATCATTGGCAGACACTGGGTTCACCAATTGAAAGGAATGACCGCAACTTATCATCAATATTTGCGATTCCCAACACCACAAGGAGAAATGGAAATAAAGGGGGATCAAAATATTGCAAGATCTTGCATCCTCATTGAGACACACATGAATGAGGAACGAATTCAACAACATCAAAAGAGAAAGAAAGAACGAAAAATCAAAGCAAAAGATCAAGCAATAAGTCAATATTTGATTGAGACTGCGGGTAAAGGATCGGTGAATGAAGCAAATGAAAACACTTTATCAGAAGGGAGCATACCAAAAATTGAAGAAAGGGGCAATCTTCCAGAATAGCAATTAAAGAGAGCTACCACACTTTTAGGAGTTCCCAAATCCACTTTTTTCAGCAGTTGAAGAAACCAAGAATATCAATATAGGAACCCAAAAAACCAAACTCTGCCTTACGTAAAGTTGCCAGAGTACGATTAAGATTGGAACACTAATGGAAACAGAAAGGGTACATGATTTGGTTACTCTACTTAGAGATTATGTGGATATTTTCGTATGAGAGGATATGCCAGGAATTGATCCAAGTATCGTTCGACATGAATTACATATACATCCAGGTACTACACCCTTTCGGCAGCGTATATGCAAAGTGGCACCCGAATATCATTTATCAGTTGAAAAGGAACTAAAGAAGCTCATGGATACGGGATTTATTCGAGAGATGTGTTACCCGACCTGGATATCCAACATGGTAATTGTACCAAAGAAGAATGGAGGAGTAAGAATTTGTATATATTTCACCAATTTGAACAAGGCATGCCCTAAAGATAGTTATCCGCTTCCTAGCATTGATCAACTAGTAGATGCAGTTGAAGGACATGAGGTTTTATCTTTCATGGATGGACAATCAGGGTATAATCAAATTGCTTTACCTGAAGAGGATCAAGAACATACTGCATTTTTTACCCCGCACGGTTTGTACTGCATTTTTTACCCCGCACCCTGGAAGTCTATGTAGATGATATGCTAATAAAAAGTAAACTTTCAAATGATCATTTACAAGATTTGAGAGAAATATTTGAAGCTCTACGCAAATATAAAATGAAAGTTAATCCGGATAAATGCATTTTTGGAGTCACATCTGGAAAGTTCTTGGGTTACTTGGTCACAAAAAAGGGGATTGAATTTGATCCAGCAAAAATACAAGCGATTGTTAATATGCCATCTCCAAGGAATGTAAAGGAAGTACAAAAATTAAATGGATGTTTAGCCGCACTTAACAGATTCATTGTCAGATCATCAGACAGATGTAAACCATTTTTTGACACACTGAAGAAGAAAAGCGAATTTGTATGGAATGGAAATTGTGAGCAAGCCTTTCAAAACATCAAAGCTTATCTTTCCACATTACCTGCATTGCAAAAACCGAAGCCTGAAGAGGTACTGGCCTTGTACATAGCGGCAACATGAGATGCTGTAAGTGCAATATTGGTACAAACAAATGAGAAAGTAGAAAAACTAGTGTATTATATTAGTAAAACTCTCAACCTTGCAGAAAGGAATTATAACATAATTGAACAATTAATATTAGCACTGGTTTTTTCCACCCAAAATTTGCGCACATATTTTCTAACACACTATGTGCGGGTACCAAGTAAAGCTCTGTTAGAGTCCGTACTAAAGAATGCGGGAAAAGTAGGGAGAATAGCGAAATGGAATGCACAATTGGAGCAATTCCATATCATGTTTGAAATACAAATTGCACAAAAATCATAAGTCTTGGCAGATTTCCTTGCGGACTTACCACTGGATGACGACTTTGAAATCCAAGGTTTACCGGGAATAAAAGACGATGATTCCCAAGATATTCTGAGTTTTGTAAACTCCCGCAGATGGGAAGTATTTGTTGATGGGGCACGTAATAAAGAAGGAGCAGGAATCGGAATTGTGATTAAAACCCCTACAGGAGATCAGATGGTACATGCATTTCGTCTTGAATTCGATGAACACACAAATAATATAGTGGAATATGAGGGTGTGGTTCATGCCCTTCGGCTCATCATTGAATTGGGAATAAGTGATGTACGGCTTATAAGTGATTCACAATTGATAATACGGAAAGTTGAGTTGAAATATCAAGCGCTTGATGAAGACTTGATAGAACACAAAAATCTTGTTCAAAAATTGGCATCTCAAATTCCAAATATAATTTTTTGACATTCATCCAGATCGAAAAATCGCCATGCTGATGCATTAGCATTCATATCCTCAATGATAAAAGATCAAAATACATCGACATTCAAAATTGGGCGCATTTATGAGCCATCAATTAAGTTATGGGCAGTCGAAAACATAGAAGAAGAAGTAGGTGAAGATATTGAAGATGCAGCCGTTAAAGATGATGCAAATTTTCCGCAAAAACCAGAAAATGAATCATCTGAGGAAGATTGGAGGATCACAATACATCAATATTTACAAAGTGGAATATTGGCCGCAGACACTAAGAGGAAAGAAAAGTGCAATCAAAATCTACAAATTATCAATTGCGTGATAAAATTTTATACCGCAAGTCTTTTTTGGGACCGTTACTTCGGTGTTTGTCACAAAAAGAAGGACAACGTATTCTCACAGATATTCATTATGGAGATGCATAAATCATAGCGGAAGACGATCACTCGCACTGAAAGAAAAGACGCAAGGGTATTACTGGTTATTTATGCACAAAGATGCGGACAATCTGGCAAGAAGGTGCCAAGAATGTCTACGCTTTGTAAAAAGAATTAAGGCTCCCGCAACGGAACTCAATTCTGTACTCAGCTCATGGACGTTTGCAAAATGGGGAGTAGATATCGTTGGGCCCTTAGTGGAAGGCATACAAAAAAGAAAATACTTGATCGTAGCAACAGATTATTTCACTAAATGGGTTGAAGCTAAAACTCTTGCTCACATTAGAGATACAGATGTTTTTAAGTTTTTATTCGAAGATATAATTTTCAGATTCGAAATCCCGGTAGCTATAGTTTCGGACAATGGACAACAATTACAAGGGAAAAATATTGATATGTTTTTCGAAGCATTTAATATCCAAAAGAACAAGTCCACTCCACTTTATCCTCAAAATAACGGACAAGCAGAAGCTACAAATAAAACTATTGCCATGAATCTAAAAAAGACTCTAGATGGACATCATAAACGATGGTGCGAACAGCTTCATAACACTTTGTGGGCATATCGTACGATAAGAAGAGAAGCCACTTGAGAATCACCATTTCTTCTCACTTTTGGAGCGGAAACAGTTATTCCAACGGAAATTATTTTACCCACAACAAGGACAGAAGCATGGGAAAAGAATTTAAACACAGATCTAATGCTTGAGAAGTTAGATGACTTAGAAGAAAGAAGAGAGGTTACGCTCCAAAAAATGGAAAACTATCAAAGAAGATTGGCAAGAGAACATAATAAGAAAGTAAAGTTGCAGAACTTTGTTGAAGGGCAGTATGTTCTGCGACAAATCCCATAATATCAAAGAGATAAAAAAGCAACAAAATTTGCACCCACATGGGGAGGACCATATGTCATGGCTCATACCACTTGCAGAATACGAATGGAGAAGTCTTACGACATCCTTGGAACGCACAATATCTCAAACCATATTATCCATAACCAACAATGCAATCATACAATAATTTGGCTTCATACTAGGTAAAGCAAAACAAATGCAATCTCTCTAGAAAATCCATATAAATGTCTATGAGTGTATAACTATTGGATCTTTCGCTACAGAGATGCCTAACATGACATTAATTATTGTATCAGGTATACTCCTTTTCAGGAGGTACTCTAAGGGACCGCATATTAATTTCCTTCTGGCCAGAGAGAAGTTAGCATGTGATTGTACCCTCAAAGGCAACTCAAGGTACAAAAAACGCCTTGCGGTTGATCAATTCACACACTCAGTCAACAAACTAACAATGAATATATATTTATAAATTGTTTTACAGTAACAATAATACGATACAAAGAGGAAACATGCCAATACAATTCAAAAGAAGGAAAAACTAAGGAGTGGGAAAACTAAGGAAAAACTAAGGAGCGGGAGGTTTTGCACTAGGAGAAGGGTGTTGAGGGATTTCCTTGTGGCTATAGACTTTGGTGAATCCATCAGCTTTAACTTTATCAAGAGTGTTGTTGATCGTTTTTGCAACTCCAACACGAGCTTCAATTTTTAACAAAGAAATATAAGCTCTTGCGGCTTCAAGCTCCTTCTTACACTTATCTACCTCGGCTGCAGACTTTTGGACACTCCCCTCCCAAAAAAGTCTTTTCCCTTGCTCCGAAGCCAAGTCACAAGACAAGCTCACAACTTTCAAATTTTCCAGCTTCATTTTGTCCTCTGCTTCTTTAGTCTTAGAAGATAAAAGCTCAAGTTGACATTGCGCCTCATTGGCTTTGGCAGTAGAAAGCTTCAGTTGTCCTTTGATTTCCTCCAGCTTAGCATTGGCAGTATTAAGTTCTTCTTCAGCCTTATCATCTCTTGCGGCCGCATCTTTAAATTTTTCCTCAAATCATGTAACATAAATAACAGGTTAATCAATGCGGAAATGATATTCAACTTTAAATAAGCAATAAAATAGGATACCTCTTGCGAGGGATTCAAACTCTTATAATTCATGAACCATTGCATCTTTAGAATCATAGAGGAAGTCATATTCTTTTGAAAGCTTATGATAATTGTCCGTAAGTTGCTCAAGATCTAAACGACATTGATCTAACTCCGCTTGTTTCAATGAATCATTGTCCCGCAACTATTTGATTCGTTTCTACACCTTTCCATCTCTCTATGTAAGCGGAAAATATCACTTTCACGATGAAGAATGGTATCAGATAAGCTGCGGATTTTAGCCTGAGCTTCTGCAAGTACATTTCCTTTAGCATGAGCATATGAAGCTGAATTATCTCTGTCTTTAATGAGTTGCGCCATATAAGAAGAAAGCTGTGAATTATTGTGTGACCCGGAACGAGAAAATCCCGCAAGGATATTCTTGCGTTCCACACAGAGCTTGCGATTTTCTTCTTCCAACCTCTCTGATTGTGCCCGCGCTTCAAGAACACAATCCTTAGTCCATAGCAAAGTAGCATCATATTCTTTCTTCTTGCGGATATAATCTCCATATAAAAGCCGGTGCTTCGATTCTAATTCATCATAATTTGATTTGGATTGACTCATCCTATCAACCAGGTTATTGAATCTTTCTTTGATCTCCACATTTTCGTTATTGAATTTTAATACATGTTCTGTCAAACGCGTATCTCTACGTTACAGCCTAGTCACGAGGTTTGAATCCCCCGTTGATCCCATAAAGCAATTCAGAAACATGCATATAAAGTAAGAAAAATTGCATAAGAGAAAAAGTATAAAACCTTGATTCTGGATATCTAGTAACTGCTGACGAAGCGTATCATTATCCTGCTTCAAGTCCGCAGCATCTTCTTCGGATCTGATTAATTTCTCCTCCACAGTCCTAAATTGAGTCTCCATCTTCATGGATCGTCCTTTATAAAATTTATAAGCCACATATGCGGCGTTCTGACCCCGAGCGAGCTGCAATTTACAAAATTAAAGTCATAAATAAAAATAAAAATAAAACGAAATTTAAGGTCATTAAAATAATAAAAATAATGCAAGAAAGCTTGTTGCGGGAAAGAGTACGCTTCACCATCCGCAAGAGCAATCGTCTCCGCAAGAGAGGAAGGAAGGTTTATGTCAAAGGAGGGGTTGACGGGATAGCCTTGGACTTTTAACCAGGCTTGTTTCACTACGTCATACAGAGCAGTCCGCATGTATTCCCGCAGATTAGCAACCACAGGGCTATCTGTCTCCACCGGCTGAAAATCGCATGGAACAGACAACAGCTCTTTGGACATAAACCAGCGGAAGGCCTCCTCCTCCTTGTCCATAAGACTTTTATCTTCCGATATCCCTTTACCTTTATCCCTGTGCGGGATTCCTTCACTCATCTGAACTGCATCAGTAATAGCCGTGCTTACGACATTACCCTCAGTAGAAGCAGCTTCCACCGCAGGATTTGCCGGCTCACCCTCTTCTACCGTGTTATTTTTCGGCTCACCCTCTTCTACCGTAACATTTCCCGGCTCACTATGAACAACGGGCTTCTCCTTTAAGATAAACCATCATCGCTTGCAGAAGGCACAAGAAGATTATCTTCAAACAAAGGAGAGAACTAAGAAGTAAGATACGAGAATTCAGGATCTGCAGACTGGTTCGGACAACTGTCCGTAGCACCCGTAGCTTCCACCGCAGTAGCAACCAACTTCGTGGGCACAAAATTTGCCAACTGAAGCGGGACACTTTGTTTTTCCATATTTCCTTCAGGTTCAACAAAGTTATCCTCAGTTCTCGACTCTGGTTGACAATGGGGAGAATCACGGATTTCACCTTCCTCCCTATCAGTGGAAACACGAGGAGTAGCCTTAGTTTTTTTCCGACCCTGTCAATGTACCGCAGGAACTCATTAAATAACATTCAAAAGAAACATGCAAATTTATTAGGATAAAACAATACCTTTTCTATTGGAGTTGCGGCTTTGCACTTAACACCCGAATCATCTTTCGAGCTCCCTCAGCTTGCGGCTATAAAAAAGAGGAAAAACAATTAGACAATGTTCAAAGCGGGATGTAGAAGAATAGAGAGAATTCTACATACCACATCGTCAAGCGAGAAAGAAAATCCTGTGAAGTTTAACTTCCAAGGGCAGTAAGGATGAAGACGTGATGAAAGATTGCGGATCACACTTTCTTGAACCGACCCGTAAACCCATGGTACTTCAATTATCAGGGGAGTGCGGTACCACCTGAAATCATGATCGTCACAAATATTTTCCCGTAAAGGATCCTTCGACCAGGGAATGACATTCAGTCTAGAATTATCAATTTCCCAGAGAAAACGAAATCTTTCGCCACCTCTACGCCCCGGACCGACGCTCCACTTCTTGTAATTCTTCACTGCCATAGCACTAGTATACGTAGCATGAAAATTATATGAGGTGTAATGCTCATGTTCCATAGGTTTGGGAACGTAGCATGAGAAATTTATTTCTCCCCTGCTGCGTTTACTACATTCATCTAGCACACGCCACCAATTCCCATTGTATTGGGCAATGGACCGGACCAAACCGTGCTTAGACTTATTTCGGCTCGCAAGAACCTCATACTAAAAAGAGTTCCCGCTCTGGTATAGAGGAAGATTTAAGCCAGCATCCAACGCTCCCGCAGTTATTAACAGCGTGTTGTTGTTATACGTAAATTTCCTTATCATATCAAGCGTGATTTCATCTCCTTCAGCAGGATCGCAAAAGGAAACTCTAAATTTTTGAAGTTGGTGCTTCTCTTTAAACACTTCAATATTCATTGACCTAAAGCTCAAGTTTTCATTTAAACATTTATTTTTAGAAGTTGGTATGTTGGCCGCAACAGATACGTAATCGGTCCTTACTAATCCAGAAGGTTGAACTTCTGAAGTACCAGATTCATCTACCACTTTCTTCTTCTTCGCAAAATAACGAGATGATTTCCTTTCTAAAGGATGACCATCATGATGAGAAGCACCACCAACAGCTTTACTATCAGTTTTCCCAAACATGATGAATTTTTATCTAAATATGAGAAAATAAGAAAAGATAAATTCATCATGATGAAAAGCAAGAACAAAACAGAAAATTTTACTGAACATAAGAACATCAAGATGATCATTGAACCAGAATGTAGACAAATAAACAACTTTTTGATCAAGAAAAGAAAAGATTCATGGATTCAATGGAACAACCATAAATCAAAATAAAAACATCATCATCATCATTCACTCCTAAAAAACTCAGTTAAGAAGATTATTAGATAAACATATACATTACAGTTAAGAATATTACCTGGAGTAGAGTGAAGAACAGAAATCAATCAGATAAACTTAATGAAAAGAAGACTTGATCCCGATGCAAGAAATCCTTAATCACAATGTAATCAGCACAAAGTGGATTAACCAAATTACAAGGAATCACAGAAGAATCACTGAAAAGTTCAGTTTTAGAAGAATGAAAAAGAACAAAAACTTTAAGAAAAAAAAAGACAAAGAAGATAAAGAGTGAGATGAGAGATGTGACCAGCTTTTTATTAAATGGGAGAGGATCGAAATTGGCGAAAACGTCGAAAAAATAAAGTGGGAGAGAGAAAAACTTTATCAGAGACGTGATTTTCTCGAAACCGTCAAAACCGTCAGAAAAGTAAAGCTAAACGTGTAAACGTGGGAAGAAAATTTATTAGTGGCGTAAAAATCGGGAAAAGTAAAGCTAAACGTGGGAAGTAAATTTATTAGTGGCGTGAAAATCGGAAAAGTAATAATTATTTTGCCTTTTTCAAAATTTTCCCATCTGTCAAAATTCAAAAGAAAAAATGGGCAAATTGTGAGGGTATTAAATCCGTAACACCACGTGTTCAAATACTATGGAAAGAGCATCAGAATATGATGGAACGAGAAACACTGAAACAAATCTTTTCGATAAATACTGAAACAGACATCTGAAACAGACAGCTTCGTTGTATGATAGACACGCAAGCTGTGGGAAAGCATGGCACATTGTACGAAACAGACAGCTTCGTTGCATGAATGACACACAAGTTACGGGAAAGCCTGACACAATGAATGAAACTAACAAACATTAATGCATGATGGACACGTCTCAGTTGTACAGGTTGCGGAACAAAAGAAGCTAAAGAATGACAAATCACTTTCAATGGCCACATGTCAGACATACCATAATTCTAATGAGACAGCAACATTCATCCAAATCCAAAAACCAATAACTTGAATACAAATCCGCAGAAGAGGAGCGGGTCACCGAGCGGGTAACTAAGGGAAATAAGAAGTACGCATGAAAAGTCTTGCGGGAAATACCACTAAGAGTGCGGGATAAGCTTCATTCTAAAGTTTGGATAAGAACTAATAGGTGGAAAGTTTAGATTTGAGGGACCCATGATATTTACTATAAATATTGAACTCCAAAACAGAAAGAGGGGACTGGAAATTTTTTAGAGAATTTGGCAGAAGGAATAGGATCAGAGCAAAAAGTTTAGGTATGGGTATTGTGTTAATTATAATCCAAGTTCATTAATTCCTTATTAAATTTTACTTGATGCAAATTGTATTTGATCCTTTTGTGACATACAATCATGAAAAAAAATCATCCAAATCCTTTACCACCCGTGGATGTAGACAATCCGTTGTCGGACCACGTTAAATCATTGTGTTGATTCATGTTTCAATTTCTTGTTCTAATTGATAACATGTTTCGTTTTCATTATATGAGATTTGATATGACTATGTTTCTGACTCAGATGGTTGTGATCCAAAGATTTAGATTTTTGGTAATCACATTGATGGTTGTGATCCAAAGATTTAGATTATAGGTAATCACATGGTGGAAGGATATGAAGTCGAGTTCAGTGGCTCGAGTTGATATTGTTTCAGGCAATGTCTCGCACAAGAGATAGAAGAAGACCAAGAATGTTATCGTGACAAAACCAGGGATGAATGGGTTTCTTGTCAGATTCAAGGTTTGAAGAAGTGTAGACATCAAGAAGAAGTCAGGGGTTCAGAGGATGGTGGTCGAGTGAATGGTTCTAAGTTTGAACAACAAGAAGAATGAGAAAGCTATGATGGGTTTAGTTTGAATCTGACTTTAGTGCAGGAAAAAGAGAGATTGAGTTTAAATGAAATGGAAATGGGTCTGTGTAGTTTGAGTTTTAATCAGATTTAGGCCAATTGCCTTGCCGAAGAACCAGTTAAAAGATTATAGTGCCGCTGTTCATATTGCAGCTGAATTATCAAGATGGGAAGTTATTTTATGAGTTTGAGATGGAACTGCAGATGGGTTAGAAACATAATTCGAATTTGATACGGAATAGGTATGATTATCCACTTATTTTAGTTAGGAATGTGATCTTTGAAATTGGAATTGAATTCTGCAGGGAATGAGTATATAAGGACTTGAAATACACACAAAAAACATATCTCTCTATACCCCAAGAACTGCACAGAACCTATTCATTAAAATTTCTCAGAGAGGAGCTTTGCTTCTCTCCAACCTTCATAGCATCACCTACTTGCACCATTCAGTTCAGTTGCATTTACAAACAACACTACCACCAAGCTAGGAGCAACGAGCTACCACCAGGTCACAGTTCGAAAGCCACCAACTCACTGCCGATACCATTACATTCCACCTATTGCTCTATGTTTTGTTTTAGTTGTTTTTACATTCTAGTTTTATATTCTTTTTTATTTTATCATGAATTCCATTATGTTTAGCTAAATATTTATTTGATTAGGGATACTTCGAAATTATGTGACTTGAATTATTAAATTAATCTTTCTTTTGAATAATATTTTATTGCTTGTCTTTTACTGCTCCCATGACCATGGATTGTTTGCAAGTTTTCAAACGGATAATTGAATAACTCGTTTGCGAATTCTAATGCTAGATTCTTGAGCCGTAATCCGTAATTGTTACGGTGATTTAATCACAAGTAGCGAAACATCAACGTTGTAATGGGATGTTGTGGATTTTTATCTGTGTAAGTTAACTCTAAGTTAACATGTCGAACTTACGAACATGTTGTTAGGATCAATCCGATTCACGGAAAATACCAGTCAATTAAGTTACACTAGAGAGCTTATTCAAAGTGGCTTGATTGGCTAGAAACGAGTAGAGAACCTATTCTACGAAGTGACCTTGGAGTCTAATGGATTTGTTAAACTCATAACTTGTCTAGGGTTTTTAATAAACATATTTTGAAGAAGATTTAACTTGTACTCATGTTCACTAATAGAGAAAGAATCCTTAATCATTCCCATCCTCATATCGCATTCTTTTACTTGTTTTCGTATTTTTGCATTATTCTTATTTTCAGAAATTTAATCGACAACTTTGACTCAACTTTCCCTCAGGAACGAACCTGCTTATCATTATTCTACTAGTTAGTGTAATAAGTAAGGAATATACTTTTGACGAGTCTGACACCTCGGCCAAATATGCAGCATATTTTCCTTCTTATCACTCATTCTGTATTTTTCTTCTTTTTCTTACCTCATTTGAGATTTTCAATAAATAATCAAAACCAGAGCACCCCAATGAAACATTAATTTTCTATTTCCCGATTAGAAATTCAATCGTCAATCTCAAACTGCATCTAGATATACCAAAAACAGTTTTCTCGTAGTTTTTTTTTTCGAGAAGAGAGAATGGATTAGGAAATAAAGAAAAACAAAACGAAGCCTATTAAACTAGATCTAGCATAACAGAAACACAAATAACTAAGTAAAATCATGGAGAATCATTGACTAAATCCCTTTAAAAAAAAATCTATTGGAACATCACTATATTATGTTTTGGTCTCCAAACATGAACCTATGAAGCATTTAACTGTTCTCTTTTAGTTTAAGATTTGATTTTGTTACAAAATCTTGTTTTCATGACTGAAATTTGGGGATATTATTAGGGTTTCAAAAATAAAAAAAGGGTGAACGAAAAGAAGAAGAATAAATGATGGGATACTGAGATACATAGTTTTTTTTTTTATAACTCATAACTTTTATTACAGCAGATGAGAAGCAGAGAGATGAGGAAGAAGGAGAGAAGATGAAGAAGATGGAGGTGGACCGACGGAGAGTGGGTTAATAGGAAAGCAAAGGGTTCATATAGGATCTTTCTTTATGACCGTCATATTAAAGGGTGATTTTAGGTTCTTGAAAATATTAATTTTATTATTAAAAATAATTATTCATTGGTTAAGTCAACTATTTGACGAGTCAAGGTACCAACCCTTAATATTTTAAATACTGAGTACCAAACGTTAAATATCCCTTGTTTATTCAACAAGTGACGAGTAAGTTCGATTAGGTTCTGGACGAAAACGCTTTTGTATTAAGTCTTCTTTGGGATCAAGAAACACTAGAAGTACCGTTGGTGGGAAACTAGAATGTTAGTTAGTTTTTGTTATCTATTACATGTTATTGAACTAACTTATATAATTATCTTCTAGATAAATTCTTGTTTATTTTATGGTCCTTCTCTTCTGATATAAGGCCACCCAAGACTTTGAAGATTTGGCTATTGCAGATATGTGGGACAAAACTATCGATTTGTAAACATTAACCGACTTTGTTTTGTGAGACAAATCATTAGTGGAACAAAATGTTGGTTGTTACTATTGAACATTAAGAAGATTAAAAACTTTGAAGACTTGTAGTACTTTTGTGTTTCTGATCTTGTCGTGATTATTTTCTTGACTTGATTTTTGGGACAAACAAGTTGATTATGAGATCGACAAGTTATTTATTTTACAAACTTAACTTGTAGAATCAAGATTGATTATTTCAGTAATCGTAATCTTAACTGATCTTAATCAAGGAGTTTCAGATTTAGTAAATCATTGGATTACAGATCTAAAATGGGGATCCTTGACTCTGATATAATCATTTAGTATCTTTGATATTGGTTATTTAATTTGAGTGGTTAACAAATAGTTGGATTCCTTATTGTTTGTACGATGCCCTAAAGGAATTGGGTTGCATAAGTCTTTACGGAGGTAAAACAACACTTGGCAGTTGATTATGTTAGGCGATTCACGTGCGTTGTCCATATTAGTTGTAGGCGTAAGGATACTAAGGATCCTGAGTAACTAGGGGTAGTTTATTCGGTCTCAACTACACGAAGTTGTGGTAGTCAATTTGTGTAGCGGCTTAATTATGAGAATATTTAAACCTGGACTAAGTCCTGGGTTTTTTTGCCAAACAACTTTCCTCATTAACAAAATTTTGTGTTGTGTGATTTACTTTATCCTTCTGCATTGTAACTGTCATAGTTACAATGAAAGTAAATACATTTGTACGTTAACAACATCTTCGATCGATCCCTTTAATCTATTCCTTGATTGAAATCTTAATTATATCCAAGATCACCTTGTTAAAGTAATTTTGAGTCGTTAACTTCGATAAGATTATATAAGTTGTGTATGATATATGTTATTACAAAAGAATTGGTGGTGTACTCGGTACCCTCGTCTTTTTACAATACCTACCGATTATGTCAATTTTGTAAAACAGAAATGAAGTTACATAAAATAATTGGTAGCTAATAAGCATTTGTGAAGAACACCATGCATAATCGGCAGATAAACTCTAATTTATTCCTACCGATTATTTCTTGTAACTGTAAACCCTAAAAAAAATTGAGCATTTTTTTGAATTCAAGCAATCGAGACCCTAAAATTGGTAGAGGCTTACCTTATTTTAGCCATTTGAGTTTGGCGGAAAAATTTGAACTTCAGATTCAGTGGGTGAATCTACTTCAGGAACATCGTCTTCTTCGTAAGACTGATCTTCTTCTTCTTCATCGTCTTGATTCACAATCGACAATCGGTTCTTCGAATGTTGCATTCTTCCCAATTCACGGATCAATCGTTATGTTTTCTCGGTGTACTTTTTAGTCCGAGCTTTAGTTATTGTTATATAGTAGAATCGACGATGATTTAGTTTTAATATCAGCGATTAACGATAAAATAATCGACTATGTTTGGTTTCAATTAAAAAAATAAAAGATTTTTTTTCCAATCGATAAAGAGAAGGAGAATAGTAGGTTTTGAAAATAATAATGAAAATGAATGACTAAGGTTTAGTATAGAGTAAAAGATAAGAGGGACATTTTCTATTCCTATGATACCCCATATCTTCCTCCGAGGACATTTTATGTTCCTAAGATATCCCATATCTTCTGTCTGGTTAAATTGGGGCCTACACGAATTATTTTGGCCCTATCAAATTTTGTGTCCACCTATATTAGTAGATAAGGGATGTCTATTTTTAAGAGAAAATACTAAATTACGCTTTATAGAAACCTAAAATTACAAACTAAAAGTAAAACCAATTACTTAAACTAATTAATCTAACCCATTTCTTATTCTTCATCAAACGATTCTTCTTCTTCTCTTCTAATCCTTTCTCCATCTTCTTCTCCATTTCAAACCAAAACATCGTCAAAAATCGGCGATTCAAAACGATTAATCGTTTTTTTCTCTTTCTGTATAACAAAAATGCCAAAACGAATGAAATTTCCCTATGGAGGATTGAATCTAGTGGAAGCGATCCAGGAATTGGATTAGCAATTCGAAATAAACAAACGGCTATGGAGGAGGAAGACGAAGAAACTCTTAAATCGATACATAAAATAGCTCGAATCAGGTACTTTTCTATCATCTCATCACTCTAAATTAGGTTTCAATCACATGCCAACACTTAAAAAAAATTTGATTTTTGGGGTTTTTGTGAAACCCATAATTGTTCGATGTTCATGTCCACATCGAACAATTCCAATTTGAATCGTTTGATGTTCATGCCCCCAT
This sequence comes from Papaver californicum, assembly GCA_023531435.1. Lineage (NCBI taxonomy): Eukaryota > Viridiplantae > Streptophyta > Magnoliopsida > Ranunculales > Papaveraceae > Papaver > Papaver californicum. The sequence goes on along the minus strand of JAJJMC010011034.1, from coordinate 4,513,160 downwards.
TGAACTGTTCTAGTGTAACGAAAAAATTATGAAACATCGACCCAGAATCGTTCTATGTGGACATTAACATCGAACAATTCTGAGTCGAGTTGTAACTGAATATTTATGTGAATCGTTAGATGTGGACATCACTATCGAACGATTCAGGGTGGAGAACAAACCCAGTGTGTTTGTTGGTTTTTTAGCCTATAATCATTGGTTATGAACACCAACATAGAACGATTATGAACTGTATCAGAATTATTAGATGTGAAATCCATATCTAAAGATTCTGGATCGAAAAAACTCCTAATGTTTTTGTTGATTTTTTATCCTAGAATCATTGGATATGAACACCAACATCGAACGATTCTTTAGTCTATAATGCCAGGAATCGTTGGATGTGGATGTATCATGGTGGCCGATTCTAATCTAGGAATTCCTAAATTCACTTAAATTTGATTGTTGATTATCGTATGTTGTCGTACTCTTTAGGGATAAGGGAAAGAGAAAGGTACCGTAAAAGAGAGCAAAGAAAAAACATGATCTTGCTACTCCTTAAAGCTTGGGACCTCGTCGAAAGGGCGGTAAGAAATTGGGGGCTAAGCACCGTAGGGGTTCGGAGGACAAAGCTAAAGCGGTCCCCATCAATGAACCACCAGAAGTGGATCACCAAGGAGAAGAAGATTCTTCGTCTTATGATACAGAATCTTATAAAGCTCAAGGTGAAGAGGAAAGTGATAAGGAAGATAGCGAGAGCAGTGACGGAGGAGAACCACCAGCACCCACCACAACAACCACAAGAACCACCACAAAAACAACAAGGAAATAAAGGTGCACCACTGCCAGGAAGGAAGAAGAATGAGAATACTTTCCAAAGACTGAGATGTTGTTAAGTTGCGGTCCCAATAAGCCCATTCATGGGTTACCGGGTGATTGAGGAGAGTTGTTATGGGGGTACGAGCACAGTTAGGCTGCTAATATCTGTGCAACCATGGTAAGTATCTCAACCTTATTGTATATATTATATACTTTTATTTAAGCTTAATGCATTTTTTAATTTAGCGTGATATGTTATTTAGGATCACGCCGATGCCGTGCGTCTTCTAAAACACCAATCATCAATCAAAAAAATGGATGATGATTGGAGAAGCACACTAAGTAAAAAGTATCGTCAAATGAACGGGGTTGATGTTTGGAGTTGACAACTCTGTGGTTTGGTATGACAATCCCCTTGTTTCTTCCTTCCTCGAGAGATATTACGTGGAAATGTATACTTTTCATCTTCCGTTTGGGGAAATGACAATAACCCCAAATGATGTGCAGTTGATCATGGATCTCAGTGTTGGAGGTAAATCCGTGAGGGATCCCAACTACCAAAATGAGGTAGATTGGAAGGACATCTACGAGTTCACCTCTAAGGTGTTTGGTTGGGATGTGGACAAAACCACGATGGAGATGACGGTAGTGAAAGACAAAAAACAGAGAATATTCAATTTCATCCACCTTAGGGAAGAGTTCCCGGGAAAAAAGGATCTTCAAGAAAGAGGCGAGCTGACTCGCATCGTATCACTGCTATCGCCACCACATATATTCTCTACATCTTAGGATCTGTTATCTTCCCGATGTTTCTGGTTCTCGGGTGAACGCCAACTACATCCAATTAGTGGAACCATTGGAGAAAGTGAGCGAGTACTCTTGGGGCACTTCTTTCCTTGCATACTTGTTGAATGAGATGAGAAAGTATAATAGGGTAGACAGAACCCAAGTCAGAGAGAATGTGGTTCTTCTCCAGGTGTGAATATACTTGCACTTCCCAGAGTTTACTAATAGGGCCGGTGTGCAAGGGGATTTGGAAGATGATTATTTTGCAAGCAAATACTCTTACAATGGCAAGTTTCTGAGTCAGGAGAAGGTTCTCCTTGAGCTGAGGCGACAACTGGACAACTTGACGATGGCTGATGTTCTCTTTAACCCTTTACAAGGAAGTATTTGCGGACTGAAAGTTGGTTGGGTGCCCGGAACAAATTTACCATGGACCTATGTTTCACCCCAGATGCTATATAATGTACAACCCGACAAGAGTTGCGAGGCAATATGGTGTTGTGCAGAAGATCCCTGATGGAGTCAACTTCAAAATTAACAAGGAGAAATGTAGTTCCCTTGAGAACGATATTGAGGCTTTCCACATTCTTTTACCAACTCAAACTATTTGGGAGAATAGGTCGGCTAACGTATGCGGAATGATAAGGCCTGTTGAGTTCGATGCTGAAGCCATCCCGGCGTATATGCCGTGGTACCTCAACGTTTCTCACACTCGTGTGATATGAATAGACGAGAGGCCTTTGATCAAGGACCGTGATAGAGCTCTCGATGTTCTGGTATGTGTTGTGGTCTCTTATGGTACGTTACTAGGGTTTAACATGAACCGTAACTTGTTTGTTGTTTGAAATGAAAACAGAGAAGACGAATCACGTACTTGATCAACAAAGAAAAAATGTGTATCGGGAGAGGAGAACATGTTGCGGCGAACCAGGCAAAGATTGAAGAATACCATGCTCTGCAGGACGAACAAGTTGGTGCTATTTTTGAGGAGGCGGCGGAGCCGGTGCTAACAAAGAAATAAAGAGTGAGAAAGTCTGGTCGGGGCGAATCAAGCAGTGGACAAGGACCTGCCAAACGAGGTCGAGGTGGTCGTGGTCGTGGGAAATGCGGTGATGTGGTTGAATGGATGTTTTATTGTTTTTCAAACTTATGTGTTTCACTTTGGATAATTATGTCTTTAATTTATGTTTGTCGTTCGGATTTAAACGTATGGATAATTAGGTTTATTAGTTTATGAAGGAACGGATTTAGTTGGTTTTAAAATTGTTGTGTATGCTAAGACGCGACAAAAGAACTACAGTTCGTGTCAATTTATCATTGGAACTCTGGATGTTTTTTCTGCCAGAATCATTCGACGTGGATAAACCTATCCAACGATTCTGAACAGGAAAACCATAACTATTTCCAGGTATTCAGAATCGTTTGATGTAAACGTTCATATCGAACGATTCTGGGCAGAGAAAAAAACCAAACTCTATGTTGGTTTTTTAGTCTAGAATCGCTCGATATGGGCATCCACATATAAATATTCTAGGTGGAGAGAAAACCAAATTTTTTGTTGGTTTTTTAGCCTAGAATCGTTCGATGTGGGCATCCACATATAACGATTCTAGGATGAGAATTTGTTGTAGTTTTAACCTATAATCGTTTGATATGGGTATCCATAAAGAACGATTATAGGCGGAGAAAATACAATTTTTTTCATGTTGTTTTTAGCTTAGAATCGTTCGATGTGGAACTATGTATAAAACGATTCTATCAAGCCTGGTGTTTGACATTTTCGATAACCCAAGAATCGTTCGATGATGTATTACATATCGAACGATTCATACAGAATATTTCACCTAAATTTTAAGTTTTTCGAGAGAGAAAAATAGTCGTTGGGTCTACCTCTATATAAGAAGGACCTCCATCCCTGACCCAACTTGCCTCAAATTTACGCCTTTTATTTATTCCCACTTCATCAACTACTAAAATAGAGCCGGAAATGATTGGGAACCGGATGAAGATTTAGAGCTCGTCAAGTCGTTTATTCCAGTCTTCCGCGAACACCCGTTTGAAATTTATTCGATGTTTTGGAAGAGAGTCAAAGAATTCTTCTATGACCACACCAGGAACTCTAACCATTGCAAATGGAGAGACCTAGTGTCTAGATTCTACATCATTAAAAGCGAAATGCGAGAGTTCCGTAAAATTAGAAGAATGGTTCACGAGCATCATCCGCAAGCTTCTAATAGCGAGAAAGTGAGTAGTTCGGCATGTTTATCCCTCTTTCATCGTTTGATGTTCGCATACTAACGTGTAATCGATTTGATTTCAGGCCGACGATTCCATAGCCTATGGCGAATTTGAAACGGGGAAAAAATATTCATGCACGCGAGGAAATACGCCGGGTTCAACCAACGTGTTCGGAGGTTCATTAACGATGTATTAATGTGCGAGCTTCAAGAATACACGTACTAGATCATGTAACGCAATGCGCTAATATCCTAAACTATGTAATGCAATGCGCTAATTTCCTAAACTATGAATGAAATTTGTCTTTTACGAAAGTGTAGCAGAATCGTTTGGTAATAATACCCACATCCAACGATTATTAGAATCGTTCTTTATGAAAGGAAACATCCACCTATTCTTGTGTTTTTCGTGATTGAAGAACACCAACCCAGAACCGGCATACGTTATCCTTCGTACCCACCAATTCTGGGTTGATTAAATTTATAAAATAAATCTGAAATTTTGAAGCTTTGATGTTTAATTAGTACTAGTTGACTTCACAACTAATATGATTAAACAACTATTAATTTAAATTAAATAATATTAATTAACTATGAGGTAAATTAGACATTGATATAAATAATTAAATAAAAAGTTTGACATTTATTTTATAATGATACTATTTTATCTTTTAGTTGTAAGACCAAACTAACTAACGTAGGTCCCAATTTAACCGGGGCAGTAGCTCTCAAATTTGCTAAGTTGTTTATCGACGCCCATTGGAATGGGTATAATGCTCTACCTTCCTCGATCTCTTCGGTAAAATTAGCGATTTTTCTTCTCTTTGTATTCTTCTTCAGATACTAATTAGGTTAGCTTTTCCGTGAGTTAAAAATGTCTTCTTCGTCGATGAAAATGTCTTCGTCTCTTAAACTCCCCACGGCCATAGGAGTTACAGGACGAACATATGCCCTGGGAAGGAGGGTTGATTTCAATGGAATCAATAGAGGAATTGCAAAATCTGGTTTGATTATCAAGTGTAACATGCCATTTCAACCGTTGATGATCAAAAGTAGAAATTTAAGCAAGTGTTGTTCTATAAGCGGAGGAGGAGGAGCGCAGAGCGAAACTGTAACCCTAGAGACGCCAAATGTTGTTGTATCTCCCTTTATCGGGAAACAGAAGGATCCTGTGTTAGATGATGGTGGGTCAGGATTTGGTGGTGGTAATGAACCTCCACCGTATTATCGTGGTGGAGGTGGTGGTGGTTGTGGTGGCGGTGGGTTTTCTTTAGGCGGAAGTTTTTCATGGGGAGCGTTTTGTTTTTTCCTTTTTGTTCAGTTTCTGAAATTCTTTCTGATGAAGAATAAAGAAAGCGAAGACCGGTATACGATTGTCACAGGTAGGAGGAAAACAATTCGACATTATCTGGATTATTGAATTATGAAATTTCATGAATCAGGGTTGCAAAATGTATCCAGTATCTAATGGGTTATGATTTTTGATACTTTTAATCCTTAAACTGGAATAATATATAAGTATAAATTCGGTGAATTTTGCATTATGCAACTAAAGATGTTTGTCATCAGAAACTAAATTTTGATTAACGATGTTACATATAGTTTAGATTATGCAACAAATTAAGCCCGCCTTAAATGTTGCGCTGCAACTGCTGTGGATTGCATTGCTGTTTCAAGTGTTTGCAAACAGAAACCTGTTTTGATGAAGGGTTTATGCAGGGTTCATTTTACTATGTCATCCTTAGTTAGGGGACACAATACCTTTTTTTCCTACTTTGCTCTTGATCTTGTATGAAGCGGCCTTGAAGGCAATTCCCACGCCATTTTTGTTGGGGGTAAGTTTGATTACAAGGATTCTGGAGTCTGGAGAGAGTGCTGCAGCTGATTGGTTTTAATTCTAGGCACCAACCATGAGCTGAATCTCCCTTATCCTCGATTTAAGAGGTGACACTCTATACCACTGAAGAAACCAAGAAAGCACTGCACTCTTGGACTTGTAAGCAGTGGAACAGTGAGATAGGTCCTGCCTAGCTCTTGAATAGAACTATGATTTCTTAAATCCTCCCTTTGAACTAGTTAATTTCCCTCTTATGAAGGCCACATTGTAGGCAAGTGCAACCCACATGATCAAGGAAGGGTTACTTCCACGATTTGTTAGCAACACTTCTATGCCCCATGTTGGGGGTTTAGGATGTTTAAGTGCATACTTGCATCAATTCATCTACATCTCTGCTGATACAATCAAATGACATTCAAATGCCAATGGTTTTTTTGCCCAGTCCATTTATTTCTATTCCTTCCAAAAATGTTTCATGTGGTCTGCATCTCTAGCTTCTCCACACAAGATGTTCCTTCAAACAACCAGCGGATAAGAGGCTACAACTAACTGAACTGGAGTCTGGTGCTATTTAGCGAAACATATGGAAAAACACCCCAGCATCTTCTTTTACATCATCCCTACTCTCATCCAATTTGGAGATTACTTCTACCTTCAGCTGGCTGGTCCTCAAAAGGGTTACCAAGACTCGCGAAGACCCAATGTCCATTTCTCCCTGCAGCTGTTTTTTGGTCCATCTGGCTAGAGAGAAACATAGCAGCCTTGGATGTCTTGACAGATGAAATCCACTTCTGAGCAGCAGTTGCAAACCCTCATGTCACCCTCTCTTTTGTTCTATTTAACACACACACACAATAAAATAATAAATAAATTCCCTCCAAGCAAAATCAGATACCTTCAAACGGGAACATGACTTGTAAAAGGATACACACCAAAGCTCTTTCATTGCAATTGGGAATTAGTTCAAATATCAAAGAAAGAAAGTGAGAAAGAAAAATTGCCCAGAGAAAAAAAGTGCAAGCAACTGAGAAAGATTCATGTAGTTTTCACTTCAGTACTGTCTAAAGTATAATATATTGTGTGATCACTGTTAAATGGGAACAAAACCTATACTCAGAAATGTTTTCAGACATAGGTCGTCTATACACAAATAATTTAAATTGAATGACACAACCAATATGTAGTGGAGTTATCGAGTGCTTGCTTCAGTTCTTGACTGCTTGTTGATTCTATAAAACAACTCTTATTGGCGATAATTATTCAAGCTAGTATATAATATTCGTCTATCAAATCACCGTCACAAGTTCAATGCGACAATCAAATTGATTTCATCTATTGAGTGAATCCACCACCAGATGAATACCCTAAAACAGCCAAAACTGGTCTTTGCACAATTATAATAAGTGCCAGTAACAACTTACCTGATATTTCTACACTCTTCACATGCTTGTCCAATTGTTGCGGTCGTGCCTTAAAATGAACAGGATACAATCAACAGGTAAGCCCACTGAATTGTATCATAAAACAAGTGGAATACCAGATTCTTCTTCTGAGGAGGAGGGTTGTAGGGAACGAATTTTAACATTATACTTCCTCCTAATTGATATTCCAGGGACTGAACCTGAACCTGAATCCGAGCTGTCAGATTCTTGATGATTCCGAGGAGTACTCTCTTCATAGGCATTACCCACATGGTTCCCACACTTACGACAAAGGAGCTTAGTTCTTCTCTTTAACAATCCCAGCGAATTTTTGGAAATAAAATTGGGTACACATGTAAACTCATCCATTTGGGTGAATCTGCTCTCGTCGATTGAGAAAAACGAAATGATTCCTCTTTTCATGGATTTTCCATACTTCGACCCAATTGCTGAGGTGTTCCGGTCGGAGGATCGTAGGTTCAGTTCATAACCACAAGAACCACATCTGCATCACACAAATATGACACTCTTTAAACTTTAACACTTCAATTTGATAAAACAAACATAAATACTCGCGACAACTATCAGAGACAAAAGCAATCCAACTACTAATGATAGCTGCCAAGTTCTTCCCAAATTCTATAATTACAGAGCCATTTTTCCCAAATAATTCATTCATCAGAAAAGAAAAGAAACAAATGTATTCATAAACTTATTAAATTCAGACATTCATTTGGCTGTTGATAGTCGACCATTTCCTAGTTTTACAAACTTCGGCCCCCATCTTATAATTGCAAATAGCTGGGATATACATCTTAGTGTTTACATAGATCCTTATATTGTAGTATAAGGCAAAGTATAGTCTTAAGGTTATCAAGTTGATAATCCTCAAATACTGCTATAGACACATCACTGCCTTGAAAGAGATTCACTTTCCTCTCTACTACACTGCCTTAAAGATATTCATTTTCTCTTTATCACATGGTCTATTACACTTTTATCAGACTGCAAAAAAGAGGATTCCATAATAACTTGGTTGCAAACTATCATCAACCCTTAAAAGGTCAACGATAAAAGAGCAATCAGCAAGAATGGCTTCTTGTAGTAGAAAACCACGTCAAGGTTAATTTTCGTTTTAGCTAGTCATCCGATCCAAATTGGATTGGGTGGTAACAGCAATTAAAAGACCACAAGGTTCCTTCAAGGTTCAACTAAAACAGAGTTCTTCATCAAGGACACTGCTATAATGCAGTCAGGCAACCACATGTTTTGACATTGTCACCCCTTTCACCACCAACACCACCACCCTTCAATGCTGAGCCATCATCGATGAAGTACTAAGAATTTCAATGTTAAGGGCAAGGGCTTGAAATTACAAATCACAAATTCTTACAGGTGTTCTTTTTATAAACAAAAGTTAAACAATTCAGTTTCAGTTAATTTCTTTATAAAAAGAAATCCATGGACGTACTAATTTGCAACCTCATAAATCTAATATGCCTATTACTTCATTATTTAAATGCTGAAGTGGAATCCCCACTCAATTTTGAACGGTGATATATTGACTCACCAAGAACTCCACTTTCCAATCTACCTATAGTAAGATTAACTACTCAACTACCAAATTTGGAACCCAAAAAAAAGTGGTCATTCTAGCATAACTTTGAAAGGGTATAGTACTAATCTCCATAATTAAATAATTTCATTCAAATTCATTAAAACTGTAAGTTGTAAAATTAGGTCTAAATTATTGGTGCCATATCAATTGATTGAAAACTAAACAAGATTCATGTATTGAACACCCATAATCATTTTAACAATTAAACAAAATAAAAATCAACGAGGAGACATGGATTAATAAAACCCTGATCATAAAGGTTAGAGCATTTGGAGGATATTTAGAGAGATAGTGATGAAGTTCTAACCTGTAATTGATATGTCTTTGTGATGGAAAATCTTGATTACTGTTACCATAACGGTCTTGGAGATACATGGCTGGTGAAAATTCAAACGGTGGTAGATGGATTGATGAGTGAAAGCAACTCGATCAGTTTGAAATTGAGAGACTTAAACGTTTAAGTGACGGCTTAGATCCAAACAAAGTAAAACACTTATCCCGTTGGAAGCGTTATAAGGAAGGAGGAGGAAGAAAAATAATAATGAGAAGAAAACTTCCTTTGTACTGTGACAGTTTTGGTGTAAAATAATAGTCCATCAAACATTTGATACACATCTTCTAAAATTGGATTCTCAGAATCTCAGTTGAATATTTGACACAAGGCAGTGTTTCACTAGTTGCGCACTGAACCTCAATGCCTTGAAATGCATCTTAATCTCCAGGATTTAAAGAGGTGAAAACTACTAGAAACCCCATTCAATATGGATTCTACGTTAAGAAACCCATTAAATGGAACATCTATTCCATACTTTAAAGAAATTATTATTATTAGGTTATACCTTTTAAATTTAGAACTTAGTTTTAAATTTTTTCTAATCGCTGATTTCATCAATATTTTTAAATACTGAAATTATCCCTTCTATTTATATGTTATTTTAGAAACAAAAGAAGAAACTCATTCATTCAATTTTAGTTCCCAAATAGAATCTCAGAGCCGCGACGATTTTTTAGGTTTTGATATCTTCTCCATTTTTCAATTGATTTTTAAATCAATTGATTTTCCCTTTCTCAAAGCGCAATTTAGAGCACCAAAAAAGATTGATTTCATTTTCAAACCTAGATCGATTCAACTTTCTTTCTTCAAATCTAAATCGAACTAACCTAAATTGATGAGAAGAGCATCTCTTCTTGAAGAATAGTTAAGATTTGAGGAAGAAAGTGCAAGAAAATCATCTTCAACAGTTAAAGATGGAGATTCATCAAACAAATACAAGTCGATTTAACTCGATTCAACATGGATAACCTAAATTAGTATCAACAACATCAGTTCTTAAAGATAAGTTTTATCTCTATTTATTATTTTAACTCTACAACAATTATTAAGTTATGGAGTTAGAATTGAAATTTATGAGAACTCATTTTGCGATATCGAAATCCTAATAATTTCGATTTCAACTCGAAATCTTTATTCAAATTATGATATTAGTTTAGATATGTTATAATCTTATCTTAATCTCTTTTTTGAGATAAAATCTCATAAAGATTATACAAATTTTTTTCTAGGGTTCTTAATAAAAAAAAAATTATCTCTTAAATATAGCTTCAGTAGAAAATCTAAGTTCATATTTGAACTCAACTCATCTTAGTATCTATTACCCGTTGAATTGATTTAAGTTTTAACTACTTTCAAATTTTTGATCTTGTATGAACTATTATATGTTCTTGATCAGTTGTTCTTAATTCTAAAGTGTTTTAGTTGTTTACTATACTACAACAAGTCGCCATATAGTCAACTTAGATTTGGGATATTTAGTTGCCTCATTTATTCTATCTTTGTGATGAATTTGATGATTAGAAACTTGTTTTATAGTTTGGTTTCATCTCGTTTAGTTCTCTATATGGTTTGATTTCGTCTTCATATACTTTGAAGGTATAATAACATCTCTATGTTTGTTTTAGGGTTTTATTGTTTTGTTTTCTGAAATAAAATTTTCGTGGAACATCTATTAATAATTGAATATGTTAAAGTACTGAATTGATGGTTATGTATGGATAGGCACTAGTGTTGTTTGGAAAGTCTAAAGTTGATGTATGATTAGAGTTGTTTAATGTATGATTAGAGTTGTTTATCTAGTTTTAGGAAAGTTGTAGTATGTAAAGGTGATGCATGCTTAGGTGTATAATTAGATTTAATGAACTATAATTTACGTCTAGAACAAAGAATTATAAACAATCGCGTTACTGAATTCAGTAATTTAGATAATATGATGCTACTTACTGGATTTGCAGATAATTTTTAAGATTTTTTACACATGCATTGATCTCAACATTCTTTATATTTCTGTAGGATATGTTTGACACTTATTTGTTGATTGTACAACAATATAACCAGGTGTATCTTCATATTTTTTATACAAAATTTCTGATTTTAAACCATTTGTTTTTTCGATACATAATCTTATCCAAGGTGGAAAAACATATATGGCCTTGCTATTGGGTCGTGGGTGGGTTCTAAGGACTGTACTTGCAGAGGTAAACCATTTTCTAGAAAATTACTTTTGCATGTTTTTATTTTTATGTTATATCAGTATTTCTTTGTTCACTGTATGGATGTGTAACTACCGAGTACACTAGCTAGATGCATGTTACCTGAGTACACATGCTAATTAGATGTGTAGCTACTAGTTACACATGCTAATTAGATTTGTAATTTCTAGTTGCACATGCTAACTGGATGGGGAAAAAACACATAATATATTGGCATCATTTTGGAAAAATAGGCTCGGATCCCGTCCAATAGTAGTAACTTCTGATCACACGATTAATGATTCTGTCTATTTTTTTATTTTTTACATATGAATTGTTGGATAACTGGATGTGTAACTGCTAGTTACACATGCTAATTGAATGTGTAAAATTTTGTGTGGAGTGTAACTCCCAATTACATGTTGAGTACATATGACATATACATGTGTAACTCCCAATTTAAACATGCCATATGCATGTGTAACTAATGATTACATATGCATATGCATGTGTAACTGCTGATTATACACATGCACTTTGTATGTGTACCAGTAAATTACACATGCATTTTGTAGGTGTATCAGCAGAGTTTTAGTAGTAACGGAGATGTTGGAGTAGGTGGTTAATTTTTTTTATTAGTGACTGAAATATTATATAGTTAACATAGTGTACACGCCAGGTACACAAGTCATATGCATGTGTAACAATTAATTACACATGATATATGCATGTGTAACTCCCGGTTACACTATACAGATGCATGTGTAACTCCTAATTATACATGCTTATATAGGTTATCAAGTGTATTTCTGTGATCTTTGTTGTTCGCCTAGCAATTTTTTAATAATTTTTTTTTGTTTTTGTTCATCCAACCTAATCCCATGGGTGTTTATTTTATTGCAGATATGCAAGCATTTTAGAATCGAGGAAGACAAGAAGGGAAGGGAACATTACTATTATAGGATGCCGTGGGTAATTTTTAGGATTTCGTTTTACATATCTAGTGTTTCAGCTAGTTTATTGTGTTCAATAGCAACCGGTTACAATAACAGATAAACAAATAAATTATTATAAATGAATATTAAAGCAATACATGTATTTTTTGTATGTTTTTTTATGTGTAATTTCTCATTGCACATGTCATATGGATGTGAAACTTTCGGATACACATGCCGTATGGATGTGTAACTGTTTCATGTCATGGATGTGTAACCGATAAGTACACATCCCATATGATGGTGGTGGTGCGCGGCGGTGGTGGCTACTGGTGGTGGTTGACGGCGGTGGTTGGTGGTGGTGGGCGGTGGTGGTGGTTGACAGCGGTGGGTGGTGGTGGGCGACGGTGGGAAAAGATGGTAATGGGGACATCATTTTACTATATTTTAATACTTTGGACTTATTTAAAAAGATAAAAATAATTAGGGGCTTCACAATATACATAAGGGTATTTATATCTTTTAATAATTTAGGACATAGATTTAAACTTCTTTTATTAAGGGTTTGATATTATAGGTAACCCATGGATATAATCTTAGCCTAATTTCCCTTTAAAGAGTGTAGGAACGGACTTTTCGTGTGTTTCTTATGGTGATGTGCAAGTATCATGATGACCTGGAAATGTATGTTTACACATATATCGGCGAGTCGGCTGCATTAACATGTCCCACTTTTTTCTACGTGTAATGAAATTAGTTGTAGCTTACGTTTGGCCTTCCTTGGTTTCTTTTGCTACGCTTAGAGCAAAGCCAATGGGGTGGGTATATTGGCTAATTTTCCAATTACCACCCTATAATGAGATTGACAAACTCAAAAAATGGATTGGCAAATGGACATTTGTGGGTGTTTGTCCATCGAGGATCAAGTTGCATCTATCGGTTCAACTTGAGCCGCTTGGCTCATGCTGCACCGAGCATCATCAACCCTTGTTGAGCCGAGCGGCTCTTTATACATCGAGATTTTTTTTTATATATTCAAAAAGTTTGTTAAGTTTATTATAATCATTACTTTAACTATATTATATATATAATGAGTCTCATGTATCAGATTTATAAGGTTATTTTAATAAAATAGGTCCTATTTAACTTAAAAATAATACTCCCTCCGTTTCAGGAAAAGAGTTACTTTCTCTTTAAATTTTTGTTCCAACAAAAGAGTTACTTTCATTTTCAATATAACAAACTTTCAAAACTACCCTTATTATTTTAATAAATGTTATTATTCTCATTATAAAGATATATGTAGTATTAAACTTTTTATTAGGGTAAATCTGGAAATAAATTATAAAAGTTATTCTCTCTCATCTTGCCTTAACAATTGTGCAAATAGGAAAAGTAACTCTTTTCCTGAAACGGAGGGAGTATTAGTTTATATAAAAAACAGATCTCATTTGGCCAATTAACCAATATACTTACGCATTTACTAGTTGCCAAGCCACATGGCTTGGCATATTGACTTAAACACCAATGCTCACTAGAATGGTTCTTTAAGGATGTCAACTTAATATGATCATACTTTTTGTTACTGTTATCCTTATTTTGTTTGTTTGAACCCATTTCTATAGTTGAGGAATTGCCCAAGAACCTAAAATTAAAAAAATAAATAGGAATTGAAGCATGGAGCAAACACAATTTAGTTAATTACTTGAAAACACTCACAAAACTCATATTTAGATTTCGTATACTAAATGCTAACACAATAAACAAGATTGTACATTGTATTTTTATTGATTACACCAAGTTAAACAAAACAAAAAATGAATCCATCTAATCCAGAATTGCTCAAGCATGCAATACTCTTCACCCGTCCATTACAAATGATTAGCGAACTTATTTGCTAATCATTCATTCTTCTTCTCCGTCATCAGTTACAAACTTTCCAGAACCAGGATTTAAAGCAGCGATGAAGAAGAAGACAACATTGAATAACACAAGTGGTTCAATTTCACCAATTGGAACACCCGTTTCGATGTTCAGCTGTGCTAAAGCTCCTTTCCCTGTTATGATCTCTCCGATGATAGAGAATGCAACTCCAAGTTGTGCTAATCTTCCCACGAATAGTTCATTTGACTTTGTGAATCCAAAAACAGGGCCTAATTAAATAGAAAGAAAAAATGTTAAAACTTCAATTGAAATCGACAGCCTCATTGTAAATTTACATAGCTAGGAACCATTTAGTAGTGCAATTGTGTGCAGTAGGTTCCTATATCACCTTCTTCTCTTTGGGAAGGTTGAGAGAGGGTTGAGAGGTCGATGGACCATTTTAAACTCTAAGTCGTTTGGTCTAACTTGTTAGCAACTTTTTACCATTAGCGTATCTGTACCAAATGTAAATTTATGAATTATGAAATATTTACCTCCTTCTTTGAGACCTAGAGCAGATCTGAAGCCCTTTCCGGGTGGAATGACGGCTCTATCAATTCCTGTAGCAGGTGCATCGTCGACGAATTTACCACGGTCTCCTAGGGCTCCAATTGCTCCCAGGAGAGTGAACAAAATGAAGAAAAGAAGTAGGGGCTCTGCTTCATAAATTGGAATTCCTGTTTCCAAGTTCAACTGTGATAGAATTCCTTTACCAGTAATTGCTTCTCCCAACAAGGATGCCTGTGAAAACCATCAAACCTTAGTTTTAAATCTTTCATTTAAATAAGAAGTACAATAAAAAAAGTGAAGAAAAGTAGTGTAGAAACAAAGTGAGAAATGTACTTACGGCAAATCCCAACATAGCAACACGACCAACGAACAATTCGTTTTGTTTGGTGAATCCAATTCCTCCTGATGTTCCGAAAATACCATCTTCAACCTTTGGCTTTGGTGCTGGTGCCTATAACAACACATATAAATAAAGTTTATACGTGTTTAAAATAAATGTATGCGCAAAATGTACAAGAATTAGATAAACAAAAAAAATCGAAAATATTACCTGCTTCTTGACTGGAGCTTTGGTTTTAGACTTGAACAAAGCAAATGTAGTGAATGTTGTAGAAGAGGAAGAAGTAGGAGGAGGAGAAGAAAGGCTTGAAGGAAGTAAGAAACGAGAAAATGGCTTAGGTTTCAACCTATCAACCAATGCTTCTCTTTTGAAATTTAAACCTTGTCCTGCAACATTTGACATAAGCATCATTGTTTGAGCCATTGTAATAATAACTTCCTTCCTTTGAATTCTTTTGAGTCTACCTTTCTCTTCTTCTCTCTATGTTTTTGATGAGAAGAAGAATTTTTTATCCCTAACTCTTCTAGATTATTTTTTTCTTTTGAAGGGCTAGAATTTAACAAAGAGATTTGGATAGGGTGTGTGTTATGTGATGGGCTACAGAAGCAACCACGTCAAAATATAAATGCAAGTACTTCTTTTGTGTTCGTAAGAAGATAATGTGAATTTTTTGTGTGTTGTTTAAGTGGTGAAGTCACTCGTGAGTCCAAAAAGAGTCAAAAATTTGAAGTAAATGCATACTTGTGTGGTAGCGCTAAGGTTGTTTGGATACTATTTCTGAAGTTGTTTTTTGACTTCTGGAAGTAAAAAAATCAGAAATTAGTTTGGGTATTAAATTTCAGAATAACTTTTAGAAACAGAAAAATTAGTTTTTTGTGAAGTAAAAACATTTTACTTCTGACTTCTGCTTCTGGTATCCGAACGTGCTATAAACATCCTTGGGGTGTCTTTCGCTTAAAACCGGTGAAATGAGTTGAAGTGATGAGAACTATAGTTGATTGTTTGGTATATTCCTACTTCCTCGGATATAACAAGCAAATTTTGCATTTATTAGGACGTGGATGTGCCTCCAACACTTCATGGCACTTTTTCTCGCTCAGACAGTTACTAAAAGGTAAATGCCTTTGAGAACTTCTGGAAAGTAAAGGAAGAATTTCCATCGACATTATCTACTATCTAGAGTCAATCATAACATGTGTAGTGTGATGCCATTAAACTAAATACCAAAAGGATATTTGGATACCAGAAATAGTAATGTTTTTGTTTTTCGAGGAGTAGAAATCATCTCAGAAATCAGAAGCAATAAGATTTTATTTTTAGACTTTTATAAGCAAAGAAATCAGAAATTAGTTTAGGTACACAATTTCAAAATGACTTCAGAAGTTAAAAAAACAAACTTTTTGTGAAGTAATTTTTTTTTCTTCTGACTTTTGGGACTGAATTCTGCTTCTGGAGAAGCAGAAACACTTCTGCTTTTGAGGGTGTTTGGATACCAGAAGCAAAAGAAACATGAGTCAATCCCAAAATTTAGAAGCAAAAACATTTTGCTTCTATAAGTCATTCTGAAATTGTGTATCCAAGCTAACTTCTGACATTTTTGTTTCTAGAAATCAAAAAAGTAAAAGGGTGTTTGGATAGACATTGAGAAATTACTTTTTGACATCTAAAGAAAAAAAAAGTCAGAAGTTAGGTTGAGAACCAAATTTCAGAATGACTTTTAGAAGCAAAAAAATCTATTTTTTGTGAAGCAATAAAATATTGTTGTTTCTAACTTTTGAGATTGACTTCTGCTTGTGGTATCCGAACACATTTTCTTCATAGAAAGTTAACTTTTTTGCCTCTAGAAGTCATTCTCAAATATTATCCCCAACATAACTTATGGCTTTTTAGCTTCTAGAAAAGCGAAAAGAAACTTCTAAAAGAGTATCCAAATACCCTAATGCACGAAATGTGTAGTATATCTGATAGTCCTATAACAACATAACTGCTACATTGGCTACTAAGCTCCACGAGAGTTACTAAATCTACGTAAAACCAAATAATATTGACCACAAAATTCACCGGATTGATAATCTCGTGTAGCAGCATTGTTCAGTAATTATATTACATTGTTTCTTATTTATTAAAATATACATGATGCATATTGCATGTAAGGCCAAGCCCTATGGTGAGGTGTTTTTGCTTGGCTATATCTTGTTATAGCCAAGCGATAGAGAGCACAAAAAACTACCACTATGGTGCTTGGCTATGACTTGGCCAGATGAGACGGATACTAGGTATCCGCCAGAATAGTGCGAGGTATCCGTCTAAGTTAACTGGTTGAATTGAACTGACGGGTATCCGTCTCTATAACATTTTTATATAGAGAAACTCTCGGATTTCTCCTTATTCCACACTTTAAAAAAATTCTTCATCCTCCTCTCTCCAACCATTTTTACCCCCTTTTGATCTTGAAGGTTTTATAAGTCAATTTCTTGCGTGAAATTTAAAGGGTTTGCTCCATACTCGTTGGTGATTCTATTGCATCTTTCAATTTCAAATTTCATCCATAAAATCATCAAAGGTAAGTTAATCTATCATTAGGGTTGTAAATGCAAATTATTTTGATAATCATGATATGTTGATGTTTGGTTCATTATTTACATTGTAGACAAGTCAATAACAATATTAAAACATATATATAGTATGAAATTCATGATAAGGTTGCAGCACTCCACCGCTTTGCCTAGCGTACTTGTTTTGTGATGTTTTGTTGATCAAATGCTTATTTGAAATGAAATTGTTACTATTTTATTGGTGTTGAATGTTGATTGAGCCCAATTTGAAGTAGGTATTGGGTAATTAAAATTGAAATTGTTATTAAAAAGGTACAATTCGAGTCTCATGCGTGCCTATGTGAGAAAAACATATGAAATTAATTTGGATACTTCAAGTGATGAAAACGAAAAAGCCGTAATGTTGTTTCAGCTAATGACATTGGATGTTCGTAGGCGTATTATTCGCCAACCGGTGCCTAAGGAAGTGCGTACACGATCACGACTTACCCGAGTCGAGTATGTCATGATGGGAAAATGATGAATGATTATTTCACTCCCGGAACCGGTTATACTTCAAGATAATTCAAACAACGTCTAGGCATGGATTAGGTATTATTTGAGAAATTGTTAGGAAAATTACTTGAAGTGGAAGAAGAATGGCATGCAACTGGTATAATGGGGCATTCTCCACATATGAAATTAATAGCCGTAATGAAAAGTTTGTGCAAAAGTATAGTCGCTGATAGTATCGCCGACTACATTCGTATAGGAGACACAACAACATACTATTATGTAAAGAGATTTTGCAATTTAGTGTGCCCCAATTTTAGACCAAGATACTTACGCGAACCTACTCCTGAAGATGTGAGGAGGTTTCTAGCTGAGAGAAAATGTCGAGCGAGGATTTCCTGGAATGCTAGGTAGTATTGATTATATGAGTGGCCATGGAAGAATTGTCTGATAGCTTGGCAAGGAACACATCGGGGTAAAGATAAGTACAATTTTGTTTTGTTAGAGGCGGTGGCATCATATGATTTATGGTTCTGGCATGATTTTTTTCGAATACCTGGGGAAAATAACGACTTGAATGTGTTGTCACACTCACCCCTTTTTAATAACATGCTCAAGGGTATAACCCCTCTATGTAATTATGTCATCAACGGGCACCAATACAAGATGGGTTATTTCTTAGCCGACGACATCTACCCAAAATTGACAACTATTGTACAAGCTTACACTCGAACATTGGGTTACATGTTGAGATTTAATAGGTATCAAATTGCTAAAAGGAAGGATGTTGAGCATGCTTTTGGAGTACAAAAAGAGAAATTTAGAATTGTCAGATCACCCTGTAAGTATTGGAAAGACACTGACTTGAACCTAATAATGAAATGTTGTCTTATTTTGCACAACATGATTATTGAGCATAAACGTCGGAATAGGGAATGGGCTGCAGTGGTTCCTGTTCCAATGTCGGAGCCTATTGATAATCGTCCTGTTTTTGTTGCAAGTCTTAAAAACTTTCAGTTTCACCTACAATTAAGGAGTGATCTTGTTGTTCATATTAGAAATCGTCCTGGTAGATGAGTGGAAAACCAGCACACCCAGATAGAGGTTCAAGTTTTGGAGGGCTCGGATATGGAATATGTACAAGTACCTTATTCACAAGAAGAGGCTAATGATACAGACTCAGTAGAGAAAGAAGAATATCCTGGTCAACTGAAGAAGGTGTATTTGATTATTATGGTCAAGGTCCAAAAGATGATGCAGATTGTGGACCTCAATATTATGAACATGTACCATAAGGGTATGGGAACGTAGGTGAACCTGATTATGAAGATGGATACGCAGAGGAAGGATACGCCAATTCCAATGAAGATGAAGGAAGAAGACGAAGACGACGATTCTGATGGACATGAAGATGGAAGTGTAGGCTTGAACGAACCTTAAATGGAAGATAATTTTTTGTATCATTTTGCAGTTTTAAGTTTGAATTAATGTAAGGTATAACTTCACTTTGCTTATTTAGGTTTGATTGTGGTTGCTCGAATATTAACGACTTGGATATGTTTTTCAAAAATTTTACTTTTGCAACGGCTCCTTTCCAAATGTCCTTATAAATTCACATGTTCTTCACTTCACTCCTTACACCAAACATCCACTGCTTCTTCACATCCACTCCACTTTTAGTTAAAGACAATATTCTCAAAATTGTTATGGATAGCTTTGATCCAACAGAAGATTTAGTTATCTATTTGGGTCACCCAACAATCTCGTCCTGCCGCTCGACAACAAGATTTACCAGATGAAGCCTTCTGGAACCTAGTATGGCATTACTACAAAATAGACTTTGGCAATTATCGCCAAAGAACAATTGATAACATAAGGGATAGACATGTTTTAATACAAGAAGAAGTCACGCAGTTTATCGTCCTCCAATCAACTATTTATAACAACTGTAGTTGTCCTGAAGAAATGACCCATGATCGACTTGTAAATTTTTTCTTTTTTCTTTTTACTTATTACAATTTTACTTTATGTTTCTTTCAAATAAAATTTAATAATTTTAATGTTTGAATGTTTCAGGAGATACTAGTAAAACTGAAGTACAATGAACAAAAAGGAAAGCAATTTGAATTTAATGAGTGTTATCAGTTTTTAAAGACAAAGTTTCCTTATCTACTTACATTCATGAAAAACCATACATTTGAAGTTGATTCGGATGAAGACTAAGTTTGATTGTAACAGGTTTTGTGGGGTACACCTCTTTGTAATCCCTCACGAGACACAGCTCGTCCACCAGGGTCGTTTGGTGGTTTAAAGGCTTGTTACACATGCTAAGTGTAACCGTGTTTCCTACGAAAGTGAATTAGGATTTTAATTAAGTGTTGTAATATGCTTTCGTTATTTGTACTTCAACCGCCATAATCTATTAAGCAATGAATAAAATAACGATAATAGCATAAATAACCAATGTCAATTATTCAAAACAACACTACATTATTTCTTCTTAAGATATCTCATTGTCACAGGAGTCACGGTTGCACTTAGCACGTGCAATAAGCCTTTAAACCATAAGGTGGTCCCAATGGATGAGTTTTTGTCTCGTGAGGGTTTACAAAGAGATATACCCACAAAACCTATAATCAAACGAGATATTCTTCGTTGTCGGAATTAGGAGGAGTTGGTTCTCGTGGTATCCGTTCCGGGTTCGTATGAGGAGAGATTTGTAATATCGTTGAATAGACATGATCGCAACGGAATACCGTTCCGTATTTTGCAAGATATGCAGTATGAGAAGCTTCATCCTTCAATAAACAACCAAAAATATATTCAATAAGTGTATTATTGGAAAATACTCTTAAAATAAAATCCAATGAAATGGTAAACACTTACAATCATTTGGTTTATCGTCGATGACGCCCTTGTTCGATATAGTGGAAGTTGTATTCCCACTAATTTTTGCACAAAATTTTTGAGAATCTGGAACCGATTTCTTAACGAATGGCAGTTGCGATTGTTTGGGTTCCCATCAATATCATGGAACACATGGATCCTGCGTCCAGAATGACGTCAGAGACCTTTGGATTCAGACTGGAGCATGTGCAACATAATAGTAACACCACACAAGGTTTTGATCTTGTTCTTTAGTATAAGTAGCCATTAGTTTTTTGAGTAGCGAAGATTATGAAGTAGGAACGATGAAAAGCAAAGGAGTAAATGGGTATGATTAGTAAAGAATTTGTTATGTGTTATATTGAGCGACAAGTGTTGTATTTATAAAGATAGAACATCGAAAGGGAAAAACATGACTCATAAGGTGAACATCGAAATTAACAATACCAAAAATAAAAGTTTGATCTTGGGCCAACATGTTATTTGCAGTGCATAGTCTTTTATCATATGGTTAGTTAGAAGTTGTCTTTGAAGTTGTAGTGCTGTCAAGTCAAGTAGGAGATGTGTAGTTAGGTTGGTATTTGCAGTCTGAAGTCTTTCATCGTGTTGTCATTCTGAAATCTGCAGTGTCAATTAATAAAAAGAAACATCAATTATTCAAAAGAACAGTACATCATATTCCTGCAATTCAAACCGCTAGTCACAGTAAAATATAACGACACTTAATCGATCGATTTCACCGAAAGACACACTGGACATTTCCAGAAACGTTTCCCATACATATTTTTTGCTTTAGAATTGTATATTTTCATATAAGTGTTACAATTAGGCATTGAGCATTCAGTAATATCAGAGAATTCAAATTGAATGTTGTTTGGATAGTGCTTGGTTTGGTGACCTTCTTCTCCACAGTGATTGCACACACACGCCTTCAATTTGGCTTTACCTTTGAAGTTGGAGCATTAATTATTTACCCTTTCATATTCTTTAGCTTTCACAACATTTTCTAGCAACTCTGCTTCTTCACGATAATTTGGATATTGACATTGGAAATACCTTATTTTTTACGATTGTGATTCAATGACCATTTTGATACCGGGACACCCTTCTTGTGTACACTTAGAATACATCCAGGGACATTGCATCAGACTATGGTTATCCATGAAACATAATGGACAAACCTCTCTTGCTTCCATACATAATATCTGCTTTCATTTGCTTTTAGAATATATATTGAAAGTGTTGGAGTTGCGAATGTTTTGGGTAAGTTGTATTTAGAATAAATGAACGAGAGTGGTGGTTTTATACGAAAAAATATAACCGTTGTGTATCCGTTGGATGTAAGGTTTAAAAAATATACCCGTCAGGCGTTATGTGACAGTTTGAAAACTAGTCGATTGATGTAAGGTTTAAAAAATAGAGTCGTTAGCCCTTTATGCATATAAATAGGATAACCCTTTCTCCATAAAACACTACTTCATTCAAACAAATCCTTCTTCATCATTCAATACTTCTTTCAAAGTAAAACTCTTTTGCAATGGCAAGTCCATCATCTACCAATTCAACTGAAGAGATACTCAAAAGATGCAAACGAACTACTTCATCATCATCATCAACTAATCCATCAGTATCATCAACTACAAAATCAATTAGCGCTATGGAAGAAGCTATACGCAACAGAAGCAAACCAATGACTGACATGAAAAAATAGGAAAGCAAGAAACGAGGTTATGACCAATTCCAACGAAGGGAAAGGTTAAAGTCCGTTGTGGATGAGGCAGAATGGATTAGGAATTATTACGTCCTCATGGATTTGCCAAAAGAAGATCCGGATGATGGTATATTCGGAATCTTGTGAAAAAAGGACCTTTCATTCCCAAGCCAGACGCGAAGTGGAAGGATCCACGCCATGATTACGATACCGACTATGTATGTAGAACAACCTGTCATGTTCAGAAGTTGTGCATCAAGTACAACGAGTTTCTCGCTAGACACAAAGGGGATAAGTTTGCGGCACAAGATGCATATACCAAATGGAGAGGAGAGTTGTTTATTCATTTTGAAGCTGCCAAAATAATTGAGGATCACACCAAGAAATAAAATGAAGATTTATAGATTTCTCGGGGCTTAGTAATATGTTATTCATGTCTAAATATATTAAGTCTAAGTATCACCTGATTTTAAGAAAATATGTAATTTTAAGTTTCTATCTATTAACGGAAAAATGTCTTACTTTTAGAGCAGTTGTAATGTTAATTTTTAATTAACAAGGATTGTTTTAAATTAGTAAAATTTTAAAGTTTTTATAAGACTAATTTAATTACTCAAAATTTAAAGTTTTCATTAATTCAAACAACAACTACATTGGAAGTTCATTAAAATTAAAAACAAAACTATTAATTCAAAAGTAAACTGGGAACTTAAATAAATAAACTGGAAATTAAAATAACTAAATTAAATTACTTATTCAGGGGAAAACATTTAGAGTTGAATCACTTCATCATCTTCTAAATCATCGATGGGAATTATATTCAACTTCTTTAAAATATCATTTTGTTTCTTTCGATAATATTTTCGCTCTATTGGGGCTAGTTTTGTAAGATCCACAACCATAATTGCATTATCTTGTTCCTCTTGCGATTGAGACGACATCTATTGGTTACCAGACCAAATTTCAAAGAACTTGGCTTGCATCTGTGCTATTTTTTCTTCCTTAAGTGCGATTGTTTAAAGTACTCGAGTGTTTCTCCCTCTTTTTGATCGATAATCGATTCATCCATCTCTCTTGAAGTACCACCCTTTTCTCCCCTGCAAATACCGTACTCGTGGTCCTTCTTCATCCTTGTTTTTTTTATAGATTTTTTGGTACTATGGGCCTCGCAAGATGCTTATAGTGCCAATGAATCTCTTCATTAGGTAGTACTTCCGTCCTATTTTGTGACGTTGTAAAGTCTGAATGTTGTTTATAAAAAAACAGTGTTTTGATCGACGGTGAGTTGATAATCATACCCAGAAAGATTATCTTTCATAATTTCATAACTAGCATCATATTTGAATGGTTTCCTGTTTGGGTTTGAAATTGCTCTCGACCAGCTCGTGTCTGAAATATTAGAGTTAAAACAATTAGTTAATTGCTAATATCACCAATTAATTATAGAACTTACCAAATCTTCATGTGAAGCATCACTCTCTTTTTTCCGATACATAGCGTTTAGAATCGACACGAATTCTCTAACATTTTTTTGATTGCTTTCATCTTAGTTTTTAAGGTATTTGGGTCCCTATTATTCTCATTTCCATTAAGATTTACAAAGACTTCGTGAATATGTTCCCAAAATATTTATATTGCTTGCTGAGAACAATGATTTCATCACAACTCACAGAAGTATAGGCATTTGTAAGATCAATATCTTCTTGTTGATCAAAGTTCCTATTAACCATATTGAACTAAATTAAGAGAAGAGAAAGATGTTAGAGGGGATTTGAGTAGGAAATCAAGTTAGAAGAAATTGATTTGATGTGATTTGAGAAGAGAAAGATGTTGCTATTAAGAGAGAAAATCTCTCAAAAATTTGAAAAATATCCGTTGGGATCCGAGGGTGGAGAACATAGATTCGTTAATGGTGATGGATGGCCATCATGGGGTGTGAGGGAGGTGTGAACAAAAAAAGTTCAAACAAAAATAAATCTCGAGACGGAAACCTAGATTCTGTCAAAAATATGACGGGTACCAAGTATCCGTCCCTCCTCTGAGACGAATACTGATTTTCCGTAAAATGTGTATTTCTGAGGAAAATCAGGTATCCGTCTCTATGGCTTGACTACAAAAGGAATCAGATGTGATCCCTCCTCTAGCCAAGTCAAAAGTTTTAGTCACATTATAGCCAAACGATGACCTATAGTACTTACGTCTGGACTAGATTAAGCCATAGTCAAACAATATCACTCACCATAGTGTTTGGCCTAATATAACCATAGATTATTGAGAAAAGAGCATCAAAATCCTCCGAGTCTAATCTAGTCAACGAGTCAGCCAAATTCAGAAAAAAACTAAACTAAACAGCCGCTTCCAACTTACTGAATCAGATCGGTGGTAAAATACCATTTAAGTCCTCGGTGTGGTTAACGTAACTAACCTGTATCCGAATAACCCGAGAGAGAAAGAAGTTGAGACCGAGTGAGAGAGATAGACAGACAGAGAGAATGGAGAAGGGATTCAAGGTGAAATGTCAGAGAATAGGGTGTGATGCAATGTTCACTGAGGATCAAAACACTGAAGATTGTTGTACGTATTATGCATCTGTAAGATCTCTCTTCTATCATCATCATCATCTCTCTGTATTTCTCCTATTATGACTAAAAATTGGGGGATTTGTAGTTGCCCTAACTTCTTAAAATCGTTGCCCCAATAATTTTTTAAATCCAAAATTTCCAGCCTTTGAGATGTTTACGATAGCTATATGTACTTCAACTTTATTGACTTTTTGCAATTTACTTCATATGAGAGCTTTAAACAGCTTCAAGTACCCGCACTCAATATTACAGATTGTAATTACTAATACAAGATTAAAATAAACTTAGGATAACTGCACTTTAATATAAGCATATGTATGAGCTAAAGATGTTGGTTGAACTGAGCGATAAACATGCAACCTGAAGGTAAGTTTCATCGGGATACTATTTATTAGGTGTTGTCCATAAAGTTCAGCAAAAGTAGTATAATCATGTTACTGATTTAAATTTTAAAAGCTATATATTTGTGTCCATTACATCTTTAGCATTAAGGATCAAAGCTATTTTGACTTCCAATCAGGCAGTTTCTAAATGCAGCCTTAATAAGATGTTGCAAAAGTAAGGTGATACTAAGCTTGTTTTGTTGAACTTGAAACTTCTGTAGTTGAAGTTGATGGTAAATATAGCAAGTTTCAGCTACTCCTACTTAGTTTGGCAAATGATGAAGTGTTAATACTTATCTTGGTCATAGATCAGCAGTTAAAGGAGGTATTTTGTGAGTTTTACTCACTGTCCTGTATCAAGAAAACCTAAATGGTCCTGCAACCATTTTCTCAAGCTCATCCATATGAGTTCTCAACTAAGAATGGAAGGAACATCACTAGCATGTATTAACTGTAGTTGTTGCGTTGAAATCCCCAGGATTTTGTCAATAGGATTAACATGTTACTCAAGGAATCTTTCAAATTATATGTTGTTTTTTTTTTGAAATCCCCAAGCAAATGTAGCTTATTTTCATAGTGCTTTCTATATATTTCTTAATCCGGAGTGATCATTAACTCATCACCAAAGAGTCAGCTATTAACCTATGTGTGCAATTAACATTTACAGGCATGGAAAAGTTTGTGCACATGCTGCAAATGGAAGGCGGTTAGTTGGAGGAGATTTCCTACTTGATTATCCTAGTGTTGGTGCAACTGAAACTCTCATGATGGCTGCTTCATTGGCTAATGGAAAGACCATACTGTCGAATGTTGCCAAAGTATGCTCTGATGGAAAACAGCTTAACTAATTATTGTTTTGGTTGTGAGATTGAGGAATAGTTGTACCTAGTAATCTAATCATTTTTGCCGTAGGAGCCTGAGGTGGTTGATCTTGCTGAATTCTTAAATGCTAGTGGAGCTAGTGTTGAAGGTGCAGGGAGTAGCACACTTGTTATCAATGGTAAAAAAAGGTTACATGGTCCTGAGCATACCGTTATACCTGACCGTATCGAAGCTGGTACATATATGATTCCTGCAGCTATTACTCGCTCATGTTTCTCAATGTCACAAGTCATTCCTCTCCATGTATCATCTCTAGTGGAAAAGCTGTCAGCTGCTTGTTGCAGAATTAGGCAAAGCAAATCAAACGGCATTGAGGCACGTAAATGTCATGTTTATTATGCTTTTTCTGTTTGCCTATTTTCTTTAGAAATTGCTTGATTTTCTGATGGATACTGCACGCAAATAATTCATGGATTTAGAGGCATATGTGAAGATTTGCCTTTGCACTTAGGGTTTGTGTTTTCCTTTGAGTAATAGAGGGACAATATATTTGGGCACATTACTTATCAGTTCTGAAGTGGTTTCTTCATTCTTCTTCTAAATTGTCTTTTCAAGTTTGTTCTAAATCATCATCTTGCCAGATTTCAGCAGTGCCTTCAAGGAGCAGTTTACGAGGTTTTGATGTTAGAACTGGACCTTTTCCTCAGTTTCCTACAGACCCGCAACCTCAATTAATGGCACTGCTTACAACATGTACTGGCACAAGTTCTGTGGAAGAGTCTGTTTTTGAATGGCGTATGCGTCATGGTAAGTTTCATTCATTATGTTCTGTCAATGCATATCTGGCAAATAATTTTGGATACACATTTCATACTAACGCTAGCAAATTTGCTTTTGTTTGTTTCTCTCGACGACTTTTCACTTTCTTCAATTGCCATTCCTTCTGTAATTCTAGTAAGAGAGTTGGAGAAATTTGGAGCAAGAATTCAAGGTTGTGGGAGCACTGCACTGATTTATGGGAAGGAGCAAGGAAGGCATGCAATATTTGCGTACTCTTTATTTTTATTTTTATTTTGAATAGTCTGCAGGAATAGAATGATAACCAGTTTCAAACTGAGTTCGGGTTATCACAACCCAAATATATAACACTCTCCTAAAGAGACCGCTACCACCACTTACTCTTTATTATAACAACATATAATGCTAACACTTCGAAGTAATATATTGGGTCGTACATTGACATCATAGTATCGCTTAATACCAAACAATTCACACATTAAATTTCTCTACTACTTGTAGACGTTGAAGTCTTTGGAGCAGTCTCTTCTGAGATTATGTATTTTATGCAAACAGTTTTACTAAACAATATCAAGAATTTTGCTTGAAGATCAAAAACATTTGCATATTAAAAAAGTATTTGCTTCTTGGATATAATGTAAACAAGCACGTATATTTGCAGTTTACTGGTTTATCTCGGGTAAATACGATATAAAAAGAGTCTTGTGATAAATTTATACAGAAATGTCTTCTGAAAGTTTCTCTCTGTATTCTGTTTATCTTCCAACATCTTATATTATGGTTCTAGAGTGACTGCAACTGACTTACGATGTGGGGCTTCACTTGTTTTGGCGGGGATGGCTGCAGAAGGGATAATAGAAGTTGAGAGAGTAAGCCATTTCGGTAGAGGTTATGAAGATCTAGAGATGAAACTTAATGGCCTAGGAGCTCAAATCAGTAGGCTGAAAGTTTCAATTCATTTAGGCAGTTGGTTAACCTAGTTTATTTAGCAGTTGAAACATATACAGTAGAAAGATTGTCTTCATGCTGTAATTATATGTATTCTATTCTGCAAATTGTGATGTCCATTGATCAGTGATTGTATTGTTCGTTCACAGCCAACAACGACATAAAGCTTGTTAGCTTCCTTTTGCTAAATCATGGGAGCATAAGGGGTGTGTAATCTTTGTATTAGTATGTAATTTTTAGCTCAATGTTCAACTTCTTTTTTGTTATTCATATAACTTACAATTTTGTGCCGTGAAGAAAATAGAACAGGAAAGAAAGAAGATCAGAGTCTGTATAATTCAGATATTGTAATTTGTGCACTTTTTGGTGATTGCCTTTGCTAACAGAAAGAAAACGTGAATGCAAACCCCCATAGTCCTATAAACTTCAGTGATGCTCTACTTCGATGCAAATATTTGTTTTCTCCAGCTCTAATATGTACCCAATTAATTTAACGTTACATCTCTGATAGTTAGCCAACTAAATTAATAATACACACCTTTGACATAGATTGTCCACCTATTCTAGTTATTTGATTTTTGCTATTTACTAAGCACCTCATAATATAACATTTAAATCAAATGTATTTATGAATTAATGTTAACATCGCCTTGCGCAATAGAGATTAGCAAATGAGAATACAATTAATTTGTAATGAAAACAACCATTTTGGTAAAAAAAAACTCTTTAGAAATCTGCACACATGATCAACCTTTCAAACTTAAACAGAATCAGCTATATTGGCTAAGCTTCACAAGTCTAACTTTGTATTGTTTTGGCACGATCTGGTGTGAATCTAAAATAAATGTTTTTTCAACCATTCATTCTTCTCTTCTTCATTCTTCTCTTCTTCAGATTTGCGCCCAACTAATTTAACCTTATACCTCAGCCATATACCCAACTAATTTAACCCTACACCTCAGCCATATACGTTTTCGAAATGTAAAGCTCACATTTACTAATGCCGCTAAAATGGGAAATTAGGATTTGGCAGTCGAGAATACCTTCTTTCCTCGTGCCCGAAATCAAGACGAGGAGGAAGACGGGAGTTCCTTTGTAACCGGGTTATTTTTTCCGTGAATCTAAGGACTTGGAATTGGTTTTTATAACGCGAGGTTCGTACTTATAAAGATCGTGACCCGGCAGTGTGTTACTTGGTAGTATTATGTACATTTCCATGTCCACAATTACAATTACCAAAGGAAATTTAATAACCTAATTCATCAGTGTGTTACTTAGTAGTATAATATACATTTTCCTGTGCACAATTACAATTATGAAAGGAAATGTTAATGACCTAATTCATCACAGTAATCACTTTTGTCATATCCATAAGGGTCAAACACATCTTTACTACAACAGCTTCCTATCTGGTATATCCCTTGGTAACTCACAGCTTGTACCAGGAAATGAGGGTTCCGGTACTCCTTTTGCGCACTTCGGCGTTGAAGCTTTTCCTAGCTCTCTTAAGTGCGAGAAACCTTTTTATTTTTTCCTGCACCCACAAAAAAGAGAACTTGACCAAATCTCAGGGTTCCGGTACTCCTTCCTAAAACGTAGGAGTACTACTGCATAAACACCTATTCAACTTACCCAGTTTCATAAAAACGGCAACCTTAACCCACTTATCTACTTTCAAAACCCTTTCTTATATGCAATTCAAGTAATCGAATTCATAGCCAACTAATTTGTTGTTAAACTGTAGCGGCACCAGTTTGAATAGCTTTTAATATATGACTAGAACCTAGAATGAGGTATTATTGTATTAAATAGGCAATGGAATATATACTGGGGTACCTCCAAATTCCTGGCAGAAAGCTTATCATCGATAACAGTAAATTGTCCATTGAATGTTGCTCCCACCCTTGCCCTCCTACCTTGAATCAAAGTTGAAGCTTGTCCTGCAAGCAAATCAAACTGAGATTGGAGATGCCTAAGCTGTTTTTGCAGTTCTAATGCTTCATATTTGTATGCTTGAGTTGCATCCCTGAAAAGAAGAAGCAGTTCATTAACAATGCTACCATAATACCATGGTGTCCCAGCCTTTACAAGAAAAAGAAATTAAATACAGTTTATCTAATGTACACTTAGGATATAGCAAGTCAAAATGCAGAAAAAAGTTTACTGTGAAGGGTCAACATTATCAAAGAGAATAATTTAGTCTCAACCACGAGTAGGATTGTGGGGAAAAAAAGCTACCCTGGAAATATTGCACAAACCAAGCATCTCTGAAGAAGAAACAACAGTGGTAACAATAGGCACTCATAAACTTATAGGTATGACCGCCATCTTGGAAATCCGAAGACAATATGTTATCATTGCTTGATTTGAAAAATAAATAAAATAGATGTAGAGGGTTATTAGAAGGTATCGCAGTGTTGGTGATAGCTCGGTGCTTTGGACTAAAATGTTTCAATCCCTAAAACTGTTGGGTTGCGACCAAAGCTATACAGTTCAAATGGGAGTCGCACCACATTCCTTGGTGGCTAACCAGGTGGCCAGGTTTACGGGGACTGACAATTACGTTTTATTGCGTTCTGGCAATTGACACATCTAATTAACTATTAAGCGTTCTGGCAATTGACACATCTAATTAACTATTAACTGATCCAATTATGATATGCAAAAGAGAAAGGAACCTAAGTAGAACACTGCATTATAATTCAAACTTTATACCCGTAAGTTGTAAAAAATTTCAAGGAAATCTGATCTAGTACTAAGATGCAAAGACTCACAAGTAAATTCTACAATAAATCAATATCATTGTGTCCATAACTCCTAGATTCAGCATGTGTCAGCATCAATATAATCCTTAAAAATCTAATACCCTAAATCACAGCATTAGATATTCAGCTAAGCAAGACATACCAGTTGTAGTTTGAAGCTCTGAACTGAACATAACACCACCACTAATCGAACATGGAGAGTTGTTTCAGAACTTTACAAACAACAAATAAACTCCATAGTCTAGTTCAAGTATTCGTTGCAGAACGCCGTAGTACGTAGTATCGTCATCGAAAAGGTTAGTATCTCCGGAACCTTCTCTGAAGCTGGTGCAAGCATTCATGGTGACTCCACTTTTTTGTGTAGCCAAACAACCCAATCTGCTCAAATGTAAACTGGACAACAATAAGAAAGTGGTAGTCGTCATATAGGAAAGAACATAATCCCTTTACTGGTAATAAACTATTATTACAAAAATTACTGTATATTTGCTTCCATCAATGTTCAAAAAAACTTAATAATTGACAACTGAGATGTGCTGCAATTAAGGGCAAATGAGCCTTAATTGATATAGAGATAAGCAACTGAACAAAATAATACAAGGTGACAGGGTGGCAGGGAATTTTCGATTCTCATCATCGAAAATAATACAAACCACTTAACTTATCAAATCCCTAACGCAAGAACCACATATTCGTATAAAAATAAAATAAAACGAGTTTAATCAAATCTCTTTAAGATGCCTAATTTTAGACAACAAAACATAAAATTAACCTTTGTTTTCGATATAGTGACGTAGGACACGAGTAATGATAATATTTCCTAGTTTTGTTTCTAATAGTTTTAGGTTTTCTTGTTGTTTAAGGATTCTATTTAGGTTTAGATTTCCTAGTTCTAGTAGTATTTTATTTTTTAAGTTTTTCTATAAATAGGCACCTTAGCACTGCCTATTAAGTCATTCTTTTTCTTTCATTATTAATAAAAAAAACCAAAAAGAAAGAAGTATCTTCTCCAATTATCGGTGTTCTTAGAAAACAACATTTAGTTGTTTTCCTAGTTGTTTCCTGCTGCGTTAGTTAGTATCAGAGCCTAACCTCGATTTCGAGGGTTTTATCTAATGGTAAACGGCGGGGGAGACAACGTAAACCCAATCCCTAATGACGGTGCGGGTGTTGCAGGTGTTGAGGCAATCTGGAATGCAATCAAAACTCATACATTGAGGTTCGATGAGATTCAACAGATGTTGAATCAAATCGCAACTAACTTGGCCACCTTATGGAATCCGAACGAAGTTCTGAATCCAGAAAACCGGCTAATCAGAGAAGAACATCCTAGGGCTAACCCAGCAAGAGGTAGAGGTAGAGGCGGTGGCAGAGGAAGAGGTCGAGTACCGGATAATCTCCAAGCGCAAGCTAACGCAGATGAATCTGATTCGGACGATGAGTACAGAGGTAACCGAGGGAATCATCAAAGAAGACCTGAGGATGAGTATCGGTTTAAAGCGGATCTGCCTGCTTTTAATGGGAACCTTCAAATTGAAGAGTTTCTCGATTGGTTGTCTGAAGTTGAAAGGTTCTTTGAGATGATAGAGATAGGTGAAGACAGGATGGTGAAGCTGGTTGCATATAATCTAAAGTCTTCCGCAGCGGTATATTGGGATCAGTTACAAACTAATAGAAGGAAACAAGGTAAAGATGCTGTCAGGAGTTGGAGAAAGATGAAGAAGTTGATGATGGGCAGATTCCTTCCTCCAGATTATGAACAATATTTGTTCCAATTATATCAGAATTGTTACCAAGGTAATCGATCCGTCTTTGATTGTACTTCAGAATTCAATAGACTTTCTGCTCGAAACAATCTAATGGAAACTGAAACTCAACGTGTTGCGGGTTATCTGAACGGTTTGAGACCTTCGTTGAGGGAGAGAATCGGGTTGCAAGTATTGCGGAGTGTTGATGAGGCACATAATATGGCTTTGAAGGCAGAGATGACAGAGCGGACAGTTCAACCTTTTAGGCAGTCTAATCGTGTTGGGTCATCCTCATCGTATAGTCAGAATGCATCTTCGACTCAATCTACTCAAACTACTCAACTTTCTGTGCCGACACGTGATGTAAGTAGTACACTAGGAAATAATCCATCCACTGTTATTCAGAAGGAAGTTCAGGGGAGTACCAATCCTTACGCACAACTTACACCTTTGATTTGCTACAAATGTTGTAAACCAGGACATACGTCTAACAGGTGTCCAGATGGAAGGGGTAGGACAGTACACATGGTTGAGGGATAGAAAGCGGTCTAGATGAAACAGAAGAGCAAGGTGAAGAGGGATTCAAAGACGAAGATTGGGCAGAAGAGGACGGAGAACATGCTAACTGTGTAGTGGAGAGAGAGGTATTGTTGGCACCCAAACAAGATTTTCCCACGCAGCGACATAAGGTCTTTCGATCTTTTTGCTCAATCAAGAAGAGTATGCAAGTTAATAGTCGACAATGGAAGTAGTGAAAACCTCATATATCAGAAGTTGGTACAATATCTGAAGTTACCAACACAGAAGCGGGAGACTCCTTATAAGATTGGTTGGATTAAGAAGGGTCCGTTAGAAGAAGTGAGCGAGGTATGTTGTGTTACTTTGTCCATCGGAAAGTTTTACTGCGAAGAATTGTTATTTGATGTGGTAGATATGGATGCTAGTCATGTGTTATTGGGTAGGTCGTGATAATTTGATGTAGACAGCACATATCGAGGTAAAGAGAATTTTTATTCCTTTACGTGGAAGGGTCACAAGATTGTCTTGACTCCTAAGGTATGGGACAGTCCCAAAACTTCCAAAGTGGAGGGTACTTCTTTATTGACAATTGCAGACTCTGGGGATGATTTTGAGGCCGAGTATAAAGAAGTGGGTGAAATGCATGTAATGGTTTTGAAATCAGTATTATTTTGTGAGGAGCCGAAGCCAGAGATTCCATAAATCATACATCAGCTACTAGTGGGTTTTAATAATATTATTTCTGATGACCCTCCTAATGAGCTACCTCATATGCGCAATAAAGTAGCTAATGTTCGTTTAAGATCAAAAAAAGAATTACCCGACCACTCTGAAACATAAAAAGTGGGGGAAAGTGATGAATCAAAACATAGTAGCACAACTGATGCTGAAGTAGTCAAAGAGGAAGGGTATGTTCCTATTGTTAACGAAGAAATCCAAGTTCTACAGAGTGCACAATTGGTAATGAACATGCTTGATGTGACTATGCCTGGTACACTATCACCAGAACATAAGAGAAATATCTTGATGGCCATGGAGCAATGAGAAACTCTTAAGATGGCTCTAGATGGAGTTGTGCCAGAAGACGTTCGTAGAAAGCTTGCAACTGCTGTTTTTGCGATGGCACAAACTAAGGGGATGAAAGTAAATGCTGATGGAATTATGGATGCTAGTCAGACAAATTTATCAGACTTGAAAGTAAATACCCAAGAAACAGTTGGAGAACCTTCACCTCCTGCACCTCCTGCATGTGGATCAAATGATGTTCAAACCTCGGAGTCGAAGAAACAGGGTGATGGACCATCTTATGATACCGATGATAAGAATCAATCTATGAAGCTAGACAAAGATCAGGAAAATGGTGAATCCAAAGATCAAAAGGTCGAAGAAAAACACATAGATTCGTTGGCTGATCAAAATGAGGCAGAAACAGGCAGTACATCGGACAAGCACGATAATAGTGAGGATACAGTTGAAACTGACAATTCTGGTGTTGCGCAGGTGAAACCGGATCAGGATAGTGCAATTGCTGATTCAAGCAAAAAGGAGGATAATGATGTCCAACACTCTGATGGAAAA
This sequence comes from Papaver californicum, assembly GCA_023531435.1. Classification (NCBI taxonomy): domain Eukaryota; kingdom Viridiplantae; phylum Streptophyta; class Magnoliopsida; order Ranunculales; family Papaveraceae; genus Papaver; species Papaver californicum. The sequence continues at coordinate 4,478,442 of JAJJMC010011034.1, read as the reverse complement.
AGCAAGGATGATTCAACTGATCAGAAGGATACAACACCAAAAACAGAAGAATCATTGCCATTTGCAGCATCTTCTCCTGAGGCTCCTCCTACAGACAAAGAAGCAGACAATATTCCAAAGAAGGGAGATGAAAAATCAGAACCTGCGGCAGATCAAAACCAGCAAACCTCTTCCAAGCCGGAAGAACCGTCCCCACCCAATCCTCTACCTTTTAATCCTCCCGCTCTTGGTTTTTCTCAAGCATCCGAAGCATTTACAGGGTTTGATGATTCAACCCAGATGGCTGTTAGTAGTGTATTTGGAATTCTATGATTAACCAGTATGATACGCAAAATGAGGAAGATGAACAGAAAAATGGTGACCAACAAGACAAGCAGAGTGGTGAGCAACCTGGTTCTTCTACTGGAGAAGCTGATGTACCTACGCAAAGTGATAACAAGTCAGCTAGTAGAGACACTGATACTGATGAAGTTAGCTTAGACTCTGATGATAACCATGAAAAATATGACTGTATAAAAGAGGATGCAGAAAATGGGTCTCGCGCTTACTCAAAACTCTATTTCATTCATGAAAAACAGTTTTAGCTCTCAAGGAAGTAAGGAAGATGATCAAGTGATGGTTTTCTTGTGCAAGGAGCGTTTTCCTGTTGGTACTTATAGCAAGTTGAAACCTAAGAAGTATGGACCTTACAAGATTACAAAGAAGATTAACGATTATTCTATTTCGGGATCTACCTTCTAATTTCGGGATTTCAAGTACTTTTAATGTGGCAGATTTATATGATTATTTTCTAGAGGAGACAAATATTTATCTTGTTGATAACTCGAGGACGAGTTCTTGTCAAGTGGGAGGAACTGACGTAGGACACGAGTAATGATAATATTTCCTAGTTTTGTTTCTAATAGTTTTAGGTTTCCTTGTTGTTTAAGGATTCTATTTTAGGTTTAGATTTCCTAGTTTTAGTAGTATTTTATTTTTTAAGTTTTTCTATAAATAGGCACCTTAGCACTGCCTACTAAGTCATTCTTTTTTCTTTCATTATTAATAAAAAAAACCAAAAAAAGAGAAGTTTCTTCTCCAATTATCGGTGTTCTTAGAAAACAACATTTAGTTGTTTTCCTAGTTGTTTCCTGCTGCGTTATATAGGATCTTCAAAGGAAGGATGACCATCGTGAAGACTGTAACAGAAGAAAATTAGCATAATAATTAGCTTGTAATCGTAATTCAGAGAAAAATAATTGTACTAAGGGATTTTCTTTGAAACTTACCTAGAAGTTTGATCTTCTTCTGAATGCTTCAAACAAAAGCGATATAATAAACCCTAATAACAATACATGTGGATTGGTTATGAACACAATCAATCATTAAGTGGGAATCTTTAAAATGTAAAGAATAATAGAAATATTAAAAGAGGAAGATAACCAGAGCCGGGATGAGAACTAGTCGATGAGAGTCCACAACAAGTCCATGCCTGCTGCTGCTGTTGAATTGGTATTTAGTACAACTGCAATTACAATTCACCTTCAGATAAACGTTAATCCTAATTTTAGGTTAAAAGTTTAAATTTAGTTAGTTGAGGGGTATTATTGAAAGAAAAAAAATCAGCTGACAAAACAGGACAATTTGGATCGGGTCCCTTGTTTGATAATATTTTTCATTCGTTCACTTTCTATGGAATATGAGATTTTTACACCCTTTTCTCTGGATTATATTGTCTCAGCCGTATGAAATCACTACATTTTTTTTTTAATAGATTAAGAACTTTTTTTTTAAGTGAATTAAGAAGGGACTTAATATCAGGCCTTTCCAAGAGATAACTCATCCTATACCAGATCAATGATCCCTCTATATATTAAAACTCTAAACTAGAACCTTTATATATTGGAACTCCAAACTATTGGAGATGTCACTTCATTTGGGTTCGCTCTTCAATGGTTCGATTGTTTTTCGAGTTTTTTAGTTAATGGTTATTTTCTTTTTTAATTACATTTGGTTTACATATAATAATTAAAATCTCAAAAAAAAAAAAACTAAAAAAAACACGATATTACAGCGATATCAACCTAAATATACTTCCAGTAGGTATTAAAACAAGAATGTGAAAAGCCTTTGGATCAATTTATTAAGATGGTTTAGATCGGTGAATTAGTTACACACAAATCACTTGTAACCCATAAGCTTGTGTGAAGATCACTTCAAATCAAAACGTATCAATCAAATAGTCACTTACCAAATATCAACACCTCCAAGACATGACATCGGAGTTAGTAGCATTACTGAACTACTTGGTTGGGCAAGGAATCTGAACTGTCGTGACTCGTGTGGATACTCTTCCTACTTAATACCTAGGTTTGCTTTTGGGTATAAAACATAAATAGTTACTTGTGTAAAGGCAGTGTTTTCTATCTAAAGGGGGCAAACTGGCGTTAGCTAAACAGGTCTTTTCAGGACATCCAACTTATTTTTGTCTCTTTACTTTGTGCACCCATAAATATTATCAATTTACCGGAGAAAAAATTATAGCCATTATATGGAGTAAACACGAATGCTCAAATAGTACTCATTGGGTTTCATGGTTGCAAATGATAAAACCGTTCGACCAAGGTGGTTTTGGGATTACAAATTTGGAGTTTTATCCGACAGAGTAAAAGCAATATGGGACGGATAATTTATTGAGGAGTGACCCGACAACATATTATGCTTGTTAGTTCTCCGTAACTGACAAGCCAAATAATAGTTGTAGGATTAGTTTAGACATCCATGTGAAGCCCATTTGGTTGAATGAGCAGTTTTGGATGTGAACTATTTGGGGTTTTATGTATTGTTAAAGAATTTCTCGGTTGAATCCACCAAGCGTTGGTATGTCAAGTTTAGTTCCAAAATCGACCGCACGAATTGCTTACTAAAATCAACTTCGTTAGGTTAGACTTTAGACATAAAAATGTTGAGATAATCTCTACTTACTCATTGAAGACCTGAAGACGTATTTAAGAGAAAACGAAGACATCATTCTTCAGACTGAGGTTAGTAACTATTGACTCGACTTGTTCTATTTTTATTAAGTTCTTACAGTCGTATTCATTGAAAACATAACATGCGAAATTTGTTTACATAGCTTTAGTATATAGATGACTTGACCATTATTATGATCGAAGTATCAAGAGGAAAGGTATATATTAGTTTCTACAACTTATTGTATTGAGTTACGTAGTATAGTTCTTATACTTTTGTGATTTTGACATAACATTAATGTGACTCTTGTCATGGATTAGTGTTAAACTTTTGGGAAACTAGATACTTGTATCTTGTTGTGAATCTGTACTTTGAATTTATGTTAGAAAAGCTTTTTCTTACACATGATTTAAATTTAGTTTTGACTTAAACTTTGTTTAAAGTCAAATAGAATTCAGGACTAATCCCAAGACCGTCGATCCTAGTCTTGCATAATATCGAAATCTTGGTTTTTTTACTGATCTTTTGAATTTCGAAATAAGTGTAAGATGAATTGGAAAATTCTATGTTAGGAAATATTGAACACATATTTAACTCTAATATATCTTTTGATATTCAAGGCTATATCATATTAATATTATTGAGTTATATTTTTTTTACTATCTTAGTATCGAAATTTGATATGTTTTTCTTTCCCAGAAAATTGCACATAACTAGTTGACTAATTTAGCAAAGTATATGAATTTGCAACTAGTTAATATTGGTTGTCATACTAATATGATATTTCAATTAATGTTTGAAAATATTATTGATTATATATTTTGGAAATAATGTTTCATATTAATTAAAAATGAGTTATACATGTTAATATAATCATATAATATCAAGATCTTTGCTAAAATCGGAAATAACATTTATTGTATATATTTTGATTTTTCGATTTTGGTAGATCTTGTTTCCAAACAAGCCTTGGACATAACACTATAAATAGTGGAGTTTTGTATTCTTATAAACTTGTGGAGCATACATGAGTTGTGTGGTAGTTAATTGAATAGTGACAAGTAGTCTGATTGAATTTGGACAAAAACACGATTAACTAGTTTAAAGCCTTCTTTGGGATCAAGAAGTTCTAGTAGTACCGTTGGAGGAAAACTAAGAATCACATTTTATTTTTCGTTGTTTATTACTTGTAGTTGAACTAACTCATAGTTATCTTCTAGATAAGTTCTTGTTTATTTTATGGTCATTCTCTTCCGATATAAGGCTGCTCAAGATTTTGAAGATTTGACTATACATATTTAAGTGATTCTGGATTTGTTGATAGAACTATTGATTTTCCAAAGTTAACATACTTTGTTCTGTGAGACAGATCCAATTGTGGGATTAAGTGCATGTTGTTACTACTAAATATTAAGAAGATTAAAGACTTTGAAGATTTTAAGTTGTTTTGTGATTCTGATCTTGACATGATTATTTGCTTGACTTGATTATCTGGGACAAACAAGTAGGTTATCATTGGTAGACGTAAAGGTGGATCTACAAGTTGTTTGTGATTTATCATAAACGTAAGTCTTGTAATCGAGTGAATTATTTCGGTAATAGTAAAAATCGATTGATCTTATCAAGGAGTTTCATATATAATATTATCTTGTTTATCTTGGTATCTTAGATTTAAACGCAAGAACCTTGAGTATGAACTTAATCATTTAATATCTTTTGTATTGTGATTGAAACTGAATGGTTACCAAACATGTTAGTCATTTACTGTTTTAAAGACGTCCTAAAGGATTGGGTTGCAGAAGTCTTCTCAGCAGTGAAACAACTTTTGATAGTGGACTCTGTTGAGGGATTCACGTGCTTAGGCCAGATTGAATGTAAGCATAGAGATACTGAGGAAACTGAGTTACTAGAGGTAGTTTATTCAATCTTAACTACACGAGGTTGCAGTGTAGGCATTAGTGTAGTGTCTTAATTATGAAAGTATTCGAAACTGGACTAGGTACCGAGATTTTTCTGCCAAACATTATTCCTTGTTAAGAAAATATTGGGTGTCTGTGTTGTTTACTTTATTTCGCAATTATATTATTTAACTTTATAATTAAAGTAAATATACATGTACATTAATACATATCTTGGATCGATCCTTTAATCTATTCATTGGTTGGAACGAAGATTAAATCCAAGATAGTCGTGTCTAAATAATCTTGAATCTTTATAAGATCGATAAGATTATACAATATTTGCCTATACATGTTAAAAAAAATTAAAAAATGATGGTGTACTCTGTACTCTCGTCTTTTCATATTTTGTGAGTTTTATTTTTATTTTTGAACTTTAAAAAAAAGAATTTATCTCCTTCCAAAAGAAAAGAAAATAATAAAAGGAAAAAAAGAAAAAAGAAATACACATTTCCGATCTCCAAGTAAGTTTAAGGCCTTGCTTTACAGCCCTTTCAAGTCAATAACGATTGAATTTATGGTATATTTGATCCAGGTGTCTTAATTTGTACCCTTAGCTTATATACCTTCATTGGCTTCTCTTGTGGTGTTATTGCCTTCATTTCCTTCGTCGCAACAGCTACAATTGTTAAACAATCTGCAGCTACAACCCACAACTGCTAAGAAAACGTGTTTTCCCTTTGTGTGGCTTCAAAAGGGCAGTACCTCCTGTAGCCCCTAGGCCTACAATCCCTAGGTTAAAGCTGCATTTACATTAATAGAAATACGAAGTACGTAAGCAGCTGCCTGAACATCATTACATAAGAATAAAATGTTTTAACTAGCTTCAAATGTCGTCGAAAAATTCAGCTTCAATTTGCAGTCTGAAATGTTACGTCTTTTTAAACGTTTTGATGCAAATTTTGATTTTGGGTTCGGTTCTAAATCATATTCTAATGGCTGGTCTGATACAAATCCATCACACTTCTTGTTAGTACCAAAAAGTTGCTTTAACACGTGGCAGCAATGTCAGCGGAGCACAGTATCCCGATACATCAGTCTGAACCACAGTCAAAAATGCCCACTACTCAAAGATCGGAACACAATCAAGATGTCTCGCTACTCAAAGTACGAATCACAAGATCGGAACGTAGTCAAAGTACGGAGCACAAGATGTCCCGATGCATGGATCAAAATGCCGTTGGATCGTACCAAGGTTCAAAGCAGGGATCGTACCAAGGTTAGAAGCAGGAATCGTACCAAGGTTGGAAGCAGGGATCGTACTAAGGACCGAAACATGGATCGCAATTTGATCTGAAAGCATCGATCGCACCAATCCCGCAACCCAGGACTGCAATCCAAGTCCGCAATTCTTTTGCATTATAGGTGTACAGGTGGACCCATGTGGAGTTGCCACATCACCAATGCCTTTGACACGTGGAAGCATCTTCACATGACACCTCAAATGAGACTTTGAGTATAAAAGAAAAGGAAGCAGGAAAGAGAAGGTGCGGCTTCTTCTTCCCGGGAAAAAGATCCCTCTACACCTGGATTCTCAGAGCTTCAATGAAGCTTTCTGTATTTGTAATCATAAATTAATCAATAATATCCCTCAATATTTCACTACCCGTGGATGTAAGCCATTAAGGGCTGAACCACGTTAAATCCGTGTTCAATTTTTTCTTTTCTTTTGGTTGATTTATGATGATTTTGGTTGTTTTGTGCTGAAGAGATTTTCACCACAAACACTTCTCTTGAAAGTTTTTTTTCCTTGAATCAGACGAGTCTTCAGTTTAACCTGATTATACGTGGCTAATGGAGTATATTTTTTGATTGATTCTTACTGAGAACGACACATTATTGACGTTCGAAGTTCAATCCTTTATGTAATTAGTTGTTTTTTGTTAATGTCGTCGAAAAAGACACTGGAGTAACACCGTCGTACTCAATGCACCGCCAAGAACTTGTCAGCCATCCTCCATTTATTGAGAGACAAAGACAGTGGAGTAACACCGCCGTACTCAACAACTGCAAGAGACCCCCAAGTTCGAGCCCCGACCAACAACAACAAAATACAAACCACTAGGGCTTCATCTTTCTCGCTATGACAACGAACCACGAATCTGGAACTGACAACAACTAGCACCACCATCGAAATGAGGGTTACATAAAACCACCACCATCTACCAAACCTCCTTCACATACTGATAGCAAAACCCTAAAAAATCCATTGAAATCATCAACCACCAAAAGCTTTCGAGAAGAATAAGAAGGATCTACTCGATCAAAAGCCCCAATTGATGGTGCAAGAAAGATATAGAGCAGATAAAGGAAGCCGAAAACCTAAAACAAAATAATAAAATAAAAAAAAAACAGAATACCTACTAGTTTCCATCCTAAAAAATCTGACGTTTTTAAGGACGACTAAAAATTATTTTAGGGCGACTAATAAAATAAAATAAGATTATTTTAAAGTAATCTCAATACATCTCTTATCCATATATTTTCTATAATGGCTAAGGTTCGAAGCAGGGATCGTACTAAGGACCGAAACATGGATCGCAATTTGATCTGAAAGCATCGATCGCCAAATCCCGCAACCCAGGACTGCAAGCCAAGTCCGTAATTCTTTTGCATTATAGGTGTACAGGTGGACCCATGTGGATTTGCCACATCACCAATGCCTTTGACACGTGGAAGCATCTTCACATGACACCTCAAATGAGACTTTGAGTATAAAAGAAAAGGAAGCAGGAAAGAGAAGGGGCGGCTTCTTCTTCCCGGGAAAAAGATCCCTCTGCACCTGGATTCTCAGAGCTTCAATGAAGCTTTCTGTATTTGTAATCACAAATTAATCAATAGTATCCCTCAATATTTCACTACCCGTGGATGTAAGCCATTAAGGGCTGAACCACGTTAAATCCGTGTTCAATTTCTTCTTTTCTTTTGGTTGATTTATGATGATTTTGGTTGTTTTGTGCTGAAGAGATTTTCAACACAAACAATTTGGCGCTAGAAACAGGGAGGAGTAATGGATTTATCCAACCTGCTACACAAAGATTGGAGAATTGAAGATTTAGGGATATGCAGAGTTCAATCGAAATTAGGGATTTGGGAATCAAGTTGAAGTTGACATACAATTGATAATGAAATTATGTTACTGATGAGAGAAAAAAGATTGGGTTATGATTAAATTAACGTTATCAAGCTAATTGAATGAAGAAAACAGAACAACAAAAATTGCTTACAACAACCAAAAATTACGAGCAGCAAAACCTAGCAGCAAAAATTGCGATCCTTTTTCTGTTCTATTTGTTGTTCCTGCTGCAAGAATTGATGAATCTCTAGTGTTTCTTTCTGTTCTATTTGTTCTTTCTGTTCTTTTAGCTCTTCAAAATTCGTTTCACAGTAAAATTTTAGGGAAAATCCCCAAACTTCAATTCAAAATCAATTTTGATTTCAGATTTACAACAACCAAATCATGTTTTACAAACCCATCCAATTGATTTTCAAAAACCCTAGTAGTAAAATTTCAAATGAATTTGGGAATTTTTCTCACTACTTTGATTCAGTTCTTTTATCTGAATTAATTGTTGCGATTTCTATGATTTTACGGATGATTTAAATGATTGGTTTGTCTTGAATGAGTGAATGAATGCAGGAAAGAAGATTGAATAGTGTTTCAAATCACTAATATTTTCATGCTGAAATCAACAACAAAATGCAATCAAGGTGTTTGAGAAAATGCTTCAGAGACAGCAACAATCTGCAACAATATCATTATCATTTGCTCTACACCTGGGAAGCAGAAATTAACTGATTATCCATGCTCATACCAACAAATGGGTTTGCAATATCGTATTAAATGCATGCTATGAACAGTTTTGTTGCAGGATAGATATTAAAATCTCAAAATCAGATCTAAATACAAGGACAGTATAGTTTGTACAACAACTGATGGAAATGATTCGTGCTTGAAGACAATTCTTTACGCAAACAGATGTTGCAATTTTCACAACAAGTCTCTTTTACAGTCGTAATGCAAGCACCAAGAGGAGCCGAAAACGATCAAATGATGTTGCTAAGTATCAATTTTCAGTGAGCTAAGTATCCGACTTCTCCCATTTCAAGTATCTTCAGGAACTGAGCTTGCTATTAGTTTGTATAGCTTGTTCGAAGACAACTCTTTACACAGTTGGATGTTGCTATTCCCACACCTAGTTTCTTCTAAGAGCTAAGTATTTCTGTGATCTTTTTACTGATTAGGTATATAAGTATGAGAAATGAATTCGTAGCTCATGATGTTGAGTTTTAATTTTAACTTATAGCTCCATCTTTGTGTTTCTTCTGTAGATCGCAATTAGCATTGAGTTTTCTCCGCTGAATGTTTATTCTAAGTCTAATTTGATATTTAAATGAACCAAACTTTATATCTAATTTTATTGAGACCAATCTGATGTTTCTTAAAGAATAAGCGTCATGCCTGTAATGTCTTGAACCTGGATTTCATGTTGAACCTGGATTATGCAGTAGATGTATTATAGATGTATTAGCACCTATGCATTAAATTTATTTGCTCAACAACATGAGTAGTAGAGTCATTTCTATTGTATGAATGAAATGTGTTGATATATTATATCTCTGTTAGAATAAACCTGTATCAATTGCAGGGGAGAGACATATTGTAATAGCCAGAATAAGGCTGGAATACCCAGAAAACAGACTAGACTCTGTCGAATTTTCTTCCCGGTGAGTCGACTCACTGAGTTCGATCCAACTCAGTTGAGCAAGACTGTTTAAACCGAGTCAGATTAGCTGACTCGGCTAGCTCCTTTTAAAAAAATAAATAAATAATAAAAAATAAAAATAATAATATATATATATATATATATAATAGCGATAATAATAATAATAATTTTATTTATAACAATAATAAATTAAATTAAATTATTATAGCTAGATAATTATTACCACAACATGAAAAGATGGGTAGGATATCCGCTGGTTTATAAGTATTATTAAAAAATAATAATAAATGTATTCTATCGTTTTAAATTTTTAATTTTCAATTATAACATAATATTAATTGCGTATTTTAAGTAGCAATTTAATTTTATGTTATAATTTTTAATTATCATTATTAGTTGATTCAATCATGACACACCTTAATTATTTAAGAAGCATGAGTTAATTTAATTCATCAATAGAATAACTTTATTAGATGATGAAACTTTTTAATTAACATCCATTGTTCATATTTTACTCGATTATTACAAACTGTAATACAATATGAATTGATCAAATGATTTCAATAGTATCTGAATCGCATGTGATATCATGCATCATGATAATTTATCACATAATCATGGAAACTTATTGATTTAATATGATAAAAATTTTAGTCCGAACAAATTCTAATTTGTTTAATGAGATTTAACAGTAATATCCAATTAAAAGCATGAAAATCATTTTTAGCTTGTACCCATTTAATATCATGAAATGTTTAAGACATTTTTATGAGATGTGAATATACATATGAAGGACACTTCAGAGATGCGGCAGCTATGCAATAATGATGCACTGGGGGGCATGCTAAAAAGAAATCAAAGTTTTAGCTGTGAAATGAGCTAAATACTGCACGCCAATTAGGTATTTTATTTCAATAATTAATTAACGATTAGATAAATAATATTTTTCGCCATTTTACGTTATATGCCTTGTACTTCTTAACATAAGACAATAATTGATACTTTAAATGAGCCTTCGAGAAATGATCTAAATGGCTCATACTTCACGAAGAATATTCAATGAATACTTCAATTTATTTAGCACTTCTTATACCAATTCGAAGGACGATACTTCTTATGCTTCGTATAAGTTACGATACGGATTTTCATTCGATATTTCTTATACTTCTTGCGGCAGTCAAAACGCTCCCACAGGAATTATCATTCAAAAATGGGTGTCTCTTTCAATTTATCATTAATGTTTCTGGAAGGCAAATACTTTTACAATCATATACTTCAGATCTTTTAACAGAATAAAATTTCATTTGGATATTTCTCATGTCTTATTTAAAATATAATTCATATATTTTTCTATATATGCTTCTCATGTATATAGAAGAATATGGGATGTATCTTAAATAAGAAGTGAGAAATGAGAAATATCTGGATGATTTTCAAGTTTACTTCTCATCTACACAATACAAGCATTAGCTGGACAAAGGATCTTGTTATCTTCAGAATATGTAAGGAGATACCTTACAACATTCATGGAATGCACAGCATTTAAAGCTTTATTATCCATGAGTAGCAGTTTAGCTATAATGACAAATACAGGTATATAAATTTTTACTTAATAATTTATTTGTTAAGAAGGTAAAAATATATATGAAATATCAAATGTTCCAGGAACATCATATTCTGGAAAGCGCTCAAATTATTCCAGGAAAATCATATTCTGGACAACGCAACGAGTGACGACTCGATTACTCCAGGAACATCCTATTCTGGATAGCGCTTCGATTGGCGACACAATCATAAGTAAATATCCTTATAGAATTTCATTAACAACGAAATTCTAATAAAGAAGGAGTTCCTTACTAACGGTTATCATTTGTCAGAGTACGGGTCGGGACCAACCCTGTATCTTACCCCTGGCTCGGGTTTGTTTCATATGTGTGGGATCTCGATCCATTTGTACTCATGAAAAAATACGGTTAACCTAAACTCCGTGGAAGGAGGTGCTTCATCGCAAAAAATTCCAACCCAGGGTTCAAAGGAATGTTGCGGTAGAAAACTAACGATCAGTATATATATAAAATTTTGTTTTGCAGGGACAAAAATATAACAAGGTCATGAAAATACACAAGTCTGAAATGATTCCGTTGCACGAATCTGAAGTGCTGTTAATCCGAAACATGGATCGCACCAAGTTTCAGATGAAATTTGCGTGAAGTTATTTTCTTAAGAGTTTTTCTTCAAATAACTCCAAGAAAAGGGGGCAAGTTGTTAGTACCAAAAAGTTGCTTTAACACGTGGCAGCAATGTCAGCGGAGCACAGTATCCCGATACATCAGTCTGAACCACAGTCAAAATGCCCACTACTCAAAGATCGGAACACAATCAAGATGTCTCGCTACTCAAAGTACGAATCACAAGATCGGAACGTAGTCAAAGTACGGAGCACAAGATGTCCCGATGCATGGATCGAACTGCCGTTGGATCGTATCAAGGTTCAAAGCAGGGATCGTACCAAGGTTCGAAGCAGGAATCGTACCAAGGTTGGAAGCAGGGATCGTACTAAGGACCGAAACATGGATCGCAATTTGATCTGAAAGCATCGATCGCACCAATCCCGTAACCCAGGACTGCAAGCCAAGTCCGCAATTCTTTTGCATTATAGGTGTACAGGTGGACCCATGTGGAGTTGCCACATCACCAATGCCTTTGACACGTGGAAGCATCTTCACATGACACCTCAAATGAGACTTTGAGTATAAAAGAAAAGGAAGCAGGAAAGAGAAGGGGCGGCTTCTTCTTCCCGGGAAAAAGATCCCTCTGCACCTGGATTCTCAGAGCTTCAATGAAGCTTTCTGTATTTGTAATCACAAATTAATCAATAATATCCCTCAATATTTCACTACCCGTGGATGTAAGCCATTAAGGGCTGAACCACGTTAAATCCGTGTTCAATTTCTTCTTTTCTTTTGGTTGATTTATGATGATTTTGGTTGTTTTGTTCTGAAGAGATTTTCACCACAAACACTTCTCTTGAAAGTTTTTTTTCCTGGAATCAGACGAGTCTTCAGTTTAACCTGATTATACGCGGCTAATGGAGTATATTTTTTGATTGATTCTTACTGAGAACGACACATTATTGACGTTCGAAGTTCAATCCTTTATGTAATTAGTTGTTTTTTGTTAATGTCGTCGAAAAAGACACTGGAGTAACACCGTCGTACTCAATGCACCGCCAAGAACTTGTCAGCCATCCTCCATTTATTGAGAGACAAAGACAGTGGAGTAACACCGCCGTACTCAACAACTGCAAGAGACCCACAAGTTCGAGCCCCGACCAACAACAACAAAATACAAACCACCAGGGCTTCATCTTTCTCGCTATGACAACGAACCACGAATCTGGAACTGACAACAACTAGCACCACCATCGAAATGAGGGTTACATAAAATCACCACCATCTACCAAACCTCCTTCACATACTGATAGCAAAACCCTAAAAAATCCATCGAAATCATCAACCACCAAAAGCTTTCGAGAAGAATAAGAAGGATCTACTCGATCAGAAGCCCCAATTGATGGTGCAAGAAAGATATGGAGCAGATAAAGGAAGCCGAAAACCTAAAACAAAATAATAATAATTAAAAAAAACAGAATACCTACTAGTTTCCATCCTAAAAAATCTGACGTTTTTAAGGAGGACTAAAAATTATTTTAGTGCGACTAATAAAATAAAATAAGATTATTTTAAAGTAATCTCAATACATCTCTTATCCATATATTTTCTATAATGGCTAATTTATCCTTGTTTAATTAGTGTTAATTTTGATTAATTAGTTAATTAATTTGGTTATAGTTAGTGTTAAAAAATTATTTGAGTTAGTTTTGGAATAGAAATCGAGAGTGTTTTAAATTGATTTTTCGAGTTGTAGTTTTGTACAATTGGTAGTCTCGTGATTTTTCTTCCTACCGATTGTACAATCGGTAGTTTAATAGAGTACTTAAACTACCGATTATAGGTGTCACCCCAAATTGAATTTCTCAAAACCTTCCAAAATTTCTAACTCTTCATCTTTCACAATCGGTAGGAATTGAAATTTTATATCTACCGATTGTAGCCTGAATTGAATTAAACTTTAAAATTTTTAACTTTGTAATCGGTAGTTTAAAGATCAATTTTATCTACCGATTATAATAGTTTTCTTGTCCAGGACTTTTCTTGGCATAATCGGTAGTTAGTGAACATAAATAACTACCGATTGTGGATAATCGGTAGCACGGGAAATAAATAACTACCGATTGTACGTAATCGGTAGTTTAGAAACATAGTTATCTACCAAATATGCCGATTTTACTTGACATCTAACTTCATAAAACTATTTCAACATCCGAAGAAAAACTTGTTCAGATAAACTTACTACATATTTTTCATTAAAATTGTTCAAAAAAAATAAAAACATTCGAAAAAAACGAAACAAAACACATCGTAGAAATTCCCATGAAATTCTTCCACTCCTTGTTACTCTCGACTTGGTCCTAGTTTCAACCGGCTTCTTCTTCTTCTTCTCGTTCCCTTTAGGATCAACAACAACTTCATCATCCTGAACTTGACCTGTGTACTCTCCAGCTTCATTGTACTATGGATTTATGCCTGAGAAGTCTTTCTCCCTGAAAAAGAGTCGAGGATCAAAATCCGGATCAGTCGCTATCCTTCTATTCATTTCTGCCTCAGATCCTTCATCCGAAGATGGAACTTCAAACGTAGTTGAGGGGATTGTCAGGACTGTTCCACCAACTATCAGGATCGTTCATCATTTGTGAGAAATCTGGATCATCCAGCATCATTTGATGTATTTCTTTAGGAGTAACTCCTCTTTGTAAATTGAAAATAGGACGAGAAAGCAATTCAGCCTTTCGAGCAGGAGAAAGACTTTCATCGGAATCATCTTCATCCATAACCCTAATGAACATACCCAAACATTGATTATTAACTAACTACACAATAGCTATTATAAAAATAAAAAAAAGCACACAATCAATTGTTAAAAATATGAAATATCAACCGATTACACAAAATCGGTAGGGCGTGTTTTCAGTAAATATCCGATTGCATAATCGGTAGATAAAATTATGCAATACCTACCGATTGTGCATGATGTTCTTCAGAAATGATGAACTAGAGGCACAATCGGTAGATAATGTTCGTCAGATTTCTACTGATTATGCTTTAGACAAAAGTCTATAAACAAGAACTATCATGATTTCTTCAAAATAATAACTAAAAAACATAAAAGTTGGGTGTAACTTACTTTTCCTTTCCCTTCTTTGATTGGGTAGGAACGTTTTTTGGTTGGAGGGGAAGTTCATCGGTCGGAATCGGTTGACGAATTGATGTCAATGATTTTGAACTCCTCTATCACCATCTTTTCCTTTCCCTTGTTTGATTGTTTAAGTAAAGATTTTGGAGCCATTTTCAATGGAGAATGAGAGTAAAGGGAGTAGAATAATCGGTAGAGGAAAATAAATGGAAAAGAAGGCGTGAATAGGTAGAGAAGAAGAAGAATTAGGTTTTGGTTTATGTTTATAAACCTTCCGTCTTACACTATTATTATATTAATTATTATTTTACACTGTCTTGGAAAATTCATTTCTGCTTTAGCGACGTGGACGAACCTTAAACGGGTTGAATCTGTCCATCACCTTAATGATATTGAAATGAGCTTCGTAACAGTAATTTGATCGTTTCCATCGTCGCCATTCCTCGAGAGATCTCGCTATAACTTCATCATTAGTTTCACCCCTCAAACGATATCGATTGACAAGATAAGTTAAATTCACAAATGGAACAACTTCTCTGCATATAGAATGAAATCGACAAAAAAGATCAGCTTTATTACGGTTATTGGGGTTCCCGGTGTCAACACAAAAATGTTCGTGAAAACTATCCAAATAACTCATACTCATTACACTATTTTTCCTACGTTCTTTTCCTCGTTTCGGATAGAATTGCACATATCGCCTACATAACGATAAATCTTCCTCTACCGTGAACGGTTGAGCCATTAATCTATACGGTTATTTTCTTCGATGTTGAAGAGTTAAAATATATTGGAGGTGCATAAATGAGAATAGGTCACCCTCCTTATATAGATTAGAGTCTTAACGGCTTTTTTTTTCAAAAAAAAAGAGTTGTTGAGGCGTGGTGTAACAAGAGTGTACACATAATATGTACACTAAGTTCGAACTAATATTAACAATCAGAAGTTTTGGGATCACAATTATCTACCTAATGTGTTAATCGGTAATCTAACAAATATATTTACTACGATTATATTGAGTAGCCCCAAATTGAAATCGAAAAAATTATGAAAATTTCAACAATTTGAACACACATAATCGGTAGGTTAATTTTTTTTTAACCTACCGATTATAATAAGTAGCCCCAAATTGGAAATCAATTTTTTTTTTCAAAATTCCAACATTTTGTACAAGCACAATCGGTAATTTAAGAAATTCTTAAACTACCGATTCTAATAAGTAGCCCCAAACTGGAAATCGATTTTTTTAAAAAATTTCAACATTTTGTACAAGCACAATCGGTAGTTTAAGAAATTCTTAAACTACCGATTCTAATAAGTATCCCCAAATTGGAAATCGATTTTTTTTTTCAAAATTTTAACATTTTGTACAAGCATAATCGGTAGTTTAAGAAATTCTTAAACTACCGATTCTAATAAGTAGCCCCAAATTGGAAATCGATTTTTTTTTTAAAATTTCAACATTTTGTACAAGCACAATCGCTAGTTTAAGAAATTCTTAAACTACCGATTCTAATAAGTAGCCCCAAATTGGAAATCGATTTTTTTTTTTAAAATTTCAACATTTTGTACAAGCAAAATCGGTAGTTTAAGAAATTCTTAAACTACCGATTATAATGAGTAGCCCCAAATTGGAAATCGATTTTTTTATTTCAAAATTTTAACATTTTGTAGAAGCATAATCGGCAGTTTAAGAAATTCTTAAACTACCGATTCTAATAAGTATCCCAAATTGGAAATCATTTTTTTTTTCAAATCTTCAACATTTTGTGCAAGCACAATCGGTAGTTTAAGAAATTCTTAAACTACCGATTCTAATAAGTAGCCCCAAATTGGAAATCAAAATTTTTAAAAAAATTTCAACATTTTGTACAAGCACAATCGGTAGTTTAAGAAATTCTTAAACTACCAAATATCATACAAAAAGTGTCCAGAAACAAGGCAGTTCCTGGGGTAAATGCAATTGGTAGATTTTTAAACTACCGAATGTAGAACACTAACACAATCAGTAGTTTGTTATCTACCGATTGTTGATGAATATACACAGTCGATAGTTGTTTCAAACCACTTAACTACCGATTATAATGTAAAATTTGAAGAAAATAACTTGTTAAAAATAAATCTTTTGCAATTCATTGATAACTCACAATAAGAACATAAAATCCTTTCAAATGTTGGACATTTAAAAACAGTAATGTCAAACACGAGAGACATATCCATAAGAAAAGAACCAAAATCTAAGTTTTAACTATTTTGGTTTTGGTACGAGGAGCACGAGGACCAGGGGCTAACAATCTTTCAGCATCAGCGGCATTGGCTTCACCCTCAGGGACATTTGCTTCACCAGCAACACTCGTTGAACCGCAAGATCTTTTAGTGTGCTTTGCTGTAACCCTCTTAGGCTTATTCGTAGATTTCTCCCCAAACTTACTATCATAGGCTTCATTATCAATGTTGTCGATGAGGTCTTTATGCTCTCTCATCGTCTCAACTGATGGAGGCACTCCCGCATTTATTCACCCAGCTATCTTCTTTGAGAAAAATGTAAACCTTTTTTTTTTTTTTTTCTGTTTTTAGGCAATAACAATCAAACGATTATTATCTAAAATATTGAGTCGTAATACTAGAATAAAAAGGAAATAACATTACGTACCAGCATTTCATAGCCAAAGGGTTTGTCTTTGATGATGCAACTATATTCGGGTACCCTGGTGCTCTTTCCTTTATCTTCACGGATCACATGAAGATGAGAATGATGCCGGTACCATACCATATAGCCAGGATCTGCTTCATCACCTCGGGTGACAGGTCTCCCCTCGTTGATCATAGATTGCATCCTGTTGTTCCAATGTTCAACGGAAGGGTTATCGGTGTAAACTATTGTGATCAAGTCCTTACCACAAACACAATTCTCCACGTCCAACTGGAACCTGCCCCTGAAACGACTCCAAGGTTCTTCTTGGGAAAAACCGAGTTGGCGCATCACCCTTGTGGCATTGTATATTACATATTCAGTTGGATTCCACAAGGGTCCATAGTAGAATGAAAACTCAGACCTTCGCGCTATATGACCATTAGACCGGTCTTCCCTGTAAGGATCAAAGCATACATCTTTGGACGCCATGGAGTCTAGTTTTCTCCTCAAAGAAATCAACTCCTGCTCCTTAGTCCTTGAATGGTTTCCCTCAAAGATGTATTTCGTGCCTCGGGGTGTCCCTTTCTCCCATGCCGGGTTCTCTTTGGCCAACTCGAGGGACGGGAAGTGGTCATAGATCCATGTTTAGTGTACATATCAAACCAAGTATGAGAAAATTGATTCTTAAAAGAGGAAAAAATAAATAACATTCAAACCATCAATGGAGTTACCAAAATACCTGTAGTAAGCTCACGTTCCCGGCTAGTTGGCTAGTCTGTCCCTGTATGCCTTTCTCATCTCTTCCATCAAGAACGCAAGACACGCGGTGCCCCACGAATAGTCTTGAACTTTGTGGAGGGGATGCAAAAGTTGTAGGAGGTTGGTGTCGACCCGGTTTCCACTAGCATTAGGGAAAATTACACATCCCAAAACACAGAGAAGATATGCAGTGGCTGCAACATTGACCTGGTTAAACTCTGGGTTCATATTTTCTTTGTTCTTGGTGCCTCTGAACATTTTCATCAGTTGAACCATGCTGAATTGCCTGGTTTTGTAAGGAGCGCACCGTTTGAACTCTTCATCGGATGTCGCTCAGTCCCAACCAAGGTACCTCTCAGTGTAAACATAAAGTTGTTCCCATCTTAACTGCTTCACATAATCAAACTTCACCGCCGTACCATGGTCAGTGAGACTTAGAATCTGCACCACATCATCGGGGGTGATCGTCATCTCTCCCCACGGCATGTGGAAGGTATCGGTCTCAGGATACATCCTCTCCATGAAGGCCCATATCGACACCCGGTCGTGAGGTAACATTGAATTCTCGGCAGCCGTAGATAACCCCAACTGCAGTATAATTTGCTGGAACCGTTCACACTCACCTTCTAACGGCCAATCGTTCATCTTTGTTGGTGCAGCCGTAGGTTTGAGTAGATGGGCGGAATTAGAATGGTCCTTATATACACGAAGAATTCAAAAACAATTAGAATAACAATTAACAGTTCTACGAATAAAAAGATAATATGTTAAGAATGGTGTTACCTCTGTTGAGTAAATCTCTTTCGCCTAAGAGTCTTTGTACCCAAATAATAGATCTCCTCTATCTCTTGGGAGGCCAGGGATTTGACCTTGTTGTATACCCTTCATCTTCAAAGAGTCGGGGACCTTGTGTTCTCCTTTCTTCTTAGCTGGCTTCTTTGTACCACTTCCTTCTTCTTGTCTACCACTTGGTTCTCCTTCATCAAAGTATCTATCTTGTGGAGCACTTGGTTCTCCTTCTTCTAGGTTTGTACTTCTTGGAACACTTGGTTGAGTTCCTTCGGTGATAACAATTCCGCTGGTGCTCTTTTGTCTTCTTGCACTAGTAGTTACCTTCTTCCCCCCTTCACGATGAGGACCCGATAGAATTGTATCGTGGGAATGCTTAGATCGCCTTTCCCTTCTTTGATACAAAACAAAGAACAATTATTTCCAACAAGACACCGTCTAATCAGTACATAATCGGTAGAAAAAGTGCATTGAACTCAACCGATTGTTCATAATCGGTAGTCAAAGAAACATTGTAACTACCGATTGTGCATAATCGGTAGCTCGGGCTCTACGTTATCTACCGATTGTGCATAAAAAATGGAACATAAAAGTCTATGGACACACGTACAATCGATAGTTACATAAAAAATAAACTACCGATTATGTGTAAATTTGGTCCATGAATATCACTAAATTTTGGTCCAGGAATATAATCGGTAGTTTATGACTAAACATAACTACCGATTGTGCATGATGTTCATGAGCTATGAAGAACACTAACATAATCGGTAGTTTAATACAACCACGAAACTACCGATTATGACATCTAACCTAAAACCCTTGATATTCTAGTGACTAATTCATTCGAAAAAATCAATATAAACACAAATAATGATAAACCCTTACCTTATTGGAGCCATTACAAAGTTCTGGAGAGTCTGATTGTCGGAATCGGTCTCCGTTTCTAGGTCATCTTCTTCGCATTCTTCGTGTTGTTCTTCAAAAATCTCTCAATTTCTAATTCTTTCGGCAAAATCCGGCCACTCTGTATTAGGAGGTTGACGTGTTGTTTGCTTCTTTCTTGCCATTTTTAGATTGTAATAATAACGATGAATTGGTTTACGATTAATCGGTTGAAGATGAATTTGATTGTGCCACAATCGGTAGTTTGAAAACAATAGAAGAAGAAGAAGAGAAAACAAAAATTGAAAATCGGTAGGTAGAGAAGAAGTAGTGTGAAATAGGTTTAGGTTTAGGTTTAGGTTTTATTAGTGAAAGGTTTTATGGTAATTGTTTGATTAGTGAAAGGGTATTTTAGTAATTTTAGATACCCATAGGTTATCACTTAGCCACATCCATGGGATTGGGTTAAAAAAGTCGCTCCAAATTAGTTTTTGGTTGCCCTCAAAAACGCCAGGCTAAAAAACTAGATCATCACCTTTTTTTCTCTAGAAACCTATCTAGTCGCCTTTTTTTGCCTTTATTTTTTTCCCTGTATATTTACGCATTATCAGTTTTCTCTTGAATTCGTTTCATAACTCCTATGATCTTCTCTAATGGTGAATGTGGTTGTTTCAGATATGACATCACTCACAAAACATCCTTTTAAATTTGTTTTCTTTATGGGGATATAAATTCATAACTAAGAGTTAAAAATTTTGATCTCCTACCTATAATTTATTTTTTCTCTCCTTTAATTATGTGTCATTACAATCAATTAAGATTGTTTCTAAACATGTTTCTGAGTTATTTTTAAAAATGAAATTGTTACTATAATGGGAAGACATCCCCTTGGTGAAAGAGGTTCATCAAAAGGACGCTTCCAAAACAATTGTCACATCATTCTCACATTCATAAGTTGGATATAGGGCTGCACATCGGGCGGTCGGTTCGTTTTTGAACTAAAACTATCTACCAAACCGTCCATAGATGATTTTTAAAATTCAAAACCATCTACCAAACCGTTCATAAGTGGGTTGGTTTAAAACCGATCCGAGTCGGACGGTTCGGTTTTGGGTTTTTACGGTTTAAACCGTATCAATGCCCAACTCTTATTGTGTACGTTAAATTTCCAAATATCATCGTAAAATAGTTATTCTACATTATAATGTTATGGCACTAATTCGTGGGAGCCAACAACAAATATCCATTACATGCTTACAACCTATATATGTGTAAAGAAACATGAATTGAATATTACTTTTAAATTTCTTGTCTTCCCATAGTACCCAACAATTGAAACCCCAAAAGTCCAAAATCACATCTTTTTTCACCACTTAATTATCTTAAAATAACATATGTGAGAGAAACCAAAGATCAGGAGAGAACTGAGGGATAATAGTCTATTGACGCAATAGTGGTCGAGCAGCGTCGAGAGAAGAAGATGAAAATTAGAAATGAAATGAGTCATTTAGTTTTTGGGTATTGATAATATATGGAAGGCTAGGATGAAGACTAATCAATGGTCGTAATCAATCGGTTTATATGGGCGGATTCGATCGGTTTTTACACCAAAACTGTGAACTGAACCATCATCAACAGTTATGTAATTTTGAAACCACATACCAAACTGCAACGGGCGGTTACGGTTAAATAACCGCGGTTATACAGGGTTCGGTTTGTCGGATCCGTTCCTGTGTAGCTCTAGTACTTGGATATGATTTTTTTACGAAAAATGTTGTTTATCCCATGTGGCGGAACACTCTTAGTCTTAAAAATCAACCATTAGAGAAGCTCTAAACAAATTATCTCCAAATTATTTTTCATCAATTGTAAATATCTTTATGCTGTGATGCCGCTGGGATTACCCCTAGTGTCAATATAACTTGCTCTTGTTATTGAATCCTATGCAACACAAATACTTTAAAATTGATGACGTATCGAGTTTAGATACTCGAGGATACTTGTAGATACATATCGGATACTTCATTTAAAGTATTGACTAATCCCCACATCAATATTGGTGCTTTGTAGATTTTTCTTGATAAAAGTTACTAATATTATTAAGAAAGAATAGTTAAAGGAGGGAGAAAGGTTTCAATCTTTGATACATTCTAACAAAAAGGGAGGTTACATCAAATATATTCAATCGAGAAGGTCCTGATCTTTTTAGTTTTTTTTCCTTCGTTACTTTATCTACTACAAACATAAAATTCATATTCTTAAACTTAAAGCGACCGTTGCTAGAAACAGTAAGAATTTTTCACATTTATAGATATTATTTGAGCTCTCCACGGAAGGTTGAGAGAATGTTTAAATCGTATTCATCGTTAGCTATCTTCACCAGGTTCTGATAGTTATTTTGTACGCATTAGGAATCAATCTTCGGCTCCATCATCCACTTGAGAGTCTCTTAAAAGGCCATAGTTTCAGCGTCTATAAGGCATCGAGCCCAACATGATCTTGTTCTAAAATATTTATAGCAACCTATAGCATCATATATTCAGATTGCAAAACCCATTGTGAAATCAGTATCCATCAAAGGTACATCAAACTGAATTAACCAATCATAGATTTTATCCTTATAAAATATCCAATGACTGCCTCTGGTTAATTAAATGCCTTGAGTGGTTCACAGTTGGAGTTTGATTGAAGTCCATTCCATTCTTGGACAAGAAAATTAGGATATTATTTAACTCCACTAAAGATAAATGCATATCTAAATTTTCCAGAGAATTAAGGTTATATTTGAAAAATCATGCTTGATATGGTATCATCCATCCAATAACAGAACTATCTTTTTTAATATCATTTCCATGGTCATAATTAGCCATTACATGGGGAAAAAGAGCAAACCAAATGGTTTTAGTAAAATTACACCATCTTCATGAATGTTGGTACTTTATATATTGAAACTGATTATTATCTTTCACCCAACTTATTTCCTCTACCCTTCTTCAAACCCTTGCAATAAAACACCAAGGCTTCCTCTTTTTTCTCAAAATCCATCCCTTTGGTTCATCTTCATCATTTGTTTTGTTTTGTTTTTTATTTTACTTTTGTCTTTTTCCAGTTTCTATTTCGTTTTCTATGAGTTTTTTTTTAGTTTTTTTCGGTTTTTTTCCAGGCCTTTTTATCTTTTTAACTTCCATGACTTCTTGGTTTGATGGAGCCATGGATCTGTTTTATGTTGCTTGAAGTGATCACAAACTCAAAATTTGGATGTGGAGACTAGGGTTGGGAAGTTGTTGATGGTGGAAACTGTTGGTACTATGCAGTATGCCGGTGGTGTTGGTTGATAGACATATATTTTCTGTCTAATTTGTTCCTAATTTATATATTGTTAGAACTCAATTGTGTACTTATATTGTATATTTATGGTGTTTGAAGGTATTTTTGAAGAATAAGTAATTGTGGAAAAATGGGCTTAAAAGTGATAAAAGCACCCTTAAAAAGTACTAAAGGCACCCGAATAATTGATAAAGGCATCTATTTTTGGTTAAAGGCACCCACCCTCCTCCCAAATTTAAAAAGAGTTTTTGGGCGGGAGAATTTACTTTCACAACCTATCGATCTGTGAAGATATCGAATGATATCTTTGGGTTAACTTCAAGAGTTTAAGGCAAGAATACTCTTGCCTTATTAAGGGAAGAGTTGTACAAGAAGAAAACTCTCGATTTGATGTGGTTTGTCGGATAAAAATAGAAAAAGAATTTCTCTGTTTAAAGAAATATTTCGTGAGATTTTATTCTCGAGTTTAGACTAGGGAACATATCTTTCTCTTGTGTTGTAATAGAGGAATAATATCAACAGAAAGGAGACAACCCAAGATATCACCGAGATTCTATTGAGGAAAAAAATCAGATTGAAACTTATAATAAATATCTGAGATTATTTTTCTTAAAAGAAAAGATTTAGGAGAAGATTTGAGGGAGATATGGATGTCTAGTATAAATAGAGGAGGTCGGGTAATCTTATGCGAGGGCTGGCTCCTGCCATATCGAGAGAAATCAAAGTCCAAAAAAAATCTGCTGCTGCACAGTTCGTGGAGAAAAAGAAGAAGAAGAAGAAATTGTTGCCAGCTATAAACTGTCGCTGAAACCGTGGTCTATTCATTTGTAATAAACTGCTATAACAACAATTTTAGCAATAGTCCCTGCAATAGTTTGGGTTTAAAGACACAAAAAGTTTGTCTTTTAATCACTGCGCCCGTAAGCGGTCGTTCATTCAATATTTAAATTTAATCTTTCTGTGACGCATCTGGTCAGTTCTTTTTTGTAAATCTTTATTAAATTATGAATAAAATGATTTCTTCCTCTACTCTTTTTGTGATAGATGGCTAGACTTCTCCCCTAGGATTAGACATGAATTCCTACTATGTTTGCTAGCATGTTGTGATCATTTTTTATATAACAATTCTCTTAGTCCTATTTTCTTGTTTAATCATGATAGTTATTTTCTTCATGTGCCCTAATGCTTTATTAATGTGATACGTTTTCTTTTCAGAGATCAGCATATTATAGTAGAAAAAATTACTAGTATTTTGAGAAATATAAATTAAATTAAAGCGGTCTATTTTCTAAGACGCAAATAATTGTTCTAAGCCGTTTTGAGTAATTTTATAGAGAATAATATAGAGAATGGTTGCACACATCTAATACGCATAATAGTGATAAAATCTTGAGTCTTTGGTTTTCTTTCACTTGTAAATCATTTTTCTTTCACTTGAAGGACCCTGAATGATCTGTTGTAGTTCATTCTCCAAGGAAGATCACTAGACAAGCATATGACTTATTGAAGCCCGAATTCGGAGAATTCCAATCGATATTTCAAGATGAACCCCATTTGAGATCTTCGCTAGTAACACGCAGTAGTTAAATGTTGTATGTGTCATGATCAGATTTTTGTGATTGGGTCTGAATGTATCTTTGCTTTCTTTAACATCCGGATCACAACCACTTTGTATTTGTAACCTCAATTTGTTGTGATTTTCGGCGAACGATGATATCAGGATATTGCTTTCTGCTCTTTGTAGTTTGATTTTTATTGGGTCTGAATGTTGCTTGTGTTGTAATTTGATTTGCCTTCTGCCCTTACTGTGATTTTACTAATACTTAACTTTATAATTCTATTTACAGTACAACAGAAGAAATGCAGAGCAAAAGTTATAGAGATATGACATCACAACAAAACATGTCCAGCTCTTTTTTAGTAACACCAAAGATGCGCATCGAACTTGTCCTTGCTTTCAAGCCTATGGGACCTAGTGCTACCAGATTGTCTGCTAGGGAAGGATAGATCATAAGAAGTCATGATCCGATTAACTTCACTGACTGGAGGAACGTGCCTGATAATTTCAAAGATGATGTTTGGGGAGCTTTGTTGGTATTTGTTTTCTGGAATTCTTCAAATTTATTTCTACTACTATTATTGTACTTAATGTTTATCAACATAAATTGTATCTCCGGGGGAATTTGAATTTCCTATCGACCGAAATCATTGCCGCGCTATTATAGAACCAGGATTTCCATCATTGTACCTGAGATATAAGAATGACTTGAGGGATATGGTCAGAGGAAGACGTAATAAAAGATCCAAGAAGAGGCCTGCATTATCTGAGGATGGGTCTGTTGTACCGGAGGAAGACGCTGAAGTAACGAAATCATTTGAACCCACTCCAGAACTTTGGAAAGCTTGGAGAGATAAAGTTCCAGCTGGGATTAATCGAAATGTTTGGCATGATTTTGTTGACTATGAGAAGAAACCTGAGATGGTAGCAAAGAATGCTGCTAATGCAGAACACAGAAAATAAGCCACGGTCTGCCATACACTTGGGTGATGCTCATACAACAACAAGAAATATAAACTGGTAAATTTACTCGATCTATAACCAATGGTTAGTATAATGATAGAGGTTTTGTTTTTAATATGATAAACCATTTTTGTAGGACGAGTCGGGCATTTTACAAGTACCAGAATACACCTCAGACAAGTGGTTGTTGGGACACCAACGTAGTGATGGGAGTGTGCATCCTATTGCGCTCGAGGTACATGTAAGTATTCTCTGTTTCTTACTCTTAAGTAACGTGCATAATGACACTTATTTCACTGCTACGTACTCTTAGTTGTCGATGTTGGAGAAAATGAGTTTTAAACTAAATTAATTTTGGTCTTGGATGCTCACTCATTTCCTTAAGTGAATGAAACTCTTTAGTTTAGTCTCATAATTGGGTATTCTAGAGAAGGATTCCACTATGGGTGGAATGGGGTGGGCAAATAATACATGGGCTAACTTATGTAATGGGCTACCTATGTATTGAGCCTACGAATTAGACATCATCCATGATCCATTATTTTACAAGAAATCCTAAACCCTAAAGGTTTCCAAAACCCTAATCTTTTCTCCATAAGTATAAAACGATTTTCAGATTTAAAGGGGATCCAAAAATGTTTTTGATTGATTAATTCCTTTTCTTCCCTGTTGCTAAGTTCAAGAGTGGGTAGTTTGTGTTGTGCTAATACAAGCTATATCGGGCAGTCTTATCCTGGACACATCTTCGCACGTTGGGGTTTAGCATTACTCTTCTCGAGTACCCGCGAACTAATGTGTTAAGGACAACTTGTTGAACCTGTGATTCTTCCCTCGTAGTTGTTCGTGGTAGAGTTGTTTTTCAATTCAGTTCTTTATATATATTATTCTGCTACATCTAACGTTGTTGTTCATTGTTGCAAGATTCCAACAATCTTAACACATTAGCTTTTATCTCGTAACAATGGGAAAGAACGATGTTGAAAAACCACAGAAGTTCAACAAAAAGGATTTCAAGAGATGGCAATCCAAGTTGTTGTCGCGGAGATCTGGGGAGATTATCCGTTTCGTCAAATCGATCACTTCCAATACAAAAAAGCTAAGTATCAATAACTTTTGGTTATTTGAATTTTCTTCATCTTGATTATTGCACCCAACAATAAAAACCGGCTTAATTATGAAGTGAAAAACAAAATTGAGTTTTTTTTTTGGTCAGTTGTAGAGTTTCGAGTATATCTCTTAATTTAGAAGGAATTTCAACAAATCCTTTTAACCGAATATAGTAGACATCCTGATAATTACCCACACCAAATTTCAGAATTTTTGGAGTTGTAAAAGTACTTCTTAGGTATTTTACAAAACTGAAAAACGTTCCTGAAAAATTCTGACGGGAAGAAACATATTGTTGACTAAATTAGGTTTTCTAGCCTATCTATGAGTTGTATTTTTAATGGCTCATGTGGGTATATTTGATATCCTCCAATATATGGTGCACATTATTGACATAACTTATACTCCAAATGTGGGAGCTTTGAGTGTGCAGTTAAAGCCTTTTGGGAGATTCCCGGAGAAGAACGTCATCTCCTGGACTACTGTTTTATCTGATTGTGGTGATAATGGACAAGCTGAGAAGGGGTTGAAGTTTTTGCCGAGATGCTTTTGGAAGATGGCGAACCAAACGAGTTTACCTTGACTAGTGTTTTGAGCTTGTGTTGTTTAACGCATGCTTTGGGTTTCGGAGAGCAGGTGCAATCCTTCAGTATCAAGCTAGGTTATGACGCTAGTGTATCTATCAAGAATTCTATCATGTATACCTGAGGTCTGGACGGGTTGACGAGGTGAAGAGATTGTTTGATGCAATGAGAAGCATCTCATTGGTAACATGGAATACGATTATAGCAGGCAATAGTTAAATTATGGGTTCTGGAAAGGATTATCCCAAGGCTCATCATAGTGGTATAGAGGCGCTTAATATTTATCTCCAATTGAACAGGGACGAGAATATTATTTGTTTCAAGTTGATAGTTATAATATACATTGTTAGTTATGGATACTGGAAAGCCGTGATTTTAATACAAAGAATCTTCTTAGTCAAGTTAACAGATGTGGATTAAGCAGCTACTTCGTTTACTGCATATAACAAGTAGCAAAACAGTACTTCATCATGATCAACTCCCGGTTGTTGTAAGATCACCTACAACTGATCATTACCAGGAAGTTGATGATGATCCGACAAGTGATCTCGTTGATCTCCCTTATGATATCATCGTCGACATACTCAGTAAACTTCCAGCCGAGTGTATTTTCAAGTACCGGAGAGGAAAGGAGTTGCAGACTTCTTGCAAGAAGAGACATCGGAAAAAGGATCAGAGAGAGGACTGAGCAATTGTTTCTGAAGGTCATCCATACGAGTGTGTGGCA
Source organism: Papaver californicum (assembly GCA_023531435.1). Taxonomy (NCBI): domain Eukaryota; kingdom Viridiplantae; phylum Streptophyta; class Magnoliopsida; order Ranunculales; family Papaveraceae; genus Papaver; species Papaver californicum. The sequence continues at coordinate 4,450,158 of JAJJMC010011034.1, read as the reverse complement.
GGGCAGAAACGTCTCGGCCAGCTGGCCAAGTGGAAAACTGGAGAGGAAGTAGCGGCACTTGTGCGGTCCTTGCCAGTTGAAGAGCAGCCAAAGCAGATTATTGCCACTCATAAGGGAATGCTTGACCCTCTGGAAGTCCACTTGCTTGATTTCCCCAATGTAGTTATCAAAGGATAGAGTCACTGACTGCTACGTACAGAAATTCACAAGAATACAATAGTAGACTTCAGGTGGACTGTGAGACATTCAAGGTTGAGAAATACTGTGGCTCTTGTTTCATTATATGTTGTCGTTGTCACCTGATCATGGTGGTCGGTTTGATCGATCGTTATGGCAAGCTTATGTATCGGTTAATAAGATCTTTGATGATAAGATCTTAGAAGTTATTAATCCAGAAGATGTTTGTTGATGAGGTCATGGATTTGGTTGAGCTTCACCCGTTCAGCAATTCTCTAGTTGGTATGCCTGAAGTAGATGGTCTTTCAACTGGACAGAGAAAGAGACTAACCACAGCTGTAGAGTTGGTTGCCAATCCATCAATCATTTTCATGGATGAGCCAACGTCAAGTCTTGATGCTAGGGCTGCTGCCATTGTCATGCGAACAGTGAGAAACACTGTAGATACAGGGAAAACCGTTGTTTGTACAATTCATCAACCTAGTATTGACATTTTTGAAGCTTTTGATGAGCTATTATTGCTGAAAAGAGGAGGGGCGAGTCACCTACGTTGGATCACTTGGCGCTCGTTCTCACAAGCTTGTAGAATATTTTGAAGCAATCCCAGGGGTCCCAAAAATTAGGGATGGATACAATCCTGATACATGAATGCTTGACGTTAGTTCTGCTTCAATGGAGGCTCATATTGACCTGAATTTTGCAGACGTTTATGCCGACTCCACCCACTATGAGAGAAATCGAGAACTTATTTAAGGAATGGTTTTATTTAATAGTGATCAGTATCAGAATCGCCCGGCTACAGAACCAATTTTTTGACAAAGTAGTTCAAAGTTGAAAAGTTCTAGCAGGAATGACAGGGCTGCATGCCTCTCTGGAAGTGGATATGTACATATGTGCCTCCCAAAAGGAAGCCAATGCTGTAACACGGTAAATTATGCCGATATGCACTTGATCAAAGTAAGAGGTAAGTGTTAAATAATTTTAAGGCAAACACTTTAAACGTTGGGGACCTTATACCTCAACTGTGAGGTATAAGATGAAAACAAGTATTTGTTTGATTTCTCAAGCAGATTTATAAAAGACCCTAGAATTGTATCTGCTCTACCATGTAGACCTCAATTGTGGGGGTCTAAGGTGTGAATGAGTAGTCGACTTCTTTAGCAAATCAGTGTATATGTTAAGCATGTCTTTGTTACATGTTTTACAACTACTAATATTTTTTGTTGTTTAAAGTTTGACAGGAAACTAATATGTTGTTGAAGTGGTCTAAAGGATCAGAAAGAACCAAAATCATATTTTGATGATATAGTTTCTGTCAAATGTGTGTTATAAAATAGGTGTGCATGTTTTCCAGTTTATCCTGGATAATTGCAGGGTTGCTCTGATCAAGGGACCAGAAAATTGGGATGCTTGAGGTACATATTTAATTTCAAATATGTGATATATATATGGCATTAATCTTTTGAGGAAGATATAATGGATGTACTAGTAAGTAGTACATGTATCTTGTGTATGCCTTTATATGCTTTACAACTACTGGAAACATGTGATGTATGTGATTTGATTAAAAGATTAAATTGTTGTAGACATGCATGATCTAAGGGATCATTGGAACCAGAAGAAATTCTGACGGAACTAGTCTTTGTCAAACTCGATACGTTTAATGTGTGTTGTAAATGTGCAGTGCATTCGTTGTACAAATACATTTGTGATCCCAGAAGAATTAGTGGGATGATCAGATCAGAAATTTGCAGTACTTGAGGTACATTTAAAATTATGTATGTGCATGATACATATTGGACTGACCTTAAGAGATGTTGTGATTTCAGGCTTTGAAGAGTCTTAGCCTATATGTGTGCCCTCTTAAGTTGTATCAGTAGTTGGAAATATTCCAACAAACATGAGGAACTCGACTGAGATGAAATCAGAGTTCGCTCGCTTAATTTAAAGCATGAGAGGAAGTTAAATGAATAAATCCTTTTTTGGAAGGCATTCCTCTGTGACCGAAGCCTGTGGCCACCATTGCTGAAACTCAATTGACTATGTGAGTCTAAAGTAAATGAGCAATGGAAAAGTCTAGACAAACTCAAAGAAGGCGGCTAATTCGGTAAGACAACTACTATCTAACGAAGTGATTTTTGTAGACTTAGTAAAGTCAAGAGAAAAATCAGTGGATCCTTTGACGAAAGGATAATCTAGAGATACTTTGTTATTGCATCGAGGGGGATGGGACTTAAGCTCATAAAATAAAATTACCATGAAGGACACTCAACCTTAGTGACTGGAGATCCCAAGATCAAGGTTCAATGAGACAACTAATTTGTGGTAATTAAAGGTATGCACTATCAAGAGAATTACATTCTCTGTCCCTCCCTATGGTGCATTGTTGTGATAGTGTGACTGCATGTGAAGGATGACTTTTCAGAAGTCTTAATGAGTTCTATAGTTTCAATTTTAGATTGAAGTGGGGTGTAGCAGTAACACTCTTGATAGAACTCACCTATCTGAATGAGGAAGTGGGCCGCTTCCTATAAGAATTTGAGCGAATTTTCTTTAGAGCATTCTGAGAAACGGGATACGTTCAGGGCCAAAATGGACACAACGGCACGAACTTAGCAACGCTAGGAGGATATCATGCGTGGCTGTTATCACAAATTTCATCAAACGCTAGCAGTTCAAGACATCGCGTTCACTGTCTCTAGCAAGTAGTTTCGGTAACTTCTCACTAAGTAAAGGTTCAAGACCTCATGGACACCTTTGCCTATATGGTATTTTCCGCATTCTGATTTTTTCGTTTTTACCGAGATTTCATTCATGTGGGGGATTGTTGGAGAAAATGAGTTTTAAACTAAATTAATTTTGGTCTTGGATGCTCACTCATTTCCTTGAGTGAATGAAACTCTTTAGTTTAGTCTCATAATTGGGTATTCTAGAGAAGGATTCCACTATGGGTGGAATGGGGTGGGCAAATAATACATGGGCTAACTTATGTAATGGGCTACCTATGTATTGGGCCTACGAATTAGACATCATCCATGATCCATTATTTTACAAGAAATCCTAAACCCTAAAGGTTTCCAAAACCCTAATCTTTTCTCTATAAGTATAAAACGATTTTCAGATTTAAAGGGGATCCAAAAATATTTTTGATTGATTAATTCCTTTTCTTCCCTGTTGCTAAGTTCAAGAGTGGGTAGTTTGTGTTGTGCTAATACAAGCTATATCGGGCAGTCTTATCCTGGACACATCTTCGCACGTTGGGGTTTAGCATTACTCTTCTCGAGTATACCCGCGAACTAATGTGTTAAGGACAACTTGTTGAACCTGTGATTCTTCCCTCATAGTTGTCCGTGGTAGAGTTGTTTTTCAATTCAGTTCTTTATATATATTATTCTGATACATCTAACGTTGTTGTTCATTGTTGCAAGATTCCGACAGTCGATGCTAACCACCAAGTTTCAATTATGAAATTACATAAGAAAGTATCAGAAGTCAAAGAGAAGCGTAAAGAAACAGGAACAAGTGGTAGCAAAAACACTATGGTTTCAGAGATACTAGAAGATGTGTTTGGAGAAAACCGAAAAGAAGGTATTCGTGGCTACTCATCCAATATATTGAAGAAGCAGGCTGAGATGGCAGCGGTTACGTATTCTCCTCTTCAAATAAGAGAGTCCCAAAATGAGAAAAAAATGAACACAATTCAAACTGAAGTTAGTAATTTGGGTTCCAGAATGGGCGAGTATCGAAGGCGTAGGGGGGTCGTTGGGTGGTAAAGTCGGTGTAAGTGTTCAATTTTTACTTGTCGTGTATCAGTAAATAAGTTTTGTACACCTTGAATACTGTGATAATTCTAACTTGATCTTATTCACAGGTGATATTACACTTACTGAAAGCTAATAATGGGTCTGCACCGGAAAGTGGTACCAACCCTCTTAGAACAGTCACTCCTAGCTCAGATAAAGGACCCACTACTTATCATGTTGGTGGAAGTCATCGTGTTCTGGATAACGAGTAAATTGGATCTCGTGTGGTTAGATCTGGGCAAGTTGAGCTACTAAACAATAGAGGTAAGATTGTTGCATTAGGGAGTATAAAGGGTGGTTCAGATGATGAATACGTATACTGTAGAAAGGTGATGCCGATGGGAGGAAGGTCTATATCGAGGAAGTGCATGACCAAACAACAATTATTTGGGACGACCCTCAAGGAGACGATTTCACTTCTTAAAACAGTTACCAATGCCTGCTTTTGTGATACGGGGCGAGGATAGGCCGCAACCTGCCAATAGTGAATCTTTTAAGGATCGGGAGAGGAGTTATTTTGGTGTTTTGATGATCAACAGATTTTACAAGCACATAGCACATCCTACAGACTATTTTTTTTTGGGTATTTTGACTTACGGAAGATTGATCAATGCAATGGCGAATCCTACAGACTTCTCTTTTTTGGTAGTTTGACTTAATGAAGATTGCTTAACACAATGGCGAATCCTACAAACTTCTTTTTTTTTTGGTGTTTCTTGGTTGTAGGAAGATTAGACATACCATGCATCTGTCTACCCTGTCTTTAATAGTTTTTTATAGTTTTCTATGCTTACTGGAGTTTATATATATATATAATTTTGTTTCTTGTTGTTTTTGATGGTCAACCCATTTTTAACTCTGCTAATGCGAATGTGTTGTCGTTCCCAAGCCCGGATAAAGGAAGAGGGATAGGTTGGTATACACCTGTCGTATAATATGGAGTTGTTATTTTCTTTTCTTTTTCAGGTTGGAGTGGCAACGATTGCAGTTCAATTACTTCTGAAGTGTTGAAGGATTGCAATTCAACTCCATGCTAACCGGTCGGCATTCCTATCCTCAACCAACAATTAATAAATACTGCATATGTGAAGTAGTAACTTGAGATTTTTAAGAATAAAATAACATTAAAAATCAGCAATTCATATTTACTCCAGCTATGCAGCTTGTGTGTTTAATTGTTTTTGGGCTGACTGTATTTTGTGAACATGTTTCCTTACTATTGACATCTACCTCTTACGGGATCAAGAAAGTGTTACTCTACTTGTTTCTGCAAATTTCTCTGTTGTTTACCGGTCGGATATAATGCATTAGCATCATAGATACTATTAGATTTCATGGTTAAAGATGATTTGGTTACTTCATATCTAACAATGTGCGATTTTTAATGATAGACTGAAGTACTCAAGCAATTATCATCCATGGATCGTTTGGTGGTTTGCGATGGATATGGTGCAGTACAGAGCTCAACTAATCTGTAAGAATTTGAAATATCTTATTAATGATTACATTAATCCACTTGCACTAATTATGTTTCTTGTTCAAACTAATGCAGTTTACTATTAAGGTATGGAGTTTCAATTTGGATAGATGTCCCCTTGGAAACTCTAGCTGCAGAAGTGATTGAAAGTGGAGATATGGGTCCTTCGACTTTAGATGAGGTCAATTCTTTCCCCACTATTTTCTTCTTTTTGTAATTCTCTATGTGTTCACATACACAACATATTATGACTTTAGATGAGGTCAATTCTTTCCCCACTATTTTCTTGTTTTTGTAATTCTCTATGTGTTCACATACACAACATATTATGTCGCATTGTATATATGCCCCATGATGTTAATGGAGCTGCAAAATTTGCTGGTTCAGATAAGTTTAAAGGGTTTGAATATTGGGTTTGTATTGGATTAAGAACAAGCATCTACTAATGAAATTTTTTGGGTTTTTTATGTTGATAGATTACCTTGGAGGTTGATTATTAAGGAATTGGGTATGCCTGGACAGGGGTCAAAGATGTTTGATAATAGTGCTATGGAGAATTTCATGAAGAGTGTTGAAATTTGATTTGGTTAAAGCTGGATTGTCCATGAATTCCGAAGTTGTATCGGTAAATCAGGTTGTACAAGGTGGGTTTTTGACAACGATAAAATAGTAAATCACCTCTCAAGACTCTGGTCTGAGAAAACTGAACTCTTAAAATTTTATAAAAAGATTCTCGGGTAGGCGTTTATCTCTACTCTATCTCAGGCGCATATCCCTGGCCTATCTCTATATGGTTGGCCAACATATACGATCAAATTGATGAATTTAATCAATATTCATCACTATACAAAATCACTAGAACAACACCGGGGTACACGACAAGTTTCCCAGATGTTCTATGATTTTTACATAAAATCTCTTAGGCTCCTAGATGTATTGCACACTAGTATATAGCAATTTGAGTATTATTTTCGGGTGCTATATTCCACAGTCAAATCCCCAAAATTACTTGTGTTAATATTTATGTTCAAATTGAACAATATTAACATATATATATAATTAAAGTGTCACACATGTGCTTAAATTAAAATGTCAAAATATGACAAACGCAATTTTATAGATTCTAGTAGCTAAAAAAATCCCACCACAGTTGCATTGATCCTTTGTTTAAAGAGACAACCAATGCAAACGAGTAAAAGAATTCGAATTGGGGTTTTAAAGCGCTTCGCAACACTCATAAACGTGTCAAAAGCTTGCCAAAATACTTTCAAACTCTAGTTAGGGTTTGAAAATAAATCCGCAACACTTACAAACGTTGCAAAAACGTGACCGAAAGTATTCCAAACCCTAATTAGGGTTTAAAGATGAATTAGCAACACTTAAAAGTTGCAAAAAGGGTGACGAAAAGTGTCTTTAAATTTAATTAGGATTTTGAAAACATTTTTGCAACACTTATAAATGTTGCAAAAGCGTGTCAAAAATCCCAAACCCTAATTTTCACGCGCGTCTTGCTTCTCAGAGTCAAGCTTGCACACCTACTAAAAATACTAAGCGTGGATATCATGGTTCCTTCTAAAATTCTGAATTTTACTCTTTGCCCTCAATATGTGAGGCTGAGCGCAAGAGTAAACACATGAACTTCTAGCCTTTTGGCCAGACTCTTTCAAACCCAAAATTTTAAAGAGAGGGAGACATATCCACCTCTCTTGCTCCCAATGTGTATGCTAGTCAAGCAAATAAGATTACACAATTATTCTCAAGAAAAGACTTCAAAAATAGAGTCAAGTTCACACGACTTGTTATCTTGTCAAAAATTGATAAATTTACTCTTTTACCCTCGGTACAAAGAGTAAAATATGAGTCTCTTGCTTCTAATAAAAAATTAACGTCTAGACTCTTATGAAAATTCTCGACGTCTTGCCTTATTAAAAATTGGTATTTTACTATTTTGCCCTCACCCTATGAGGCTGAGTACAAAGAGTAAAACGTGAGACTCTTGCTTCAAGACTAGAGCCTGATGCTCCTCTTCTCCTTTTCACGTGAAAACCAAAATTTGTTTTCCTCCTATACTTCACGTGAATACCAACTTTGAGTGCTCCTCCCTTTTATTCTCACGTGAATAAATTAGGGTTTGGCAAACACCTCCTCTTCTTTTCTTCACGTGAATAAATTATGGTTTTAACAAACCTTTAAGCTATGCTAGGCCTATCTCAAGTATATTTTTCGTACGAGGCTTCACATATGATTTTTCATTCTCCTTAAGACCAACCATTCTCCTTCTCATTTTGTGACTGAAACAAGACTGGAACGGCCATTGCTTGGTTTAGGCCAGGATTGTACAGATTGATCTCTCTAATCTAAAATGTTTTAACATCAAAAATGTTTTAAGGATGGGCGAATTGTCACATGCTCACCCCACTTTCCCAAAATAGCCTTCAATTCATTTTTCCCCACAAACATTTTGGAGACCACAGAGGGAGATTAATCTCTCAGTTGCAATTCTTTACTTTTTTTAATTTCTCAAATTTTATCAGTCTCAAAGATGGTTGGTCTCAGGTCAGGATCAGAAACTACTCCTAACGTGAATTCTGCTAGTATCAGTACTGGTACTCATGGTAACCACTACACCATTTTTGTGGTTTAGAAATAGCCCTGTGCAGTTGCAAACTTGACTTGCAATGACAGACAGCCTTTGCAAAACATGGTGTTGCATTTTTTTGCAACGACACTCCAGACGTTGTGAATTTTTTTCGAAACGGGTTCCGGTACTGCCAAATGTTTTTTTTCTTGACTTCACAACGGTTTCAGCCATTGCGAACAGGTTACGCAACTGCTCTCTGATGTTGCTAAATTTTTGTCACAACAACTTCAAGTTGTTGTAAAATTAAAAATTCACAACGGCCGAAAGTTGTTGCTAAATTTGGAACTGGTTATAACTAGAACGAATACTTTTAGCCGGACCGGATTGTCTTACTCTGGTTCAAAATTTAGTAAAAGTTTACAATTGTTGCTAATTTTTTGCAAAAAAAAAAAAGTCAAGTTAACATTTGTTTACCAAGTCAAGTGTTCCCTATAACATCTTCAGGCCAAAATTCAAGCCAAAACACTAGAAACATATAAACATTACTTAGTAAGAAAAGACATTAAGTGAGCATCGATTATAAGACGATCAAAAATGGAATAACATAACAAAACTTTACATATACAAGAAACGAAAAAGAGTAATCTTCCTGAAATCATACAACATATCTATATGGACAATTCAATTCTTCTAAATACCTATTTTCGTAAGCTTTCATCATATCAAAATTAAACAATGTAACTTCAATTCTTGTACATACCTATGGTTTAGAATACTTCCATCATTTCTAAATTAAATATTTCAAGCTAGTCTTCCTTACTTATTGTCATTGCATATCATCCGGCTTAACCCTCTGAAACACACTTCAGCGATCTTAGACTCACTCCCCACTATTTAAAGCCTTCAAGGTCGCCAAACTCTTATCTCATTGTACACTTCCACATGCAGCAAGAAATCATCGTGATCCAGTGTTCATCCCCTTCTTACAGCCACATTAGATCTTCATTAAAGAACAAAAGCATAACACATGTCAATCACCTTGTTTTCCCATCCTTGATATCCAACATCAATTGGTTGCCTCTACAGAATGAAATGTGAACGAAGTTAGCGTACTCTTACACTAACTCATAATATATAAATACTATTTAGCTCTTAAAAACACGTATGATGTTTTTAAAGAATTTTTACAAGTACTAGTATGAAACAGAAAATGCACCTGCAAGAACCATTCCAAAAAAAAGAGCCACAACAGATAGTGAATCAAATTACAAAATCAAGGCTACTGCAGAAATTTGCAATATCTACCTACCATGAGATTCTAATCCAGGAACCTAGCCAAATCCCCTATCATATGACTGCATATTAAAGACTTTTTAGAAATAATATGCATTGGATGGAAGTAACGTAGAGATTTGTTAAAGGTAGCACATCCGGAACCCATATTTAAGAAGATAATCGTCATATACACAAATAAACCTGACATTTCACTATATATTCCTTGGCTTTCTCCATATCCATCCTACTCCAATCATTCAACAAAGAAGATATGGCAGTTGAAACATATCAAAGTCTCCAGCCATATAACAAAAATAGAAGACTTAAAAATCAAACACTAGGATAACTGATACTCATAGTAACTCCAGTTATTTCCTTACCAGCACAATATACAAATCAGAGGCATTATTCAACTAAGAGGCATTATTTTTGTGACTCTTGAACATGTGGCATTTGCAAGAAGAATAAATACAAGTACTATTAAACATGTGGCATTTAGGTTAATTATAAAGATAAATGCATAGATATGTTATTTTTTAGGTTAAAAGCTTGATTAGTTTTACTCTTGATCATTCAACGAGATAATACCATTTTGATTATGAAATGAATAGAGGCAGTAATACTTAGCTTGGTATTGAGATATCCCAAAGTTGTGGCAGTTGTAGCTGAGCAACGTTGTACTCTCATCATCTAACAACGTTGTACTCTCATCATCTAACAGGTACACCAGGTTCCAGCTAATAGACACATTTTGTGTCTAATTTTCTGTATTATCAGTGCTCGATTTTATACTTATCATGTGATATTATGTGTTTGCAGGTATTTTTGGGAAATAAACATTTGTGGAAAAATTGGCTAAAAAAGTTGTTAAAGGCACCCGAGAAAAATTACTAAAGGCACCCAGGAGAATCGATAAAGGCACCCACCATTGGATAGGGGCACACCTCTTTTGAAATAAAAAAAATACCGGGAACATAATTTTCAAACACGTGAAAGTTTTGTGGAAGTTGGAATTTGATTTTTAAGGGGTTTGAAGAGTTTTAAACTCTATCAATTTGTAGTAGAGATTAAACAAGACTCAAACACGTCATTCAAAAGTGTTTGTGCGAAGAAAAGAGCTGGGAAATTCGTGTTACAGTCGGAAAAGGGTTTGCTCCCTGATTTAGATTTACACGAGTTTGATTTGGTTTTGGAGAGTTATTTGAGTCATATTCTATTAAGGAATAATAGGATACTATCTAAGACCTATAAATAGCAAAGAGGAGACAGAAAAATCAAGGTGGGGAGGCTCGGGAAGAAAACAGGATAAAAAAGAAAGTGTTGTTGCTGCTAGTGAAGAACAAGGATACGACGACAATTTCTTCAACTGAACAACAACGGATATCTTCGTTTTTGCAACGTTTATTTCCAGCTGCAACGGTTTCTTCAACCCATCTGCAACGGATTGCTTAGCATCTGCAACGTTTATATTCAGCGTAAACACTTTCTCTTCTGTAACAATGAAAATTATGGTCTGCAACGCAGTTACACCGTTGCGAACCATCTGTTTTATTATTCTTTATTTTTTTACACACTTTTGAGCCATGAATAATTGTTTTGAGAGTGTGTACATCATGAGGAGCTAAACCCAACCACTGGGACAATGGAGGAAGCCATATTTCATGAATGAATGGTAACTATTTTTGATTCTTAATGACTTTTGCATTGATTTTTAATTTATTTATGATTTTTATTAATAGTTGTGATTTTGTTTGATGATATATGCTGGGACTTAAGAACTTTTGATGCGCCATGCTTGTTACAATTAATGTTTTAGAAATATAATTTTGGCAAAGAAACAGAGTCAATAAAAGAGCTATAATTGTTAAAGAATCATTGTAGAAATCATTCAAAAGTGATTTTGGTAGAATCCTAAGTTCCAGTTCTTCCCAATATTATTAAAATCTTTTACTTATTTTCTAGTTTAAATCAAAATTAGGTCTAAAACGAATCTTCACAAGTCTCAGCGAACGAACTATTTTTACCACTTTTATGAAACGATCAAGTTTTTGGCGCCGCTGCCAGGGACTTGTTTTTAGATTTGCTTTTAGTTTTTATTTTTTAGTTTAGTTAGTTTAATTAGATTTTTATTTTTATTTTTATTTTTATTTGTTTTATTTTACGTTTCTTTGGTATTTTTCTTTGTATTACAGGTTTTTGGTCAAAAAGAAATTGGAGCCAAATATTATATTGATTGATTAAAGACTTTGAGTCAAAGATAAATCGAAAAGAACGGAAAAAGAAGATTATTTTTTTTATTTTTTTTTGAAAATTGTATTAGGAAATATTTTATTATTTTTGTAATTTTTCTTTCATTTTTGGACTTTTTCTTTGGACTTCGGACTTTATTATTTTTAAGCCCTACGGAAGGGTATTATTGAATATAAACTGCACAGGGAAGGACGACAATTACGATATTGTCTCATCCCCTCGGGTTCGTACATTGACATAGGAGTCGGTGGCCTGAGTCGACTTCAACGGCTCATCGCCCGTCTGAACGGGAGGTAAGACTCTAACCACCCACGAATCCCCTGTCAGTGGGTTTTCTGGATGCCTTTGTAATGCACATATGCCGAGGACCTGAATACGGATTTACTTTTTTTTTTTAAAGGGCAAGGACTGACCATATAAGATAAAGACTCGGATTTCATCCTTCTTGCCCGCTTTAGGAACACGTTACCAAACGCGAACCTAAGCCTTAAAATTTGACTAGAAAGAGACTGATAGGGTAACGAGCTTATTGGAAAGTCATTTAAAAGGACTGTATTGGTTACTCTATTAGCCTAACTCAAAGTCCAGGAAAATTATGTTAAGTAGATTCGAGCCGCCTTGTAACCCAAGGAAACGTTGCCAAAGAGGCAGGGTTATCAAAGCTCCTTAGAGCTTATCCTGTTTCTATTCGACTTAATCGAATTCGGATTGTTCTAATAGGTTTGCTAAAACTGTAACTAGTTCTCTTCTGAAAGAATAGAAGCTGGTCTAGAAACATTCTAAGTGGAGCCATCATGCTTTTTGTTAGCTAGATTCAACAGGTTTGATTTGGTTGAGTTTGCCTTGCTTGTGATTGCTTAGAATTACCTTTCAATTAGGATTTATTTTTTTAGTTTTTTTTTAGTGTATGCCAAGACCACTCGAAATCATCACTGAGCGAGCTTGGAAAAGAGACACTCTAGGTCGTTTGATTAGTGACAAACCTAGTAATTTTGTCCCTGAAAACGAGGACCTTGAAGACTCTTCTTTTGAGGGCCTTGTTTTTGCAAAATTTCAATTTTGATAACTTGACACTGTGTGAAGAAGTTACTCCTAGTTCTTTGATAGCGCCAGCAATGATAACTTTAAAAGCTTTGTTGAACCCGACTAGGACTTCTCGTCCATCATGTATCAAGTTAGCTGATACTGAAGCAAACTATGAGTCAAACCTGGTACCATACATATGCTCCCAATCTTCTTAGGAAAAGAAAATAAAAACCCTTATTTCCATGTTAGGGATTTTGAGGAAATATGTAGTACCATCAGGATTAAGGACCTAGATGATGAAGCATTGAAACTTAGATTGTTTCCTTTTTCACTAAGAGACAAAGCCAAATCTTGGCTATATAGTTTGATTTATGAGTCCATTGAAACCTATGAACAAATTACATCTGTCTTTTACCAGAAGTTTTCCCCTAGGCACAAAACATCATCTATTATGCAGCCGATTTGCACATTTGCTCAACAAGAGGGGGAATCTTTATATAGGTATTTGGAAAGGTTCAATGAATTATTATCACAATATCCTCATCGTGGTTTAGAAAAAATAAGGCTAGTTCATATCCTCTACGAGGGTTTAGATTATTCGACAACAACCATGGTTGAATCGTTATGCACAGGTGGGTTTGAAAATAAAACTGTCGATGATGCGATGATATTTTTGAATGAAATCGCCGAAAAAACCCAGCAGTGGGAAAATAGTAGGGAGCCCCAAAAAAAAATTCTTCTAAGTAGAGGAAATGTTAATAGGGTAAAAGGATCTTTTGAATCAGATGTCAAAATAACAGATATATCAAAAAGGTTAGAAGCTTTAGAACTGAGTCAATCTAGTTGTGCAATTGAGCCCAAGTAATTTTGGGAAGGACAGACTGTTGAAGAGTACGCCCATGCTTTTAATAATAACACTAGATTTGATAATCATTAGAAGTTTGACTCTTATTCAGAAACCTATAACCCTGGTTGGAGAAACCATCCTAACCTTTCTTGGTCTAAGGGCCAGAGTCAAGGTTGGTCTAGTAATTATAAGGTTTCCCCAGGTTTTGGATATACTAAGAATCCTTTAGGACCGATACAATTTCAGAATCCGATAGATAAGACGATCATGAGTTTAGCAGAGTCTCTCGCCTTATTAACTTAGGACACTAAAGATTTTCACCAGTCAGTCAACCAAAGTTTACAAGAAAATCAAAAGATTGTTCAGGCTAACAGTCAGGCTATTTCCAATTTAGAAACTCAAGTTGGTCAAATCGCTGAGTTTTTGAGAGAAAGAGAAAAAGTTAAGTTTCCTAGTCAAACCCAACCCAATCCTAAAGGAGTTCATAAAGTATCTTCTGGTGAGAAATCATTAAATCATGTGAATGCAATTAGAACCCTTAGGAATGGTAAAGTGGTAGACAACAAGGTAACCATGCCTAATAGTGAACATATTATAGTTATCCTTCCGGGCCAGTAGCTGAAGAGACTGATGAAGTCTCAAAAGAGACTGATTCAGTTTCTCATAAGCCAGATTTTGTGCCCGGAGCCTCGTTCCCACAACTGTTAGCACCAACAAAGAAGGAATCCAACATTAACGATATATTGAAGGTTATTAAGCAAGTCACTATTAAACTTCCATTATTAAATGCAATTAGGTAGATTCCTACTTATGCCAAGTTCCTTAAGGATATGTGTACGCGAAAGCGAAACCTTAGTGTACAAAAGAAAGCCTTTTTAGCTAGTCATGTGATTTCAATTATCCAGAACAATACAACTCTTAAGTACAAAGACCCGGGTTCCCCAACCATTTCTTGCACAATATGTAACTACCATGTTGAGAAAGCGTTACTTGACTTAAGAGCTAGTGTGAACTTACTTTCGTACCATGTGTACTTCCATCTAGGACTTGGTGATTTGAAACCTACTCATATAACAGTGCAATTAGCTGATAGGTCTGTGAAAATTCCTCGTGGTGTCATAGAGGATGTTCTTATTGAGGTTGATAAGTTTATTTATCCAATGGATTTTGTTGTCCTTGATACCCAACCTATCCCTGACCCAGAGAATCAGATACATGTGATATTAGGTCGCCCGTTTTTAGCTACATCTAATGCGATCATAAACTGTCAAAATGGTATTATGAACTTATCTTTTGGTAATATGACCATTGAGCTAACCAACCACCTGAGCTAAATGACACGTGCATTGAAGAGGTGAACATGATAGGAACATTAGTTCAGGAATCATAACCAAACACTTTGTTAGAATATCCATTAGAGAAATGACTAGCCCACTTTGGGTTTGATTTTGACGATGATAGTGTTATTAATGAGGTGAATACTTTGTTAGATTTTGCACCTTTGATGGAGACTTATAATATATGGAAAACTAAGTTTGAACTTCTACCAATTTATAAGTCCACCTTATTTCCTCATATAGAGGAAGCTGAGTGTAGTTATGACCTTAAGGACTCTATAATCCAACCAATAGTTTTTAGCCCATCTGAGAGTAATGTCCACCCTAAGTTTGGGGGTACCGATGATTCTTTTGATTTTCAAGTATCCCTGTTTAAAGTCCCTAACTTGGGACTTGATATATGCACCTCTACCATTTTACAAGATCATCTTCAAACTAGATTCCTTGAGCCTTTTGATGTCCAGAAAGAAGTTCAGTTGTTAGAAACCCATCCTCTGGTCGATGTGGTTTATGTAGGGCTGCACAAACCCGACCCAGACCCGCCAACCGACCCGCACCCGCCAGTTTTGACCCGACCCGCACCCAACCCGTCGATAAACGGGTCGGGTGCGGGTGACATTTTCCTTTACTCGCCTTCTGACGCGTCGGGTGCGGGTGACATCTTCTCTCACCCGATCCACCCGCCCAACCCGTCAAAAAAAATCCTTATATTAGATAGGGTTGTTTCATCTATTCTTATCTCTACCATAAAGGATTAGGTCGAGAGTTTTTCACTCTCTTACAAGTTGATATCCCTAGCAGAAAAGGGGATCTGAGTTCGTAGAAAAGAAAGGAAGAAGTTGAGCTGTTAACGATGGATTGATTGTCTGTTGATGGATCTGAGGTCGCTGATGTAGTATGGGTTTTTGGCAACATGTAAATGGGTTTCAATTGAAATTGAATTAGATGGTAGTTGAATCAGTGAGAGAGGGGTTTTTGTTGCAGAATATTTTGAATGGCTTAGAGAGAAATCAGGTGAAATGGGTTGTGGTCTGATGGCTCAGCAATAAAGAATTGTAGGGAGTTGGTGCTCGTTGTTGGGTATGAATCAGATGTGGGTTGTGGTCTCTATCTCTATTTGTGTTTCAGTTCAGACTTAGTTATGGCGGCGACAACTTCTTTCTCTCCATCTGTAGCAGCTCCATCAAAAACCCTAAGGGTTTCTGTCTTCATCTTCTAAAACCCTGAAACCACTTCTTATTCGTGTTTCTAACAACAGTGTCTCATCATCCGCCGTTGGATCATATGTTGCATCTCGTATGAGTGTTTCAGCTCCTATTAAACCATTGACTACTCTTGATTTTGAAACCTCTGTGTTTGAAAAGGAGAAGGTCACTCTTGTTAGAAATAACGAGGTAAATCTCTCTCTTTGTATTTTTGTATTGTATTACATCTTAGATTTGATATTGATTGTTGATTGTGATTAATTTTATTGTTGTCGTGATGCAGCGGTAATGTTCGAGATTGATCGAGCAGTAACAAGAATTAAATAGAAGTAAAGAAACAAAAAATAGAAATTGGGTGACTTTTGTAGATTCATGGGTCAAGATCATGGCAGAGTGTTAATGATGTTTCTGCCGTAAATTGCTACAGCCGAGAAAAGAGTTGGTTGGAGTGTTCAACATAGATGGTTTCTGAGATGGTGTTCAGATAGAGTAGCAAATGAAACAGAAAATAGAAGTGGGTTTCTGTGGAGGTTTGGAAGATGGTTTATGGACAAAATCAGTAAGTATGGTTGGTCGAGAAATTGAATAGAAGAAAAGAAGAACATTGAAACAAGATTAAGCAGTGGCTACAAGGGATGGGGTTCGTATCTGAATTTGAATTCTTTGAGCTCGAGAAAGATGGACTTGATAGCAAGAAGTAGCAGATTTGTTCGAGTACTAGGGTCAGAGTGTTGGCAGAGAAAATAGAAGAAATCACTAAATCAATGAGAATTGGTTTCAAGAATTTTTGTTACTGCCGAGCCATGAAGATGAAGATGATGTTGTTAAATGAGTTGAGATGGGTTGTGAATGAATGATTGTCTGTGCTTGTTTTGATTGATCGTGTTGAATGATTTGGTGTGATTGAATGTTTACATTGAATCTGGGCGGGTGACCCGCACCCACCCGCTGAAATGACGGGTCAAACCCGACCCAACCCGTTCTACGGTGGGTTGGGTGCGGGTGAATACTTCACTCACCCGCCAACTGGCGGGTCGGGTCCCGACCCGATGTGCAGCCCTAGGTTTACCTAGGAAATAATACCAAGATTGACTTTAATTTCCCACCAAAATATTTTCTTTCATATGTTGGAACATATGAATTTCAAATGTGTCAGTTATTAAGTTTTGAGACTAAACCTAATTACTTAGGAAATTAGAATTGACACATTTTCTTAAGAATGACTACCATTTTTACAGTAGTCAACTGTGTGGGTCAAATATGATTGACTTTGAGGATCCATAATTATTCAGGTTATTATCATGTGCTTCAAATTTATTAGGTGAGTTACTCCAGACTTTATAACCTGATCTTGTTGATCCTGCCTATGAGGAAATCCAGCCCATGAAAATATTTTATCTAGACCCTTTTTATAGAGCCTAAATCTGAACCACAGCTAGATGTAGTTGTCTTAAAAAAGACACCATAGAAGGATAAGGTTATACTCTGTTTGTTCATTTTCTTGGCATGTTGCAGTTTCCTTTTATTTGTGATAGCACTATTTGATTCAGATGACCCATAGTTGTTCCGGCTATTGCTTTATGATTTTATGAGGTGACTAATTCTTTTCAAAGTCTGGCTGAAGACTTAAAACTTAGCACTTCTTGGGAGGTAACCCATACTATTGCGACACGGTAATATCTTTCCTTAACTCCTTTCCTTCGATTGGTAACAGTTTCTCCTTGTTCATGTATTTAATCATTCATCTTTAGAACATTGAGGATAATGTTAGATTTAAGTTTGGGGGTAAGGTAGAAACTCTTAAGTTGAAATATGAAACTCCAAAGTCTAGAAACTTGTGATCAATTCAGGATGACACTAACCATTCTAGGTAGATGGAAACTTAGCTTTTTTTCTATAGGAATCGGTGTTCCCAGCTAAATGATCAATTCATAAAAGGATGCCTAGCTCAGCTGTTAGAAATAACATGATAGATGTCACCATATCTCGGAGTCTATATCGACCATATCACCTTCTGTTTTTATTTTTGCAAGTTTTGTGTTTCTCTAAGTGATTTGGTGGGGCACCAATATTGAAATGTTATCGCCGCCAGGATAGAGTATAGTGTTTGAGATTATTTAGACTATGATTCAAAAAAAAAAATCGAGCATTGACACTTTGATAGCAATATGTGTGTGTTCTCCCTGTCTCCGTCGCCTAATCAAGCGTGGAATGCAGGATCCATGAGAACTATCATGTAAAATACTGATAAGGAGCATGCGCTTGGATTCATTTGATCCAATCATGTTTTCAGTATATTTAAGAAAATAATAAATATAGTTATTTAATTTTCAATAAATCGATCGCTGGGACCTTGTATATACCGGTTGAGTCGATATTAGTATAAGGAGTAAGACCAGTGGGAGTGTATCTCAATCCATTAGGATTCATCTTGGAAATGACCTTCAGACAGATAGAAACACCATTCACCTTAGTCAACATGCACAAACTATATCATCTTCATATCCATCTTCTAAATATTTTCATGTGATTGAACTTTGATAGATTCTGAGTATCGTGGTTGGACGACTATCAAATTAGAGCTTTGTTTTATTATATATGAATTTTAGTATGCTGAGTGCAAACTCGTGTACAACAATTGGGATCATATAGGGTAATGATTCCCATAGTCGAAGAATTTAGTATGCCAACTAAATAGCTTGTTTAGTGTTTACCCTCAATCGTTCACAGGTAGCTAGGGTTTGGAGTAGAAGGTTTTGTGGGTATACCTCTTTTAAACCCTCACGAGACTATAAATCGTCCGATAGGAAAACCTATGGGTTTAAAGGATTACATATGCTAAATGTAGTCGCGATGCCTGTGAAAGTGAGTTACGGTTTTTATTTTATTTTTAGATTAAATTTGCTCGAGGACTAGCAAATAATAAGTTTGGGGGTATTTGATACACACATTTTTGTGTCTAATTTGTTCCTTATTCTTTGTATTATTAGTGCTCAATTTTATACTTATTGTGTGATTTTATGTGTTTGTAGGTATTTTTGGGAAATAAACATTTGTGGAAAAATTGGCTTAAAAAGTTGTTAAAGGCACCCGAGAAAAATTACTAAAGGAACCCATGAGAATTGATAAAAGGCACCCGCCATTAGATAGGGGCACACCTCTTTTGAAATGAAAAAAATGGCGGGAACATAATTTTCAAACACGTGAAAGTTTTGTGGAAATTGGAATTCGATTTTAAGGGGTTTAAAAAGTTTTAAACTCTATCAATTTGTAGTAGAGATTAAACAAGACTCAAACACGTCATTCAGAAGTGTTTGTGCCGAGAAAAGAGGTGGAAAATTTGTGTTACAGTCGGAAAAAGGTTTACTCCCTGATTTGGATTTACACGAGTTTGATTCGGTTTTGGAGAATTATTTGAGTCTTAATCTATTAAGGAATAATAGGTATACTATCTAAGACCTATAAATAGCAAAGAGGAGGAAGAAAAATCAAGGTAGGGAGGCTCGGGAAAAAAACATGATAAAAAAGAAAGTGTTGCTGCTGCTAGTGAAGAACAAGGATACGACGACGATTTCTTCAACTGAACAACAACGAATATTTTCTTCTTTGCAACGTTTATCTTCAACTGCAACGGTTACAACCCATCTACAACAGATATCTTAGCATTTGCAACGTTTATCTTCAGCGTGAACAGTTTCTCTTCTGTCACAGTGAAAACAGTAGTCTGCAACGCAGTTACACCGTTGTGAACCATCTGTTTTATTAATTTTTTTCTTTTTTTACACACTTTTGATCCATGAATAATTGTTTTGAGAGTATGTACATCATGAGGAGCTAAACCCAACCACTAGGACAATGGAGGAAGCCATATTTCATGAATGAATGGTAACTATTTTTGATTCTTAATTACTTTTGTATTGAATTTTAATTGATTTGTGATTTTTCTTAATTAGTTGTGATTTTGTTTGATGGTGTATGTTGGGAATTAAGAGCTTTTGATGTGCCATGCTTGTAATTTACAGTTAATATTTTATAAATATACTTTTGGCAAAGAAACAGATTCAATAAAAGAGCTATAATTGTTAAAGAATCATTGTAGAAATCATTCAGAAGTGATTTTGATGGAACCCTGAGTTCCAGTTCTTCCTAATATTATTAAAATCTTTTATTTATTTTTTAATTTAAATCAAAATTAGGTCCAAAATGAATCTTCACAAGTCTCATCGAACGAAGTATTTTTACCACTTTTCTGAAATGATCACCAGCTCTTTGAGCAATTGTCCTACAATAAAGATAATGTTGTTTTAAAGCAACAATGGTTATAGTGAAATATCTATAACTATGAAATTTACAAAACTCACCCATGTCTGTGCACTATGAAAGTGCATAAACTCTGTATTATGATTGTACTTCTATCCGACAAAGAATAAAACAAGGAATCAACTCACCCAGGTCTGTGCACTAACTCCCCTCTAGACCCTGGCATTGAAATCCCTACAAGACAAAGAAACAATAAAAAACAAGTTATAATATAAAGGATAACAATTATGCACAGAATAAGTCCAATCTACCATGGTGTAGTTTCATTATGCTTACTCATAACTCAACAACAATCTGTAATGAGAATCAGTGAATAAATCTCACCCATGATGTAAGCAAGATAACACTTTGATATTTCAAACAAAAATCAACCCAATCTAAATTCAGTAAAAAAATAAATTCAATCAAATTTGAGTCGATGCAAACTCCAAAATAGATGTTAAATACATGCTTATGAGCTTAAATCCGCTTTAAGATTTTCAACTGGAGTTATAGGTCCAAAGTTAACTCGATTTTCACTTAAGAACCCTAAAATAATTTGGAGAAATTTTTCACAAAAACAATATTAAGATGCGATTAATGTAGATCTAACTCTGACCATGAACCAGAAAAGAGAGACGAGATAAAACCGAAGATATTAAGTTACCAACATCGATTATTTTTTCTAAAATTTTAATTCAAGATGGATATGTTAATCGATTGAACTAGAACGATAAGGAAAGATTATACTCATCGTTCGATTCATTTTTTGTTGATGATCCCTATCGACTATTCTTCATCGATTCGGAACCAATCTTCAAGAACTGATGTCGTCGATAGATTTCGTTAATGAATCTTTGTTTTCAGTTCGTGTTGATGAAGAGAATAGAGGAAGAGTTATTTTGAGTTAGAGATGAGAGAAACCTTAGAGATAGTTTTTCAATGGAGGAATAAAATGATGGAGGCGTTGTTGAAAATGAGAGAAAGATGGAGGGTTGTTCCTGTCGATGAAGAAGAAGATAAGTGGAGGAGTTAGGTTTGGATACTAACTCCACACATATGAGAAAAAAAGGGGGGGGGGGGAATAATCTTTCTCCTTTAATTTTTTTTTATACTTTGGGTTGAATAATAACACTAGTGTTGCCAGCCACACTACCGGATCGCACATGTGCAAATCAGGTGTTACCTTGCACACAATCAAGTCACACAAGTGGTAAGGTCAGCCGTTACAAATTGCAACATGCCTCAAAAATTTGCAACGGCTCACAGCAGTTCCAAATTTCACAACTGCAGAGAGCAATTGCTATTTTTTGAGTCGTTGCGAATTTAGTGATAAACAAACCTCGACAACGTCACTCCTCCTCCTCCTGAGAAGTACACTGAAGAAGCAAGAGATAAACAAACCCCTCCTACCATTGTCGATTTAATACAGACACAAGAAACTCTTGAAAATACTCAAACAGAGATGGCTGTAACACTAAAGAGGTCCTCACCTTTCTCAAGACCCTTACATAAAAACTAGCACCAGCAGAGCAGACTCGAAATACTTCTAAAGCAACTGCTAAAGCCAACAAATCAAGGGGTAATGCTCAGGATGAAGATGAAACTCGCATTCTTCCTAATTCGGTGTTGGAGAGGAGTCATCAACCTAATTTTATTACTCGTGAAGACCTAGAACGATTTCTTTAGAATTGCAAGAGGGAGGTTTCGTCTCTTATTCATTGATATGTTTTGTAATAGTGGTAAATAAAGGTTTCAAACTCTCGAACTTGTGAAGATTGATTTTAGATTTAATAAATTAATTTTAAACTAAAAATTTACACAAAATATGAAAATAATATTCACAAATACTGAGGTTATGGATTTCACCATTAACCACTTTTAATTGGTTCCAAAAATAATAATTCTACAAAATTCTAACTAAGTGACTCTAATTTTTGCCAAAGGTAGATTTTTAAAATGTCAATTGTTAATCACAAGCATGGCTCATCAAAAGCTCTAGGTCCCAGCATAAGCCATCAAATAAAATCACAATCAATTAAGAAAAATCTTAATTTCAATTAAACATAAATGCAAAAGTCATAAAAGAATTATGAAAAATTACCAAGTAATCATGGAAAAATGGTTTTCTCCTTGCCTCAGTGATGGGGTTTAGCTCATCTTGCTCAAAACACCCTCAAAAGATTGGTACATAGATCAAAAAGTGCTTGAAAGATGAAAACAAGCTAAAAGTAATATGATAGGAAATCTGTAACGTTTTATAGACGTTACAAAGTAACTGTTGCAATAGAGCTTGAATATAAATGTTGCAAATGCTAAGATATTTGTTGTAGATGTGTTAAAGAAACCGTTGCAGCTGAAGATAAACGTTGCAAAAACGAAGATATCTGTTGCAAATGGATGAAGAAACCGCGGCTGAGAGGTTGAAGAAACCGTTGACGTAGGCTTTGTTCTTCAGCAGCAACAACAACAGATTTTTTTCTGGATTTTTTCTTGTGCATCTGGCCTCTGCCAGCCCCCCCTCAACTCTCTGTATCTTCTCATGTTTATACTAGCACCTCCAAATCTTCGAAATCATCAACATATCTTTTACATTAATGAGAATCCATTCTCGGGGAAAGAAATCTTATTTCTTCTCTCGATCTGAGTTGTCTTCCTCCACTCTGTTTTGATGATGTTTCCCTTCTTATGTTCGAGAATAAAAGCTTCTTAAATCTTGTTGAGACAATAACCATGAGAGAATATTTTGTTTCTCTTTAAAATCAAACCCAAACTTATTTTCTTTAGATCACCGAGATTTTGTGGGTTTTGTTTAGTTTTTAGGATGCATACAACTCATATATAATAGGCAAGAGAATATCTCGCCTTGAACTCTCAAAATTTTGTTTTAAATCTTCGTTGTGAAAGAAGGAAGTCTTCCCGCCAAGACTTTAGTTCAAATACAAGAGAGTGAGTGCCTTTATCCATTGCATGGGTGCCTTTAATAATTTATATGGGTGCCTTTAGTAATTTTTTGGGTGCCTTTAACACTTTTGATGGAGGTGTTTTTAGTTGATTTCTCCACGATTATTTATTCTTCCAAAAATACCTACAAACATAATAAAATGACAAAATTAGTACAAAAATGAGAACTAACAATATTTTGAATTGAGATAAATCAGACACAAAAATGTGTCTATCATTCATCAACTCATACTTCCATATTCTTTCGATGTACAGAGGGTTGCTCTGTCTAAGGGATATTCCTCTCCTTCATTCTCACTTATAGAACAGGAAATGCATACACATGGCACAACAATCTTGCACCCAACTGCATATCTAACGGGTGTGAGATGGTTAATGCCTTCTATAGGAAATACTTCTTTGTGTCTGAACAAGTTACATTGTCAGATTTGGGGAGGATGTTTCAACGATCCAATGAACATCCCAATAATTATGTGAAGCGGTTCAGGGTTCAAGCACTAGACTGCCATGACCCAAATGTGACTGAACTCCAGCTGGTGGAACTCTGGATCAATGGAGAGATACTAGTCTATCGTGCTTTATAAGAGAATTTACGCTTTCAAACATTCTCTGAGTTACATGAAGCTGCCAAGAGATCTGATACTACTGCACTTACTTTGCTAGAGAGGACAATACCTCCTATCAATAATGAAGAAGTACGTGAAACTCGCAGCAGTCGACGTCTGGCTCAAAAAAAATTCAATACACAACCATCTGTGGGTGTTGTGACTGAAGAAGGATTCAACATCAGAGCAACAATGCAAGCATGCAACGCCAACAAAATTTTCAACTCCAACATCACAGATATGCCAACCACATCGAAGGAAAGCAACACTAGTTGTAGCTCCAACATCAGCTCGACGTCGACAGAAACAGACAAGAGAAGATTCGATCTCTCCTGACTTCCCCAACTCTTATAAATGTGGATACAGAATACACCATCAAGTTAATTCTCATTCCATATCCACCAACATAATAAGAAATGACAGAGCTCAGGAGAGTTTCACTTGGGGACTGAAGGAATACGTAAAAACCCTCTCTCCGTCAGAAGCTTCACTACCTCTGCTAAACCTATCAACCAAACTGTCCAAACTCTCATGGAGTGTATGCGTGAACATATGTATTTCTCGAAGGCACAACCATCATCTCTGTCAAGACACATCTCTCTGCCTCTGAAAAAGCCTCACTCCTTACATACTTGGGGACTCAACATTTGACATCATATTCTTGAATCGAAAAAGATGTGTTATTACCATCTTCATTCATTGGAGCCCCTATTTCATATTTTGGAGAAGATTCATTTGTTTATTTTGCGTCTACAGAGAACACAGGGTTGAAGATGAACATCATATTTACAACATAATGAACAACAAGGCATTATCATTTACTGAAGCATCAACTTGCATGTGATACTTCCTAGACGAAAAGTTCACAAGCTCAGATCCATGTCATACTCGTGTTCAAAGGGTTGAACGTTATTTTAATCCTTTCCACTTTTATCGACATCTACGCACTAGTATGATATTACATTAATATTATTCAAGTAGACGTAGCGCTGCCAATGTACCACCCTTATCGGCAATAAAGACATTACTAAACTACATGTCGTGAGAAGCCGATCAAATGGAAGAAGTTTATACTCCTCAAATATTTGAACGAGATGAAACCCAAGTCTATAAAATTCCCAGTGCAATGAGGCGCCAACGATTCTACAGGAAGAAGTTGTGTACCTACTTCAATTGTTAATTCCACTAGCAGGCGACTACGTCAAGCCCTGTTTTTTTTCCTGCTCTCCTATTAGAGGGTTGATGCACCAGTCTCCCCACCTTACAAAACAGAGAAAGCCTCATATTGCGCAACTACAACCTACATCTAGCTGTAAACCCATAGGTATTCTTCTAAGATCGACTACCTATGAGGTGCAGAGCCATCCATGTACACTCCACCTCACACTGCTTGATAGCCTCGACGTCAACGCCGACCTGAACTCCAACTTCTATCTAAGTTCTTGCTCCAGCCATAGTGCATCTGCAACAACCAACAATACAGCGAGACTCTACGCCTCCCTTATTTTATATGAGAGTGTCAAGTGGATAGAGGCATGATAGCTCCATCAGATCATTTCATGCAATTATAGTGGTATATCCTAAGTGAGATATATTTAGGGACTGACGTTGTTACGGTACTTCTCTTCCCCAACACATTAGAGGATCCACCACATCCGAGAGACCGAGGAGTCGAGGATCCATATCAAAATATCATTCACTATCTGGAGACCCAATGTAGTCATCAATTTCAACTAGAATGTGCTGGATACCGACATTCGTTCAACTTCTTCAGAAGAGAGTGTCACACCTTGTGAGAGGATAAATGTTGTGAACAGTTTGTCATGACGTCTATGGAGTGCAAAACCCTAACGGTCTAGAAGCAGATGCCTAAAGGAGATACAACATCACTCATCTGTATGTATTATTCATGTGGAACTTACTCAACATGTTTCTCCATTTGGTCAGTAAACTCTTCTTAGCATTCCGCACCTAGGGGATTGATCTTGTTGGAAAGATCAATCCAACCTTATCTAAGCTGTATAAGTGAGAATCCACTCTATTCAGCATTTGAAGCATGATCAAACAAACTAAAAAGACGTTGATGAGACACCTTACAATCACATCCAAAGATTTTCAGAGTCAAGATAACATTATTGAGTCTGCGAAGTCCAATCTACAAGATCTCTCTATATCAAGACTCTCATCCAAATGAGATAGCCCTTCATGTTGTTGATCACGTCAAGAGTGGAGACTACCCCCATGCTTCCTACTTCGCTCCGGCAACACCAATCTTCTTTCAAAAACACGTTATGCTGAGACGAGCCATCTCAGAAGTGCTTCCACCTTGGGTATTCGTGTCAATCACCATTGCAGTGGCAACATCTTCGCTCCCCTGAGAAAGAAATATGGTGGCATCATCGACATCGTCAACCACCACTAGGAAGGCTCAATAATTCTTGTTCATTCTTGTTTTCAGCCTGTGACATCATCTCAACAAAATTAAGAAGGCTCGAATCACAAAATTCAAGTGTCAACCATCAGAATCCGAGTTCGTACGAAGATTCTACAACAATTCTAAAGGGTCTTATATCTGAATTTTCTGATGACGAGTTTTCATAACAAGTCTTGACGTATACAAGCATGTATATACTTTTGTAACATGCTTAACTGTTCAGTAACATGAATATGAAGTTATGAAAGACTCTCACATTTAAATAACACATGGGGACTATGTCATCGTTTCATGAAGACTTTACCAACACGTGATATTTCCATGAAGACTTCACCAACACGTCGCACTCTCAATATGAAGACCCCTCCACGGTGTGGTACTCAACTCCGTGAAGCCTTCACCATTCGATATGAAGTCCTCACCTCCTTCTGAGAGCATCATTTTCTCTTAGAGATCTCACGCAGCCAACATCAACATCTTCAAGTGTGCCCATACCATTACCACTACCTTATACAAATTCAGAAATTGGTAACAATTGGTGAAGAACGGAGGAATGCATCCTTCATAAGAAGTGTTCGTCTATATATCTGCTACGACATACTCAAAGGACACGTCTATCGTACATACGAACTGAGAGATATGGCTCTTATGCTGAAGACTATGAATCAGAAAATCTATACGGGATTACTAATCAAAAATGTGCAAGCACGGTTGACCGATCATATGAACTCCAAACTGAGTGGTTCTATTTGCATATGATAGGTTAGTCTCTTAGCTTCAAAAGTTGGGGTCAAACATCAAAATCCAACACAATATGAATTTTCTACAATTTCCGGAGTGAACAAGGTGCAAGATAGGGTTTCCAGACGAGATTTGAAGATATTCATCCTCTAAAGGATATCACCATATGCGAAGATGTCATCATCCTTATGTCATTATCGCTCCACTGTCGTTATCTTATAAAGAACGTACCTTGGTTTCATATCCATGCTGGGGTATCCTTGTAGTAATGGTAGGTGTTGGGTGATCTAATGGGGTTCTCTACTACTTGACGTCACTAGCTACTCGAAGAGGCTGTCCTGATGTGGTCATCTGCTCATTACTATTCTGCTCTTCCGGACCAGAAACACAAATCTGTGAGAACAAACAAACATTATTGGTGATGATAAGCCATATTAACTATGAACGGACTCTCCTGACGTGTTTGATACTACCTCCTTCATGCGGATTGATAGCTACTTCACTCATGTGACTACCAAGGGAGTTCAGGCCGACTACAGTGTTCCTGGGGTTTTTCTCTTTATAATTGATTTTTATTTGGAATTTTGGAAGGGAACGGACTTCCCCTTTTGGTCCGTACAGCAAGAAAAGACTCAACTCTTGTTCGTCCTTTTATCATGTCCACTCTCTTGCTAAGGCTTGTTCACTTTGTTTCAATTGAGCTTGTCAATCTGGTCTCGACTAGGATGCACGTGTTCTACCAACTCCGTTGAAGCCCAACATTGACGTATCTTGCTGCTTGCACAATCAACCTCGTCTGAAGCCTGCTCCATCAAGTGTTTCTCATTCGTCCACCGTCTACTTTGTAAGAAGCATTTAATTGTCAAGACTTGCCAAGACGTGTTTGTCCACTTCAACTTCGAGCCATACTCAAATAAACTTTCCTCTCTCTGATAGACACATTTTAGTGTCTAATTTGCACCTTAATTTCTAGTGAGTTAGTATTCGATTTTTTGTCTATTACGTGTTTTATTGCTTTTGTAGGTACATTAGAAGAATAAAGATTTGTGGAAAAATTGGCTCAAAAAGTGTTCAAGGCACCCGGAAAAATGGATCAAGGCACCCACACTTTGGATTGGGGCACCCTTGGATCGGGCTGAGCTGGATCGGGTCAACCCAGCGGGTCAACCAGGCGGGTCAACCCAGCGAGCCAGCGAGTCCTCGGCCGATCCAACTCAGCGGGAATCGCCGGAATTGTAACTGTGTACGCTGTTTGAATTGAGTTATGGATTGTTCTCTTCCAGATTGTTCCAAATGTTAGTAGATAACCCACACAAGCTAGAACAATCGAGAAACAGCAAAAAGATCCCGTGAAATCAGTTGAAAAATCATGAACATGGCCGGAATTTGGTTTCGATTAGGATTGGGATTTGTGGGCTGTTCTAGAGAGTTATATTAGGTTTAGAACTCTCTCTAGGGTTTCTACTATCTATAAATACCAAGAGAAGCCAAGAGAATCGAACACAAAAGCTTAGAGAAGATTTTAGAGATTTCCGGTCAATATTCCGTCACCGCCGACGAGCTGCTGCTGCACCGGCCGGCTGTTCTTCATCCATCACTGCCGGAGAAGAAGACTCAGTAACATTTATATGTGTTGCTGATTTGAATTTTCCTGTCGTCTATTGCTTCAAACCATTTGTTGCTTAAACTTTTCTGTAACAGCTGAACCCTCTCCTGTAACGCTTATAAGCGTATCACATCAGCTGTTACAGCGTTATTCAACCTTGTAGAGCAATGAAATCAACTTTTGAGCAAGTTTTCTTCACCATGAGCTAAGTCTATTTACTGGGATGATGGATAAGGTAATTTTCTCAATTTTATGTGATTTAATTATTTTCTAATAATTATTTATAATTCTTTTATCATTAAAATTGCATAGTTTTGAATAGTAAAAACGGTTTTCTTTCAACAGTTGTGTTTTTGCTTGATGGATTATGCTTAGTTAATTAACTTTGATAGTCCATGCTTGTGATTTACCTCTGTTTGTTAGCATAACAAAACCAATTTTGGCAATTATTTGGGCTTCAATTAATTTAAAAAGAATTATCTGATTAATCACATAGGTTGTTAGAATTACCTGATTCCTGATTCCTGGTATTTTTAAAATTATTCAAAAATCATCTTTAGGTTATTTAGTCTTTTTCTTACTCCTGGAATTTTCTAGAATTAGTTTAAATCATTATTTTCTAAAATCATCACCTTCACAAGTTCGAGAATCGAACCTCTTTTTACCACTATATAAAATCACATCACTCTCTCTCAAAGGTCAAGTTCGCATCCCTGCCATCAAGATATAATGAACCGTCTTGTTATTGAATTCTTCCACCTCTTGTCCGCCCTTTTATTGCGACCGTCGACCCTAGCTCAACTTATCCAGCTATTTCAACTCAAGCTTCAATCAAGCTAACTTCACCTCTTGTCCATCTACAAAACAAGACACGCACAACCAGCTTTGTTTCTTATGTGTCTAGCTTCGTCTTGAAGCCACCAACCCAACTTTGATCAAACTCGCGTGTCTAGCTTCAATCGAGTTCTTATTCATACAACTCAGGTCCAAGATGAATTCGACCACTTCGACTATATATAGTTTGCTTCCTACAACAACAAGACGTGCACGTGTCTATTAACTCCATCGAATGCAATAATCGATGGGTATTGTTACTCACACGATCAACTTCACCTGAAGCCAGTTTAATTGTTTGAAGCATTCAATAGTTAAGACGTGTTTTCGTGTAAACTCGAACATACACTTCAACTTCAAAGTAGCGCTTGACTTGACATGATATGTTTGTCTACTTCAACTTCAAGTTACAATCAAACAAGATCGTCCACGTCCCTTTTGAAAGTTGAACGACTCCGACATAATTCACTGGTTCATTAACTCAAACCCTAAAAAAAACGTCTTGTTTCCTCAAGCCAAGGCTTCTGCATACAACCTTTGTTCTAGCTGCCACGAACCAAGACGTACACGATCAATTCTATTACTCACGTGTCTGACGTTGTTTGAAGCCATCAGCCTAACTGTGTTCAATTGCACAACGGGCTTCAATCGAAGCATGTTCGTCCACTTCAAGTCTAGACACATGTCTTGACTTAACATCGAGATAGTACCCACACGCCTAGTAGCAAACTATGCGTGTCCATCCAACATCAAGAACCTTGCTTTGCTAACAGATCACTACTAATGCAATCAAGACGTTCTTCTATTCAAAGCTCAAGGCGACTATCATTCATCTGGTAATATCTAACCATTGAACTATCAAGTTATTTTCATTTATTTTTATCTGCCAGGCCACAGTATAGTGCTTACCACGCAACATTACTCGTTTCGTGCTAAGCGCGGGACTTAATGTAGATGGTGGGTTTTTGACAAAGATTAAATAGTAAATCACCTATCAAGAATCTGGTCTGAGAAATACTGAACTTTTAAAAATTATGTAAGAAGATATCTCAGGTAGGGGCCTATCTCTACTCTATCTAAGGCGCGTATCCATGACCTCTCTCTATATGGCTGGCCAACATATACGATCATATTGATGAATTTAATCAATATTTATCACTACACAAAATCATTAGAACAACACTGGCGCATACGACAAGTTTCCCGAATGTTCTATGATTTTTACATAAAACCTCTTAGGCTTCTAGATGTATTGCACACTAGTATAGAGCAATTTGAGTATTATTTTTGGGTGCTATATTCCACAGTTGAATCCCCAAAATTACTTGTATTAATATTTATGTTCAAATTGAGCAATATTAACTTATATATATATATATATTTAATTAAAGTGCCACACCTGTGCTTAAATTAAAATGTCAAAATATGATAAACACAATTTTATAGCTTCTACTAGCTAAAAAGATCCCACCCCAGTTGCATTAATCCTTTGTTTAAAGAGACAACCAATGCAAACGAGTAAAATAATTCGAATTGGGGTTTTAAAGCACTTCGCAACACTCATAAACGTGTCAAAAGCTTGCCAAAATACATTCAAACTCTAATTAGGGTTTGAAAATAAATCAGCAACACTTACAAACGTTGCAAAAACGTGACCGAAAGTATTCCAAACCCTAATTAGGGTTTAAAGATGAATTAGCAACACTTATAACGTTGCAAAAAAGGGTGACGGAAAGTGTTTTTTAATTTAATTAGGGTTTAAAAACAGTTTTGCAACATATAAGCGTGTCAAAAATCTCAAACCCTAATTTTCACACGCGTCTAGCTCTCTTGCTCATGCGTCTTGCTTCTCAGAGTTAATCTTGCAAGCCTACTAAAAATACTAAGCGTGGATATCATGGTTCCTTCTAAAATTCTGAATTTTACTCTTTGCCCTCAATATGTGAGGCTGAGCGCAAGAATAAACACATGAACTTCTAGCCTTTTGGCCAGACTCTTTCAAACCCTAAATTTTAAAGAGAGGGATACATCTCCACCTTTCTTTCTCCCAATGTGTATGCTAGTCAAACAACTAAGCTTACACGACTATTCTCAAGACAAGACTTCAAAAATAGAGTCAAGTTCACACAACTTGTGTATCTTGTCAAAGAATGACAAATTTACTCTTTTACCCTCAACATGTGAGTCTGAGTACAAAGAGTAAAATATGAGTATCTTGCTTCTTATAAAAAATTGACGTCTAGACTCTTATGAAAATTCTCGACGTCTTGCTTCTTATTAAAAATTAGTATTTTAATATTTTGCCCTCAACGTAGGAGGCTGAGTACAAAGAGTCAAACGTCAGACTCCTGCTTCAAGACTAGAGATTGATGCTCGTCTTCTCCCTTTCACATGAACACCAAAGTTTGGTTTCCTCCTCTACTTCACGTGAATACAACCTTTGAGTGCTCCTCCCTCTTATTCTCACGTGAATAAATTAGGGTTTGGCAAACACCTCCTCTTCTTTTCTTCACGTGAATAAATTAGGGTTTTAACAAACCCTTAATCTATGCTAGGCCTCTCTCAAGTATATTTTTTGTATGAGGCTTCACATATGATTTTTCATGCTCATGCTCAGCAGTAATAACTTATTTTACAAATATGGACACATTATTTCATATTCACAAATAAACACATATTTCAAGTCTGCTAAACTCATAAGCTAGTCAAGCAAGACGTATCTATTTTATTCTATTCTGCTAGACTCATCATCTAGTCAAGCAAGAAACGTTTATTTTATTCTGCTAGACTCATTAGTCAAGTCAAACAAGACAGACTCGTCAGCTAGTCAAGTAAAACGAGTCTTCAGTCAAGAGACCCATTTAGCAGGTCCTTATTGACTTAACATCAGTAGTGCTTATTACTACAATAATTAAACGAGACATCAAATGTCACAAATGGGGGGATAATAATTAGGATTTTTTTCTGACGGTCTATGATATGTGGTGCAGCAGTACGCCCACTAAAGAGAAGTTCTGGAAAGATCGCTAGCAGTTGAGTAGAGGAGTGAGAGCTTGAAAAAATAACTATTCAACCTTAATTGAATTGGAGAGCAGTTGTCAACACCTTCTCCACCTTCTCCACTTCATTACACTCAACCATCGATAGTTTCTTCCAGAAAAGAGGTCAAGTGGTTACAATAGCTATGATATAAATAGATGTTCAATCTATTGAACAAAGGGGGACAAGTTTGAGACAATTTTTTGGAACACAAGCTTTTACACAGCAAAAAGTTCACAACTAAACAAGTCTAAAAATAGAGCAATTCAAGTTAATTAATCTTGATCATCCATCTTCTCAGAAGAATTTTTCATAGCTATTCACACCAACTACATCCAACAGAGACTGATACTCTGACCTCATTCTTCTCTCGCTTCCCCCCTTAAGACCAACCATTCTCCTTCTCATTTTGTGACTGAAACAAGACTGGAACGGCCATTGCTTGGTTTAGGCCAGGATTGTACAGATTGATCTCTCTAATCTAAAATGTTTTAACATCACAAATGTTTTAAGGATTTGCGAATTGTCACCTGCTCACCCCACTTTTCCCAAAATAGCCTTCAATTCGTTTTTCCCCACAAACACCTGTGTATATGAAAACTGGTTATTCCTTCGCTTATGGTGAGTTTTGCGATATCTGTATGGTGAGTTTTGGAGTACATTTTAGTGTAATAAATAAATTATTTTTGAATGAGTGATTTTTTTTACATGGTTATCAAATGAATATGCTTTTTTTTATGCAATCCTAAGTTTCTAAATTGCTTCTAGTGATGTATGTTTTGCAGATATTTGTTCAAAATATCAAAATCAGTGAAGAGATTCAGCAGGCCTGGATAGCTCCTGCAGTACTACCTCGATCATATTTGAGTCTACAGGTATAGCAAATTCAACACCAAATTTTTTCTCTTTTTTTTCCATAATTGGCCATACATACTTCATATTTATGGAAGTACAACAGAAGAAATTGTACATACCTACCTACTTTAATTCTATTATAATTCTGTCTTGTACTCTGCAGGATTGATTTAATGTTCTTCCATTATTTGTAGTGTTTAGAATCGAAAGGACTTCTCATTATACAACATGTAACAACAGAAGGTTAGGTTTTTATGAACTAATGTTTTATAGTTTCAAATTCATAAACTTGTGTTTATAACATTTGGGATTTTCCATAAGTTGGTGTTTAATCTTGAAACCATACTGATGTAATTTTAGAAGTGGTAAATAAAGGTTCGATTCTCGAACTTGTGAAGGTAATGATTTTAGAAAATAATGATTCTAATTAACTCTAGAAAATTCCAGGAGTAAGAAAAGGACTAAATAACCTAAAGATGATTTTTGAATAATTTTAAAAAGACCAGGAATCAGGAATCAGGTAATTCTAACAACCTATGTGATTACT
>JAJJMC010011034.1:4397776-4416246 GCA_023531435.1 Papaver californicum | reverse complement strand
CGCTGGGTTGACCCGATCCAGCTCAGCCCGATCCAAGGGTGCCCCAATCCAAAGTGTGGGTGCCTTGATCCATTTTCCCGGGTGCCTTTAACACTTTTTGAGCCAATTTTTCCACAAATCTTTATTCTTCTAATGTACCTACAAAAGCATAAAAACACGTAATAGACACAAAATCGAATACTAACTCACTAGAAATTAAGGTGCAATTTAGACACTAAAATGTGTCTATCACATACCAATTTATTGTATGAGTTTATGGTAAGTTCATCTATTACGTATGTTGATGTATGAATCGTTCTTGATCGATTGTGGTGATCAATAATTTTTCTTGATCGATTGTGCTGATATTGAGATTCCTTCCAAATGATAAATTGGGTCTTCTAGTTCATTTAGAATGGTATATGCAGGTACATAATCAATATATATTCAGGTACGGAAATCTGCCGGAATTCCAGCCGACAATTATATTTTTTTAATATGATTTTTTTTTGCAACAGATATAAACGTAGGAATATATTTTGTTGCAGAAATTTCCTATAATAAGCAACAAACATAATGGTAACAAGAAAATAAAGCGTCGACAAATTTAAAGTGGGACCCACTAACTATTTTTCTATTAATAATAAATGTTGCTTAAATTAGTGTATACGTTGCACAAATTGGAAAAAATAAAGCGGTGTAAAACCCTTTGAGAAACGTTTATATACGTTGCTCTATTAAATTTGTGCAACGGATTATTTACGCTGCACAAAAATTTGCTACGCCGTTTTAGCAACGTTTATTTACGTTGCTTAAATTCATAGCAACATTTATAAGCGTCACAAAATGGTTGTTTTGGTGTAGTGCAAAGACCATTGTCCCTGATGAAGATGATAAAATCGTGGAGAATTTAAATGTGAGTAAAGGTACCCACCTGATTATAACCTAGAAGAATTAAGTGATATTTTCCTAAATATGATAATTTAGAAATTAAGGAAATTGCGACTAGTTTGTCCAAGGACATTGAATACTCTAGGTTTGGGGGTGAATATTATTCTCCCCGCGGTAATCCTTTGACTCTTAGAATAGTCCCCAACTTGGGACTTGACGTTTGTGCCTCGACCATTTCACGTGATTATCTTCATATACGTTTTCCTGGACCTGATTGTGTCCAGAATGAAATTCAGGAATTAAAAACCATTCATCATGTTGATGTGGTTTACCCAGGCCAAGATACCATAATTGACTTTGTTGTCCCACCAAATTTTTATTTACCAAGTGTAGAAACATCTGTTTTTGAAATGTGTCATTCTATATTTTTTGGAGCTAAGCCTAATCATTTTAGAAAATTTGAATCGACATATTTTCATGAAAATGACCACCACTTCCATTTAGTCCTTTGTGGTCAACTGTATAAGTCAAATACGATTGACTTTAAGGATCCGTAATTATTTCGATTATTGTTATATGATTCGCAAATTGTGACTAATCCTTTCTTGGTCTGGTTGAAGACTTTAAACTTAGCATTTTATGGGAGGAAAACCATATGCTTTTGGTACACATGCTGGTAATATCTTTCCATATCTCTTTTACTTTGTCATTCTTATTCTTTGTTCATGCTTTCATTCATTTATCTTTAGAACATCGAGGACTATGTTCACTTTAAGTTTGGGGGTAAGGAAAAAAAAATTAAAAAAATTTAGTTGTACCAATTTCCAACTTTTACAGTCACATTGTAGCCTTTTAGATAAGTTTACATACTGATTCTCCGGAAAAAAGATGGAAATTAGAACTGCTAGAGACATCTGGGTTCTTAGCTTATGAGAGAAAAATCGTGACAGACCCGTCATCCATGCTGGAGACTATTAGGCTGGTAAGAAAGATAAAACTAACCTTATCATTAGTGGAGACTACCATTTTGAGTGAGGCACCAGACCTTCAACTGACCTCTTTGAGTTTTCATTTGCATAAACTCCAAGTAGAATGATGAGCTACTCAACCTCGCACCATTTTCAGCATTATTTGATCTTTGAGTGCTAATTCATATCACCATGAGGGTGACATCATAACTAGCCTTATCTTTTAGTCTTAGTCATAAAAATTACAACTCTCTCAATAGAAACTCAACATCATCAACAAGCGGAGCAAAAACATCAATTCATAAAGAAGTTGAAGACGTCAAGGTTTACAAGCTACAAAGGGAAACAACATCATTATAAAGTGACAAAGAAACAAAAGATGTAAATTTTGAAGATTTGTGTACCAATGGTTGTGAAGATTCAAGTGCAAAAGTCCTTCTCCATTGGAAAGTAAAGTTTATTGTTTTATATCATTCATTTTTATTTTTATTTTGTTTCATATTTTGTATCAATCTCCAAAAATAATAATAATAAAAAATCAATCAATAATTAAAATAAAATAAAATAAAATATTATGTTAATTTGTATTTCTTTTTATATTCATTCAATAAAGTCATGGAGAAGAAAAAATTCAAAAGACACCTTTGGCGAAATGCTTTTTCGGTTTCTATGTTGGTCCGCTGTTTATCTGGCAAGAGACACCTTTGGCGCTGGCTCAACTCTTCACACTTTGTCCCTTATAAATTAATCATATTAGCTTGTATTTTTCTGACACTTCTGATTTCTTGGCATTTGGAGGAGAAACTTTATGTCCTCTTAGCTCTTTGGATACTTGACATTAGAAGTTGGAATTAAAGGTTTTATGGGTATACCTCTTGTAAACCCCCACGAGAATAAACTCGTCCACTAGGGCCATCTAGGAGTTTAAAGGCTTATTACACATGCTAAGTGTAGTCGCGATTCCTGTGAAAGTGCGTTAGGATTGTTATTCCATTTTTAGATTCGTTTTCATTTTAGTTTTGTTCGAGGACTAGCAAATAATAAGTTTAGAGGTATTTCATAGATACATATTTTGTGTCAAATTTGTTCCCAATTTATATATTATTAGAACTCAATTGTGTACTCATATTGTGTATTTATGGTGTTTGTAGGTATTTTCGAAGAATAAACAATTGTGGAAAAATAGGCTTAAAAATGATAAAAACACCCTTGAAAAGTATTAAAGGCACCCAAGATAATTTATAAAGACACCCATTCTTTGGTTAAAGGCACCCACCCTCTTCCCAAATTTGAAAAAAAAAATTGGGCAGGAAAATTTACTCTCACAACCTACCGTGAAGATATCAAATGATGTTTTTGGGTTAACTTCAAGAGTTTAAGGAAGGATATACTCTTGTGGTTTGTCGGAAGAAAACAATGGATTTGTTGTGGTTTGTCGGATAAAAACCGAAAGAGAATTTCTCGATTTAAATAAATATTACGTGAGATTTTATTCTCGAGTTTAGACTAGGAAACATATCTTTCTCTTGTGTTATAATAGAGGAATAACATCAACAGAAAGGAAACAACCCAAGATATCACCGAGATTTTGTTGAGGAAGAAAATCAGATCGAAACTTAGAATAAATTCCCGAGATTATTTTTCTTAAAAACAAAGATTTGTGAGAAGATTCGAGGGAGATGTGGATGTCTAGTATAAATATAGGAGGTCGAGTAAGCTTAGGAGAGGGCTGGCTCCTTCCAGATCGAGAGAAATCAAAGTCCAAAAACAAAATTATGTTGTTGTACAGTAAGAAAAAGAAAAAAGAAATTGTTGCCAGCTATAAACTGTCGCTGAAACCGTGGTCTATTCGTTTTTAATAAACTGCTGCAACGACAGTTTTAGCAGTAGTCCTTGCAACAGTTTGGGTTTAAAGACACAAAGAGTCTGTCTTTTAATCACTACGCCTGAAAGCAGTCGTTCATTCAATATTTAAAATTAATGTTTCTGTGATGCATCTGGTCAGTTATTCTTTGTAAATCTTTATAAAATTACAAATAAAATGATCTCTTCCTTTACTCTTTTTGTGATGGCTAAATATATTTCTCCCCTAGGATTAGACATGAATTCCTACTATGTTTGCTAGCATGTTGTGATCATTTTTATATAACAATTCTCTTAGTCTTATTTTTTTGTTTAATCATGATAGTGATTTTCTTCATGTGCTATAATGCTTTTTAATGTAGTACATTTTCTTTTCAGAGATCAACATATTAGTGGAGAAAATTACTAGTATTTTTAGAAAAGTAAATTAAATTAAAGCAATCTATTTTCCAAGACGCAAATAATTGTCCTAATCTGTCTTGAGTAATTTTGTAGAGAATAATATAGAGAATGGTTACACACATCTAGTACGCATAGTAGTGATAAAATCTTGAGTCATAGGTTTTCTTTCACTTGTAAATCATTTTTAGTATTTTAAGCTTTTTTGAATTTTAGACTATAAATCGTCGACTCAATTTTCTTATTAGCACTTAAATTAATAAAAACTATAACTTGCAATTCTAAAATCCCTGTGGAACGTACCGTTATAGAGAATGGTTGTAAATATCTAGTATGCATAATAATGATGAAATTTTTAGTCCTAGCTTTTCTTTCATTTGTTTATCATTTTTAGTATTTTAAGCATTTTAATTTTAGTATATAATCAACCAATCAATTTGTTATTAGCACAATAATTGACTAAAAACTAAAAACTACGATTCTGAAATCTCTGCAGGATGAACCGTGCTTGCACACTGTCTTATCGACAGTTGTGCTCTTGCGATATAAATTAAAATCATATCATTGGTGGTTGTAACCTAGGGTCATTTATGGCAGTAGGAATGTACGAATATTAATGGATAACAAAATGGAGTTTGTTTGTGGTTGCAAATCATAATAACATGTGGTGATGTTTCTTCAAGAAGATGTATCAGGTTGTTTTTGAGAGTGTATGAGGCAACAAAAGGTGGTGACGGTTTTCAAGGAGATGGATTAGGTTTTTTATGGGTGTATGAATCAGTAACATATTTTGATGGTCTTCAAGGGAAAGTATCAGGTTGTATGGAGTTGGTGGTGGTGGTGGTTCTAACTTATGGTAGTAGAAGAATCGCGACGATGGTCGTTAGGTCTATGTGATCTATTTATTTTTATTTATTATCGTTTAAAATCAAATCCCTGTTTCTAACGATATGTCGTTGTAACTGTAGTACAATAGTAAAGTCATTGTGTGATGCTACAAGTAACATGAGTTTGAAACTCGTCAACAAATAAATAAAAAATAATACTCCCTCCATTTTATAAAAGTTGAGCTATTCATTTTAAAATTTTGTTTCACAAAACTTGATACTTATCATTCAACAAGGAAATATCTCTAAAATTATCCTTTTGATTTATTATTTTTATTAAAATCTAGTATTAGAAATATGTATAATTTGATAATCATGTTTATATTCGTTATTTAGGTGTTTTAAAATGCTTTCCAACGATATAAAGCTTACAAATCCATGTCATAATTTGAGAGGTATGTTATTTCTATATTTTACTTTTTTGTTATTTAAAAGGATATAATTGGAAAAAATATTTAAAAATATTCCTCTCTTCTTATTTTCTTAAAAATTATGCAAACTTAAAATAGCTCAACTTTTATGAAATGGAGGAAGTAATAGATTGAAACTTTTTTTTTTTGATAAACATAAATTTCTTATTAAAGAACTAGATATGTTCAGGCATCAGTACGAATGCTTAACAAAGACAAGATCCATGGAGAGAAATCATGGTATTCTTCAATAACTAACTTTTCCTTCCTAACTTTCTTATAAATTGAATCAACAACATGATTATAATCTCTATTGTTAAAAGAAACTTTCCACGAACTGAAAGATAAAAGAAGATGTTTGGTGTCTCTAATAAAATTGTTATTCTCCAATCTGACACTAATACTCAGAGTTTATAGACTGCACCACTACTTTTGAATCTGAAATGAGGTGAATGTTGGTGATGTTACGTCCCTTTATCCAGCTCAAAGCTTCAAAGACAACCATGCACTCTCCAGCTTCAGGATCAATCACTCAAGCTGCATAGGTTCCTTTGACTCCATCAAAACTTTTTGTATATGAAGAAAGCACCATACCAATGCCCACAGTATTTAATAAAATAATCAAAAGAGGTATCAACACTAACCTTAAAAATGTCAGGGAGATCTAGATTAGCTAAAATGGGCTCACTAGAAATAAATGTGTTGTTTTGAATAAACTGGCTAAATTTATGTAAATGAAAGTTAATTCTAGCAGCAGTACAATGAGGGTTTAGATGTTTATCCTGGAAGATGCATTTCGCATCTTTCTTTCCAAATTACCCAGCAACCCATCATAAGAGTAATCTGCCAAGTAACCTGATCTGCTATGCCAGTTACGACATTACCATTGAACCAAGAGGTAATTTATTCGAAAAATATGGAAGAATTATCAGCAACTTGATTAATGTTGATGTTAACAAGTCTCCACATAGCTCTTGCATGACTACATTTGGTCAAAAGATGATGCAGAGATTCTACTTCATGGTTACAAATACTGCAATGAACTTCCATAGTTCTATTTGTATTGAAAGAGTTTTTTTCTAGTGGGGACACAACCCTTAAGGCACTTACAAACAAAAAGATTGATCCTGGGAGGGAGCTTCATAGACCATAAGTATTTCCAGATTTCTTTGGGGATATTATTAAGAGTAGCTTGATGAGAAACTCTTCTCTCCACTAACTTGTTATAAGCACTCTTGACAGTGAAAAAACCATCTTTGGTTGGTCTCCATCTCACAATATCTTGTTCATGTGGACTGATGCGTATGATCTGAATTTTATCTGCAACCTCATTGATGAATAAAGTGTTGATAAAAGACACATTCCAAGTAGAAGTATTGGGGACAATAAGCTCATTAACAAACACATAGTTCAAATGTGAATGATCTAATGGATCAGGCTTGTAGTTTAAGTTGATAATCCAACTATCATTCCAGATTCTTGTTTTCTCCCGATTATTAACTTCCTTATAGTAATTATCTTGAAGAATAGAGAGACCCACCTTAATACCTTTCCAAACCCAAGCAGAATTACTTTCCTCATAACTTATATGGATGAAATCTCCATATTTGAAGTATTTAGCTTTTAAATTTGCACATACAGAAGATTAAAATTTATATAAATTCTCCTGTCTAACTTGGTAAGAAGAGCATGGTTTAAATTTTCCACGTCCTTAAATTCCAAACCTCCAAGATCCTTAGGAATGCATAAGTTTTTCCAAGCAATAACA
This sequence comes from Papaver californicum, assembly GCA_023531435.1. Lineage (NCBI taxonomy): Eukaryota > Viridiplantae > Streptophyta > Magnoliopsida > Ranunculales > Papaveraceae > Papaver > Papaver californicum. The sequence goes on along the minus strand of JAJJMC010011034.1, from coordinate 4,409,081 downwards.
TTGGCACCTCTATTAGTTTTATGCCCCCACCAAAACTTCCTTTGCAATGAGTCTAATTATTTAATAAGATTCTTATGCATCTTAAAAGTACTCATTTTGTACAGAGGTAGTACATTGAGAACAACTTTAACCATTGTTGTTCTACCTGCCTGACAAAGAGAAGTACCTAGCCAATTAGTTAATCTTCTTTCATAAGCAGTTGTTACTTCTTCAAAAGACTGAATCTTGGACATGCCAACGAGAATAAGAAAATCCAAGTACTTTTTTTTTTATCCATATACTTTACTCCAATTATGTGACTAAGAGTATCACACACATCATGATCCATGTTTTTACTGAGTAATATAGAAGATTTGTCAAAATTAATGACCTGACCAGATTGTGAACTAAAATCCTGCATGAATTGCAAAAGATTATTCACACTGGTTAAATTAGCATTAGTATAGATAATACAACCATATTCAAATAACATATGATTGATAGGAGGAGCACTTCTTGCAGCTTTGATACCCAAAATTTGTTTAGAATGATGGACATCTGTTAAAGTTCTAGATAACCATTTCATTGCCAATATGAAAAGGTAAGGAGATAGAGGATCTCCTTGTATGATGTCTCCGGAAGGATGAAACTCAGTGCATGGAGAGCCATTGATAAGAATTGGAAGAGAGGTAGTACTTACGCATTGCTGGATTAGTTGATTCCAATCTTCTGAGAAACCAAAACTCTTGAGAACTTTAAGAAGAAAATTCCGTTCAAGTCTGTCAAATTCTTTTGACATGTCATACTTTAAGAGCAAACCAGCCACCTTCTCCTTCTTTTCTATTCATAAAATGTATGAGTTCATGGGCAACGATAGTGTTATCATTGATCTATCTACCAGAAACATAAGCAGCTTGATAAGGTGAAACAGTTTTATCCATTAATGGCTTCATTCTATTATCCATGATCTTTGATATAATCTTGTAAGAAGAGTGGTGGGTTTCTTAACCTTAGGAATCAAACTAATGAAAGTTTTATTAATGGACTTGAGGACATGCTTGGTATAGAAAAATTATTAACCATGTGAACCCACAGTGTTCCATGGAGATTTATAAGATCCAGCTTGGAAGCCCTCAGGCCCTGGAGCTTACCAATTTTCCATACTTTTAAGAGTTTAAAAAAATTTGTATCATCTGGAATAGCCAAGAGCATTCTATTATCCTCCTCTGTAATTGATGGCAAATGATTATAATGTCTCTCTTCAATAAATGTAGTTGTTGAAGTACTTATATCCTTGAAATGATTAGTAAGTAAATCAGCAACCTGGTCCCTAGAGTGCACCCATTTGCCTCTTTATCTTTAATAGAGTCAATTTATTCCTAGCTCTTTTCCTTTTGGTTAAAGTGTGGAAATGTTTGGTGTTATTGACCATGTCCCTGAAAAATTATCTCTTGATTTATGTTTGTTGATTTATGTTGTATATGATACCACTTCTGTAACTTTTTATTAACTTCAATAGATTTAATAGTATTATCTTGAGAGTGAGGTTGAGCTTGAATATCATCTAATTGTTTTTGGAGATTGTGAGCATTCACATTTATGTCACCAAAATGTGTCTTGTTCCATTTAGACAAAGCTAATCTAGTAAACTTCTACCTTTTGGTTAGTTTAAAACCGGCGGAGCCTTGGATATCTCTTTCCCAAGCCTTTGATATCTCAACAACACAACTTCTGTCATTTAACCATGTTAGAAAGAACTTGAAAGACTTCCATAATTTTGGTTGATTATAATCAGTAACCAACATAATAAGGCAGCGACCACTGCCAATTTGAGTGAGATGTAACAATTTCGAAGAGGGGAAGAATGTGTTCCATTCAGTATTACCAAGAGCCATATGAATTATGGTTCTTCTAATGCCAATTCCCAAGTTGTTACTAGTCAAAGTATGCTCATGACCAATGAAACCAATATCTTCTAAGCCAACAAATTGAATTATAGAATTAACCCAACCATCACTTGAAGTAGAAGTATAAGTATTAGTATTTAATAGATGAAACTGGAGATCTCCTATCAAACACCAAGGCTGAGAAATATTGTTGCCAAGATCTTTAATGAAATTCCATTGACTCTTCTTTTTGTTCAAATTGTAGTATCTGTACATACAAAAAAGAAGCCATTCCGGCTGTCTGGGATCATCTTGAACAAGAAGATGTATCAAATTGTTTTCACTGCTGAGCACTTCATAAGAAAATCCATTTTTCCACATAAGGGAAATTCCTCCAGATAAGCCTTCAGAAGAGATGTACCTGACATTGGGAAATCTATATGTATCTAACATGGGTCTCATTTTGTGCACCTCTAGTTTTGTTTCACATATAAAAATTATATCAGGATTTTAAGTTCTAATTAAATCTTTTAAATGGTCTCTGGTATTAGAATTTTTAAGGCCTTGTACATTCCGAGATATTACTTTCATGTTGCTGAAAGTCCAAAGAGACAATAAAGCACAAGAAATTATTTTATGTGAAAGCTTATATCTGATTTTGAAAGAAGATTTGTTGCAATCAGTATGTTTGAACAAAAGGAGATAACTAAGTAATATGTTCCTTAGAAGGATATTATGAAACCTAAAATTAAGTGCACATTTATAAACTATTTTCAAAGAAAGAATAATAAGAAAATGAAAATGGATAGCAAGTACCTGTTGCTCCTCCCCTTTAGTGCTACTAGAAAGTTCTCCCCCAGTTGTGACCATTTGAGTAATTTGTGTTACAGCAGAAAGGCCATTAATAGTGATGTTGAAAGTGAAGAGGGTGTTGATAGTGGTATTTGTTTCATCACTGCGAAGTCTTTTTCCAACTCTAGAAGTTACATAATAATCTTCAAAAAAGCTACCAAGAATAAAGTCCATGTTGACTGCAATATTTACTTTGGGAGGGACAAAGTTATGGGACATCTCTACTTTCCTTTAATTTTTCTTATATATTGGAGTGGTATTAACAATCTTTATTCCTTGAGTATTTCTTTTGTTTTTTACTTTTCCAAAGAAATAAGGTTTTCCATGAGCTTTGACAAGATATGCAACAACATCCTTACAAACTTGTTTTGGGTGATTAATTATGAAACAATCTGGGCATAACTTGTTTGGCTGTTTCTCATAAAAGAAATTAATCCATCTTGTAACTCCAGCATTAGTTAAAGATCTAACTCCTCTTCTTAATGGGTTTGTCAGATTAATTTGCACACACACACACCTTATCTCGATCTCCTGCCTTAGGGATTACATCTTCAGGATCTATTGCAATAACTTCTCTCATAATTTTACCCATCTTTTTCACTGATTCTGGATTCATATGTTTTGGCAATAATCCCTTCAGTTGTATCCAATAATAAGTATATATATTTTCAAGAATATAGTCATGAATAATAAGTAAGTTGACATTCACACTCCATGGCTTTAACTCCCAAACTTGATTAAGAATTTCCCAATTACTAAACTGAAAAACCATTATGTTTGGATCAATTTCTACCACTTTAAGATCTTCAGGTGCAGTGAAAGGCCACATGAATCTGATGTATTTTTCCACAATTTTATGACTCATTCTTTCCTCTATTATAATTTATTCAATCAAACAAGCTTCCCAATCTGATTTTTCATTACCATCGTTGTTATTATCATTTTAATAAACAACAACTTTAGAAGTGTCTCCTAGTTATAAGGTAACTTTTTTGAATTTTGAAACAATCCCAGTAACTTGGTTTGAAGTAACTGCTTCCATATTGATAAAAAACGAGCAACTGAACAAAATGCAACAATGGTTAAAATTACGAGGCTTTTTTCGATATATGGGGATGAGAGTATGCTTACTAAAAATACCTTCTAGATTGATAATGAGAGATATATTTTTGTGCATTATATCTGGAGGATTTTATGAATGATAGGAAACTGAATGGTATAGTTGTCAATGTGATTAAGGATCCAAAAAAGGAAACAGATTTTTAAAACATAAAAAAGTTGACTGAATTTGAATTTTCTCCAAAGGAGGGGTTTGAATTTCTGAATCGGAATAGACTTGGTTATGAAAGTATCTTCCACACTGTAATGGCCTTTAAGCAAACAAGCATTGCTTCCACAAGCTTTAGAACATACTCTGGAAACGCAATAGTTACAACAAACAAAAAGACAAACGCCAATGGGGAGTGAACAATCTGTAAACACATTAGGGAGAAGAATAGATTTAGTTATCCATAAATTAAAAGAAAACGAATTTGACAAACTATAAAAGAAAAAAAAAACAACAAAAGAAAAATAAGATCTTAAGCTGACTAAACCATAAAAAGATCAAATTTTTTTGATATTCAGATACATATAGACTTCAAATCTGTGAAGATGTATTTATTTTCACTTCTGATTAGAAAAAAATACAATAATTATGAACAATGGTGTTGATTCAGTGGACACCGATCCTCACACTAGCGAAAAATACAAGTCCTTGATATCGTGTGAGACGTATCACTTTATTTTATTTATTGAAATCACCAAAATCTAATTTATTTCAATGGTTTCTCAACTTCTTCTTTTTCTCTAACACTATCCAAATTTTACACGGATAAAATAAATTTTATGATATGTTTTAGCTGAAAAAACATAGTAGAAAAATAATTCCACACCATTGGCCCTACCGTTATACAAAACCGTCAGGATGAGACAAGAATCTTATTTTATCCTAACGACGTTCTGAACATGCCGTTCAATGCTACCCCTCTTTAACCACACGAGAAGAAGATAAATTTGAAAATGTTTCAGTTACCTCATAATCAGGTGGGAAACAGACCCTCCACTTTCTCTCAATCTATCTATCTATCTATCTCTCTGTTTACCATTAACACCCACGAGACAGAGCTTAGAGAGAGCGGGGGAAAGAGGTAAGCCGTAAGCAGAACCGAATCCAACACCAAATCTACCATTTTCCAATCTTATATATTTATATTAAGATTATTATTTTTATTATCCGACTATTTAAATTAGAGAAGAATCTTTCTCTCCATATATTTAGGGTTTTGTTCATTTTCAAAATTTGAATCATCCCCTTAGGGTTTGAAATTTTGAATCCTAACTATTATCAATCTCGTTTTTGTATTCCCTTTCCATAAACCCTAAAATGAGCAGTCAAGTTATTAATCCACCAAGAAGAAATCATTTGACTACAAAACACGGTGGTCCTGGTCCATCTACGGTGAAAAAATCTGTTTTGACTGACAACGGAAGCAGCAACGGCAACGGCAACAATGGGAACTCTGCAAAACCAACTTCTCCACCTCATCAATCGTAAGTTTATCCAATCCCTAAAACCGTATTTCTTTAATGATGTGATTGATTTATTGTGTTTTGATTGGTTTTATGTTTTGATGAATAAGGTCTGTTGGTGGAGAAAGGACGGTGAAGACGTTGAGATTATCGAAAGCGTTAACTATACCTGAAGGAACGACTGTGTCTGATGCTTGTCGAAGGATGGCTGCTCGAAGAGTTGATGCAGTTCTTCTTACTGATGCAAATGCTTTACTCTTGTTACTGACAAGGTGGAGAAATGTTTGATTCATTCGTTTTTTGTTTCATTTTTGCCATTGATTTTTTTTTTCTAATAAGTTCTTGTTTTGGGTTTAGGATATTGCAACTAGAGTTATTGCTGAAGGGTTAAGGCCAGAACAGACGATAGTTTCCAAAGTAATGACAAGGAGTCCAGTTTTTGTGGCATCTGATTCATTAGCTATCGAGGCTTTGCAAAAGATGGTTCAGGGTCAGTATTTCTTTTTGCGAGCTTAAGTTTATTTATATTCTTGCTGGGCGGTTTAGTTGGAATATATGGTTTGATGGCCTTGGTTCTGGAGGTACTTATATCGTCATGACTTGTGATGAGCTTACTGATTGGGTGGCTCTTGTCTCTTAGCTATCAGTATATATATCCTGATCGCTTAGTAAGTACTGAAGTGCTTCAACTATATGCCTATAGTCTAGGCTACATAATATGATCCACACCCCGTGTGGCCTTAAGTCTTCACTGCATCAGTGTCTACTTTCTCACAATGATATATCTACACTGTTGTCTGTCTAATAATCCAGTGTTAACTGCACATTCTGATTTGTTAACAATTCTAGCCTCTACCTATCTATCTGCTAAGCTGGGGAGTCTGTCTTATCCATTATGGCTGGGAGCTGTATATTTCAAACCTTGTTTATTGATTCGGGGCTGGTCTTTAATCTTAGTAGCACTACTCAGAAAACTTCTTCTTTGTTTTGCATTTAAGCTTGCTTTCTTCTCTCACTTGCTTTTTTCAGGAAAATTCAGGCATCTTCCTGTTGTTGAAAATGGTGAAGTTATTGCATTGTTAGATATTACAAAGTGCCTATATGATGCTATATCCAGGATGGAGAAGGCTGCAGAGCAAGGTAGTGCAATTGCAGCTGCTGTGGGAGGGGTTGAACGTCAGTGGGGAAAAGATTTATCTGGTTGGTTTTTCTTTGAACAATCTAGTTTTTTTTTTTTTTTTTTTGCTGTGTGCTGCTTGGATATTTGCATAAACCTCTCTACTATTACATGTTTTATGTTTTCAGTTTCAGAATAGGCAAAGTTCTTTAGTAATATGAATTTCTGATGTGCATGCAACTTAAACAATCTCCAGTACCTTTGTGGTTGAAATTGTGGACAACCGTACAAAAAGTGTAGGATTAAGTCCTAGTTTAAATATGTATGCAATTTAGACGTGATTACGAAATATCAAACAGATTCACTTTCGAGAACCTTATAGTCAGATTGTCCTGTATTCTTTATTTCCAACGCCATTGAAAGTGGGTCAATGTTGGGAAAAAAGTGTTCCACAGAAAATGCTTGATCATGGCAGGTAGGTGATATAATTCAGAACTTAATGATGCTGGACAAGTTAAAGTTCTCAAAAAGCACACTGCGATGCAGTGGTAGAAAACCGGATGAACCAGTACAATTCAGTGGAAACATGTGGAACTTACACACATGTCTTTACCCAGTCTTTAGCTCTAACAATAGATTCTCTTATTTAACCCAAGGGGCTCAGTACCATTCTTTATTAAATTTATGTTCTACGAAATATAATCACATAATCCTGAATGGCTACATATATGAAATTGCTAGCTCTGTCTTATGTTTTCTACACTTTGGTTGCAGGGCCATATGCTTTTATAGAAACTCTTAGGGAGAAAATGTTTAAGCCTTCATTGTCTAAATTATTACTGAAAACACCAAGTAATGCTACTCTTTGTTTTATGTCTAAGCAGTATTGTTATTATTTATTTATTTTAATGTATTTCTATTTTGTTTCACCTGGTTCCATCATCCATCTTTTTTGTTTTCCAGGGTTGCGATTGTATCACCCTCAGATCCTGTTTATGTGGCTGCAAAAAAGATGCGAGATCTTAGAGTCAATTCAGTAATAATCACAACAGGAAACAAGCCACAGGGAATACTGACGTATTGTTCTTGTCTCAATCCACTAATTTTTGTTATTTTTATTTTAAATTCTGTTGCTTAAGCAATTTTGCTTTTATTAATTTGTATTCCTTACAAATCTCAACGTTGATGGTTGGTTTTGTTACACTGTTGCAGTTCAAAGGATGTGCTTATGCGAGTCGTGGCTCAGAATCTTTCCCCTGAATTGACTCTAGTGGAAAAGGTATAATGCTTCTACTACTTAGTATTGCCTAGATTGGAAACTTACAGCAAAATGATTTTAGTGAGTCAACAATTTTTATAATTTTGGCCAGGTTAGAATGTCTTGAAATTAGACTAGCAATCTAATGTGTATCTCATTTGGCCAGTATATAATTTCTGAGAAATGTTCCAAGTATTGCATTTGATCTGCATGACCTCATCGTTATTTGTTCCTTTGGAAGGTTATGACATCAGACCCTGAATGTGCAACGTTAGAGACAACAATTCTTGATGCATTGCATATAATGCATGATGGCAAGTTTTTACATCTTCCTGTTGTAGATAAAGGTAAGAATTCATTTCTTAACTTATAACTATCTTCTTCTTTTGTCTATCTTTTGCTTTTTTCAAAATTGAATCATGAATAACCGCGTGTCACTTTGCAGATGGGTGTCTTGTTGCGTGCATCGATGTTCTGCAGATAACTCATGCCGCAATTTCTATGGTATCGTTTTAGTCTTTTTGGTCGTTTCTGCTTTTGTAACGAAACCATCTAAATTCTTGTGACTATGTATCACAATACTCATGGCTATTTCTCTTTCAAAATGAAACCTGACTGAAGATCCCGTGTGTCTTAAGGTTCATCTTTCCTGAGTTTCCTAGTTTAGCTTGTAATTATTTAGAAAAATGACATATCGATGTAAGGCTAAATTTTTTCCTAAAAACATATATTGCAGAAGTTATTTTCTTATACTTAAACTCCAGGGTAAACTACAGTAAGGATCTTCTAACAGTTGGAAATCATTCTAAGATGGTAAACCCCATATCAATTATTACAATGGTCATGTTACTAGCAGGATGAGTGAATGAAGAATATGCAGTGTATTATTTAGATGAAAATAGTTGCGTAATCTACCTTTCTTAATTAAGCTGTATTTCCCTCTTGAAGGTTGAGGGCAGCTCTGGAGCTGTCAATGACATGGCAACCACAATGATGCAGAAGTTCTGGGATTCTGCTCTCGCTTTAGACCCACCTGAAGATGATTATGACACGCAGAGGTATCATTTGATAACATCTACTTATATAGTGGCTGTCCTACCTGGTTATTTCAGGCGCTAATGCTGCTGCAATTTCCTGCAGCGAAATGTCCGCATTTATGGCGTCAGATGGTGTAGAGCAAGGGAAGTCTTATCCATCTCTTGGTTTAGGAAATACATTTGCCTTCAAATTTGAGGATCGTAAGGGTCGTGTACATCGGCTCAATTGCGGTATGTTTTCTCTCAGACTGTATACATGTGGAATGTGTAGCTTGCTCAGTAATAGAATAACAAATTCTTGTTTTTTGAGTTTTCACAGGTACTGAGAATTTGGAGGAGCTTGTATCTACCGTTGTGCAGAGGATAGGAACTGAAAGTGATCAAGATCGTCCACAGTTTTTGGTATGTTAGCCTGTTTGATGTTTTGTGTCCCTCTTTCTCAACTTTGTTTGGTATATTTTTCAATTATTTATGTAACCCATTTTCCTTATTTTCAGTATGAAGATGATGAAGGCGATAAAGTTCTACTTACAATTGATAGTGACCTTGCTGGAGCTGTTAGCCACGCTCGAACAACGGGTTTGAAGGTAATCATTTTTTTCAGGTTGTTGCTTTTGGAAATTGTCGCCCCTAGATAACAAGCAGGCATATTCTACTATTTCATAGTTATCTCATGGCGTTTTGATCATGACACTACGATAGCAAATTAAATGCTTCCCCGCTTTTGTTAACTTGTATCTAGAAATACCAATCATTTGCATTGGAAAATGTGTTTTTTGTCTTATTCTACTAGAAATTGGTTTTTCTTGCATTGAAAACCAAAAATCTTGTTTCCAATGCAAAGAATTACTGTTTTCAGTGTAGTAAAACAAACAAAACTTGATTCCAATGCAAATGTTTCTTGTTTTAGTGAACCTTAACATGTATACGGGGATATAAGTTAACAACACCCTCCCCACATAGATTCTATAAGGGAGTGGCATTTTACGAGAAGCTTAATTAATTGCCAAGTGATATTAGATCTCAAAACAGTTAAATTCCTGGTCTTGCTAATCTCCTATAATACCCACGAGAGATCAGTTCTGAACGTAGTTTTCTGTCTTAGTCTATCCAGTATCACGTTTGAGTCAAGTTTGAAACTGCATTCGATGCTTGAGAGGAGTGAATTTTGAGTCGAAGTGCAACACTTAATGGTACTTTCCCACTGAAATATTTCTTATACTCTGTATGATAGCTGAATTATAAGCATCGATCTTTCTTCGATAAGAAATATTCCTTGAAAAAGAAGTTTTTGACAGATTGTTTATTTCTAGGCGATTAGTGCATATATTGATTTCCTTTTCCCACATACATGTTTATGCTTCTAAGAGTGGGTAGTATTCATTTACATGCAAGAATGTCTTTAAAATCTTAACATTTACAAATTTCTCAGGTCCTAAGGTTGCACCTTGGGTATTCTGAATCACCTAAACCCAAAAAGAAGCAATTGCAAGAAAAAGGGCTGGACACAACAGCAAGTGGTACAAAGACTGGATTTGGGACTCTTCAAACTGGAATTATGGCAGGTACGATTGTGTTGACAGGACTAGCTGTAGTGGTATACTTGAAGCGATCTAAGGGTTAATGTTGCCATGGTGGACGTATCGGACGAAGAAATATCAATCAGCTTGACAAACCCAGCCCTGGGCAATTTCCTAGGTCCTCATTGTGGGAGGGCCTACATCTAGCCCAAAACGAAATGATTATATACAATCAAATAAATGTAAATTTGCTTCTCTATTTTTCATTTCTTGTCCCTAAGTGAAAAAATAGAATTATTTCAAAACGAAAAATCACAAAGAATATGCTTATTTCCGAAGTTGAAGCTTATCTTATCACGATTCATGACAAACTCAAGGATATAACCGCTCCGGCTGCAGTGGGTACCGTCTCCATACTAATATGAGGATGGGTACTGTGCCAATACTATGAGTATGGTGGCTCATCTCTCCGACTGATATGTGTACACCAAAATAATTGCTACCTGCTTTCTAAAACGGTTCATAGCTAATGGTTATTGAATTACCACTATACCCATGTGATCAAGGTTGTAAAAACATGAAACGTGAGGTGATCCTTTTCTAAAGTGAAATGAAGTTTTATGGTCATTTTTATATATACAGTGAAAAAAAATTATACGTTCATAATTAGCTTGGTGATTTTTATATATAATAAAAAAAATTTATACGTTCATAATTAGTTTTGGTGAAATATTTAATTATATATTTATGATTGTTATACTTATATTTAGTAGTTGTCATTAAAATGCCAACAAAGCTTGACTGGTACTGCGGTAAGGGTTCCGCCAACGCACTTGAGGTTTGGAATTCGATCGTTGATAAAAGCATTCTTACAAAAACAAGAAAATAGAGTATTGGAGAATGAAAATACGATTTAAATTTTAAAATCCGTCAAAAATTCCTAATTTTTATTTTTTGTATATCTTGTCATATTTTATGGAATCTCTCCAAATACTATTCTACTTTTTATACGTAAAAACTGTTTTTTTGTTATAAACAAAATCAAAAGATGAACTATTGCACAAAAGAAATATAGAGAGAAGAAG
>JAJJMC010011034.1:4349851-4397376 GCA_023531435.1 Papaver californicum | reverse complement strand
AACATACACAGATACAGTACCAACATAATTTAAATATCAATTTCGTCATCTTCGGGTTTGACGAAATATTCACTGCCAGTGTACACATGGACACATTATTTGTAAAATAAAATTGTCTTAACATCAGGGTCATGTTACTTCAGGAACCGCGGATAGAGACATGATGTCACTTTGTTACGGGTCACTTCAGGGACCGACCGATTAACCGAGTGAACTTCTTTTGTCCATATTGTGTCATACTGAGTTCCAACTTCAGGTGGAACAGTCTTTTTTTAATAATAATAATAATAAAAAAAAAATATACCAACATGTTTATGAATATGCTTAGAATAGTTAAACAAATAAATCAGATTATTTGCTTATAATAATAATAAAAAAAATTACAAGATAAAAAGTATATCTTAATTTCTTACCGCTAAGGAGAGCTAGCGTGCTGATAACGTGTTATAAACTAAATCAAAAGATGAACTATTGCACAAAAGAAATATAGAGAGAAGAAGAGAGAATTTCTCATTACTAGATATTAGTATCCATTACAAAGGAATGACCCTCAATTTATAGGCTAATACAAGAGAGGATGATAAAAATAGCATTAACATTAGGAAGTAATGGAATGCATTCTCATAACTAAGGTATTAAACCCAAGTTATTACACTAAATGTGGGGGTTACCAAGAAGTGAAAGATGTGAAGAGGTGGAAGGGGAGATGATAAGGTGGTGGTGTAAGAGGGGTGTAAGAGTGGTGGAATCCACCAAAGAATTAATTTACAACATTTTTTTTTTAGTTTTGATCGATAACATTTTGATAAAATACAACTAATACATAAGCTGGATCAAGAACAATCAACTTTTCAATTTTAAATGTTTTAATTTTATTATTTTTTCTTGAAATCGTTCTCTGATAGACATACTGAGCGTCGTTAAATTATTAAACTTAAGTTTACATGGGAGAGAAACAGATTTCTTAAATTCACATCTCGAAAAACGGTTTTGTTTCATTGTTGTATACATATTTTAATGTCAGTAGTGTAGAACACCTCTTTCAAAATGAATATAACTTTTAAGTTTTTAAGTTATGTAATGACGTCTTATTAGAATACTTCATTTGTCCTAGTTTAGTTGTTATATTAGATTTTTTTTGTCCTAATTTAGTTGATGTAGTTTATATTTTTTTATTTTCTTTCGTAATTTATCTCTAATTTGAAATTAATATCTAATTTAGATTAATGTACGTGTCCAATTTTCTAGACAACTCTTTTAAATACTTCTCTCTTTGAGTTGTTTCAAGTTGGGTACGAAAAACTAGGGGTTCTAAAAACTAGGTACGTCAATACTAGTCTAGGGTATTTGAGAAAAAAAAAAATCTCTAACCAGGCTTAGTCAAAGGTGACTTATAAAGATTAATAGAGAATTTTCAAATATGTTGTTAGTCAATTGAGATTATGAGAGAGTCTCCCAAACTCTCTTGTTATTGGATAAAGACTTTTTCTAAGTCTTTTAAATTCTCTAAGAACACCATGTTATTGGATTAAGATTTGTTAAGAGTCACTCATACACTCTTGTTATTAGATAAAGACTTCAAATCATTGATTTGTTACTTATTGGGATTTTGGGAGACTTTTTTGATGAAAATAGACATGAACGAAATCTCTCCCTTAAAGGTGAAATTTTGAGAGACTTGAAAATTTGGGTAGAACAAATAATCCAAAGGTCCTTATTCCTCAGCCTTATCGAATGACCAAAATCCATCCACAACTATTCCTTAACTCTCTCCTGCCTTATCTTCTTCTTTTTCCTCATTCCTCATCCTTTATCTTCTTCTTCCTTCCCCCTCTGTCTTCTTCCGCCATTCCATGGAATTGCTTGATTTTATATAGAAAAAACAAAAAATCACAATCAGCCCAAATAAAATGATTACATCGACAATTAATTTTAGGAATCATTAACCATTTTTTTTACCAGAATCAAGTAGTAAACATCTACTCATAATACATCAATGGGATTATCCGTAAAAGAACATTCTTTCCCAAAATCAAACTCAGAGACAACAACGAGAAGATGCTAATCAGTGGAGAGATAGCATAGCAAATAAAATGTGGGATGAGTGGAATAAAGAGAATGAAAACTTAGGCACAGGACAACAATGAGCTTTTAATTTTGACAAATGACACAAATTTTACTAGGTATTCATGGTACTTGTGTCAATTGTGTAACGTGCATAATAAAAAAGTTGGTAGATGTTTTGAATTTATGACTAGATATTTTACATCTTTTTATTTCTATAAATCACAAAGACTCTCTAAAAATCCACTAGATTTGTATCTACAAGTCGCAAAGACTCTCTACAACACTCTTTTAAAATCACTGAAAATCTCTATATTTCCAGAGAGTCTCTGGGAGTCATTAAAAATAAAAATCTATGAAAGTCTATATAAATCTCATTTGACTAACCCCTTGTAAAAATAAAAATCTATGAAAGTCTATATAAATCTCATTTGACTACCCCCTGTAAGTACTTTCTTAATCTTTATGGTATACCATAATATAACAACTAAACTAGGACGGAGGGAGTAAAACATTTATGAATTACAGAAAATTAAGTTATGGAAGAAAAGGATGACTATCCGTCGTGGGATCTTGATTTAAGTGACAATGTTATACTTAATGATGACTCAAATACTTTACTTCAAGACATTAATGATTGGTCAGAATGGGAACCCAACTTCGACGACGACAATGCACCACAAATGATCATCAAGAGTATTCGAAGGCTAACCACTATGGTGTTGTGATTTAAGATTCACAATGAGAGAATTGTTGTATAATTCTATGATTCAAGCTAGTGTTCAAGTAGTTGCTTGAATGTGAACTTGAATCAACTCTGGTGTGTCCAATGGTTTGACGCAAGAAAAAAACACTTTTTGCGTCCAATGGTTGGACATATCAAATATAAGCTATTAGATTTAATTTAATGAGTTAAAATCTAATAACTCATCTATTTGTGTCCAATGATTGGATGCATCAATCTTGAACCATCAGATTTAATTTTATAAGTTAAATCTAACGGTTCATCTATTTACGACTAATGGTTGGATGCAACACAGCTAATGGTTGGACACAAAACTTGAATCACCATAGTGGATAATAGCTGATTCAATTTGACGTGACAGTGAAGTTGAATCTTGAGTTGAACCACCATAATGGTTAGCCTAAGGCAGTGTTAGTTGTTTAGTTTCTTCAATTTTATTTTTTACTCTCTCTAAGCAAATTGGGAATTTTACTGCTTAGCATGCTTGCTTTTGCTTTCTTCAAAGCTAAACAGATTTTTGTATTAACCAAGATCAAGACTAAACATTTTTTGTCCAGTATAGTGTTCGCATAGTTAAGTATCTTAATTTCAATTAACAGTAGATGGTCCAAACATACAGGTTTTAATGTTTAGAATGTATGCTCTTTTTCATTCTTAAAACAAGTCTTTCAACTGCAATAAACAACTTCTATTTATTGTAGCCCTATGACATAAGGGTTTTGACCGTCTTATTGACACAGTCGATGACTTATCTCTTGATATTCTTAGCGCAAGGGAAATTCTACAGTCTTTGATGACATATTTGAGGTGATTAGTAGCCTTGAATCATAGAAAGAAAGAAATGGCATCTGTATTGTTATCATCATTGTCCTTACCAGCAGATGGTGTCATAAATGGTATCCAATACAGTGTCATCTGCAGATTCAACTATCTTAGTTAATTAGGATAGTTTAGCTTGAGAACCGGATGATATGCTGATCAAAAATAAAAATAAAAAGAACTGAAAAATTTATCTTTAGAGTTAAGTTTAGTATATTTTCGAAAAGAGATATACAAACTCGGATTTGGGAGATCCTATAAAATATGATAGGACATACGAATCAGTTTTAAACAAATTTGAACGATAAAATCACGTAGACATAGTGCTAATTCAATAGTCATAAATTATGACCCGTTTTAGAGAGCCCGTAGCAATTATTTTAGTTTACACATGTTAGTCAGAAAGATGGATCCCCATACATAGTATGGGGTCGGTGCCCATAGCAGCCGGAGCGGGTAAAAACCCAATTTTTCTCCGAAACACACGTTAAAAAAAAACACATTCAATGTGTCGGTTTAGAACCTTTCAACTTTAAAATCATAATGTGCACAAAATTCCCATAAAAAGGGGGTGAAAAAAGGTTTTTCACACGGAACACGTCTTTTTCAGAATCTTGCAAATTCCAAATAAAGGGTGAATCATTTTTTTGTTTTCACTAGTCACATTATAAAGTTTATTCGCTCGGAGTAGCATTAATTGTACACAGATATTTCATCAAAATAATCGAAAATTTATAAAGTTTTGTCGCACTCAAATTTATATACCATATGTTCCGTATGTGGAAATCCAACTTGCATTTACATAACTAAAAACCGTGTGCTTCGCCCATACATTTGGAAGAAAAAATTTATCACCTTGAGCACACAAGTCCAGCAGCTGGTCCAGTAACCATACGAATGCATTTTCCTCTTGGTAATTTAAGTTCTATAGGATTCTGGTTCTTGGCTCAGTTAGCGCACCAAATGTCCAATTTTTTTTTGTCTGAAACAGTAAATGTCCAATTTTTAAAACGAGACAATAGTTCTTTTTAGTATAAAACTTTAAAAAGCTAAGAAACAAAATTGTGAATAGGCTGAATCGGTAACTACTCAGCTACGAAACAAACTAAAATTAACGATTCAAGATTAGATGTGATTAAATTAATCGAGTCAACTCGATTTTAGATTTATTGGAGTGACTCGTACGAGGATAAAGGTGAAGAATATAATTACCTATGATTTTTTAGGTCAATTTCACCTCCGCCCTAATATTTACTCGTTTATTTAAGTCAGGTATTAGACTTAGCTGTCCAGTACTGTACACCCATTTTTATTTAGATATTTTTACATTTTTATAAGGAAAAAATGGGTCATGTGCCCAGAAAAATGTAATTTCTAGTTCAATTGGACGAGTAAAGTTTCGACATGGGTGAAATGACGGAAACCATTTAAACTTGAAACTGACATAAATACCTTCTAAACATATCTTCTCATTGTATTACATTACCTAGAAATCATCCCTGAGCATATCATCTCTTTCTCTTCACCATCGTCATTGTCTCTCTTTCTCCACCACGAACGGTAATTACTATAATCATCTTTTTCCATCGTAGTTGAAATTGGTTTCTCCACCGTCTGCTTACCATAACGACATCAACAATACCATCATTTTGTCCACAGTCTGCACCATCAACAGTAATATTGCAAACACCAACCCCGCCATGAAATATTTCTAGCCTAATTAGGGTTTGAATCAATCAATTTCACAAAATGTCTCCTAAAGTTTCCAAACCCTAAATTTGTTTTGATTTTATTTTCAGAATGGCATGCTTGAATTGTTGAATTGGGTGATTTTATTTTCATTTAACTGGAGGTAACTGAGTTATTTTTTATTATTTTAGTACAAATTGGTGTGGGTTATGTGTTTGCAGTAACTGGTGATTTTAATCTAACATTACTTGCTGAACTTGGGTTGAAATTAGTTGGTTGTTGTAACGAACTTAGTGGTTATGTTGTTGAAACCGGTTTCATCTTTATTTTTGGTGGTCCTAATTCTAATGATTATGGGATGAATAACATCTTACATCATAGTATTGGAAGAAAGTGGTCTCATCCCATGGTTTAGATTATTCCAGGCTCCAACTAATTATCATCACGTTATTTTTTTTTGTTCTAGGTCCATTAAAGAGACTTTTGAGAAAGACCCTGATTGTTTTTAAGCAATCTTTTGAAGCTCTAGCAATTGTGTATGTACTTTTTTGAATTTCGCAACTAATGCGTGCTTGAAATTGGCTTCATCTAGCTTTAAGATGGGATGTTACTGGTTTAGTGTTTTCGTAGCTTCGAAAATAGGGTTTGAGAAAATTGCTCTAGCTTTAAAATAGGATGTAACTGGTTTCATCACACTCTAGAGTTCGATTTAAATTGTTGTAGGAAGCAATAGCAAGAATAATGTTGAAGTAAGAACCAAGAATAGGCATGATGTGAATGTGGGTAGTGAAATTATACCATCTTCATTCTTGTTGTTTTGGTTACATTCATTGTGTAGGACACAATGGTTCCCTCATCTAAAGGTACTACTTTTTGGTTTCTTTATGTTTTAATTAGTTTTGATTATTTGTGTTGAGTTGATATTGGTAAACAAGTGTTAGTATAAATTAGGATGAAACCAGTTTCATCCAGGTTTAATCTGTAGTTTCAACAGGTTTAAACAAGGATGAAACTAGTTTCATCCAGGTTTAATATGTGATATAAATTTATTTTTGAATGAATGTAACTGGTTTCATCTAGGTTTAATATATGATGTACATGATTTCATCCAGGTTTAATTGTCAAGTACATAGTTTCATCCAGGTTTATACTAGGATGAAACTGGTTTCATCAAGGTTTAATATGTGATAAACAATCATTATAAATGAACTACTATATAAAATTGGTGTAGGAAGTAAAAGCGGGAAGAATTAAGAACAAAAAGTAGGCGTGACATCAAGGAATTTGGTGAATTTGGAACGAAGCATATGCATGATTTGTAAATGGTTGGCTAAAGGAAGAAAATGAGAAAAATGAGTTGATATGGCAGGTTTATATGAAAACCTCAATGAAGAAACAATGAAGTTGCAGGAAGAAAAATGACAATCAAGAATATATCGTTTCATTAGGTTTTTTAGTATTATGCTGCTATGAAAGCTATTGATGTAGTTTTCCTAAGTTTCTTGTTTGTAAAACTTTAAGTTCGCAAAAATTTATAAAATCTAAATTATAAACTTTGATTCATCTATGTATATCTTAATTGCAGGTCAATTGATATGAAAACTTAACTTAAAATTAGTCATAATATTATTTGCAGATAAATTCATATGATCTTTGTCAAGATATGCAAAGATGAAAACCTTTTTTTTGTCAGAATATGTAGATGAATCTGGTTTCATCCTGAAAAAAATATTTTTTTGTTAGAATATATGCAGGATGAAACTGGTTTCATTTAGAAAAAAACATGTTTTTGTCAGAATATATGCAGGACGAAAACATGTTTTTATCAAAATATATGGAGGATGAAACCAGTTTCATCCAGACGAAAACATGTTTTTGCCAAAAATATGCAGGATGAAACTGGTTTCATCCATGTTTACTAGAATAAAAATAGTAATTAAACAATTTTAGAATGATAGAAATGATGAATTCTTGAAGTAACATTCATCTAATTCAACTTCCATTTACAAGGTAATGATCAGTTTGTATCTTTACAATTAAAACTTAAATGAAGATGATTACATAGTAACGATCAGTACTTTTAAAAGTTAGCATTTGTTTTCTTGAAGACATGCTCTGCAGCGTGGTACTATTTGCATCAGTCATCTTGATCTCCATGTTATCCTTTTGATAGAAGCCAGTACCCCTTTGGGCATCTGCAATGAAATTATCAAATCCAATTGATATGCTGCTTCCGCTTAAGCTTCATATACTAACCCCTGCAACCTACAACCTGTCAGCCCAATTGATATGTTGCTTACGCTTAAGCTTCATATACTAACCCCTGCAACCCACAACCTGTCAGTCCAAAATCACAAAACTGAACATAAATATTTCTCATTCTAAAGCAGCTACAATCACTTAAGAAACTAGTTAAAAATATTAGATGTCGTGATATTTTCTCTGCAATTATTCATCTAAAGTCCAACCCTCAATTTCGATACACTTACACAACTATGTTTCCAATTTGATCCCTACATGTTCTAGCAAAAACCACCACCCCCACCACCTTCACCATCCGCCACTGACCACCAGCACAATCCACCACCTCCATCACCTTCACCACCCCCACTAACCACCAGCATCTTCCACCCACACCCACCACTGCAAAAACCACAACCCACACCACTCAAACCACCCACTACACCCACCAAAAGAAAAGTCTTGGCTTTTATTATACAATTGAAAAAAAACATACAAGAGCAAGATCAATACTGGATGAATCTTGATACATCTATGCTTTAAAAATTGAAAAATAAAATCAGTTCACTAACAACATATATGAACAATTAAAAATTCAGATTATTATTAAAATTAAATTTGATTCGAAAATAAATTAGACTAAAACCAAGCAAAATGTTAAAGGTTTAATCTTAATTTGGTATTGAACTCAAATAACCCTAAGAAATCATGAACAAAAATACCCAAAATTAACAAAATTCACTACATCAACAACTAATGAAACTTCAAATTACAATGAATCATAGAATTAATCGCATTACAATCTGTATGAAACTTACAATCAAACAAAAACAAAAACAAAATTGGAAAAAAAAATCAGTTTTGATTGGACCGAACAAAATTAGAAATCAAATTGTGTATCAAAATAAGTTCAAAACACTAGAATCAAGCTTACATATTTGACCAAAGATTAGAGAAGAGTTTGAAGTAAATAGAACGTCGATTCGATCAAAAAATTGGAGCTCATTTTCGTTTTCTTCGTGTTTGTATCTCAAAATCAAAAATGGAGCTCGTTTTCTCTTTCCCTTTCTTTTGATAGTGAAACCGAATACAATTGTGTTTAGGGGCATACTAGTCAATTATAATTACACTTTTATAATATTTTTTGACAGAATACCCAAATTTGGATATTAGAAAAGTATCTTTTAAGTTTATGGATATTAAAATAGTATCTTAGTTTATTTGTCTTTTAGATCCATAAAAGTAGATATATGGGTTATTGAACCAATGAATTGTTGTATAAGGCCATTTATAACGATCTACACGGATAAATTATATTTTAGGCCCATTTTAAAAGATTCCGACTTTTCTTTTTGTTACCAATAACTAAGAAGTTTGTCATTTTGTATTTTTTGTTCAATCTACAACATTTCAAGACTTTTCAGTTTTGAGAGCAAATCTTATGGTCGAAGAATTCCAAGTTCTATGATATCTTATCATTTAGAAGAGACCATGGAAAATCAAGTGTTACGGTAGAATCCATCGAAACACAATTCCAAATATTATCCAAATTTATAATTAAGTTTTCAAAAAGATATGCATAGTTTCTTTCTCTACGTACTACCCTACTCAACAAGTAATATCGGACTAAATAATCATTGGCCGTATGTTGGACTCTATGATGTCCTAGTCTGTACGCATGGATAAGATATTTAGTTTTTAAAAATTATTATGCCTATATGACCCCATATTTGAATCCGATTAGCATATATACCCCCGTTTTTTTCAAAATTACAAAAACAGTCCCAATGGTAACTTTCCATCCATTTTACCGTTAAGTACTTTATGCGCTGACGTGGCGAAATATTAATTTTCTTCTTTGCCCTTTTAACATTTTCTAACCCTAAAAGAAAACTCTAAAAATCTATCTATCTAACGGTTGTGATTTGGAGTAGATATAGATGAAGGGTCTAGATTAACTCTCATTTATAACCATTTTTAAACCTTATTTCTCTCTTCACACTCTCATTTCTCTCTCTCGTTTCTCTTTCTCGTTTCTTTCTCTCTTCACTCTCATTTCTCTCTTCACTCTCGTTTCTCACGGCGTTGCTGTAGTGAAAAGGGGAGAAACTGTAAACCCTAGTTTCTCCTCTCTTCATCGTCTCTTCTTTCATCACTGTTTTTGTAGATCTGCTTGCTGCATCATCTCTTCTTTCATCACTGTAAACCCTAGTTACACCTTCTTTCATCATCTGGTGTGAGCAGTGAAACTTTATTCTCCGGAGAAGAAGGTATAGCAACTATATTCTGAGTTCTGAGTTTGAAGGTTTTCAAGTTATCGAGATGGAAGTACTGATGGACATTTATGAAAGGTAATGAAACCCTAACTTTTGTTTCTTCTTTACTACTGTTTTTTACTCGAATTGATTGATCCGGAGTATTTGCTTTCTTCTTTAATCGAATCATTCTTTTTACTACTATTTTTTACTACTATGATGAAACCCTAACATTCTCTGTAAATCTGATGTATGAAACCCTAATTTTTTCTTAAGAGCACATTCATTAAGAGCACATTACCTTTCATAAAACCCTAATTTTTATGAAAGGTAATGAAAGAAGATACTGTTTTTTATTCGTTTTGTCTTATTTTTATGAAACCCTAATTTTTTCTATTAGGGTTTTCAAGTCACAGATTCTCAGATCTTTTCTATTATTTTTCGTTTATGTTTATATTTTTTCTATGAAACCCTTGTTTTTATTGTTGTTTATGTTTTCTTTAGTTATTTATAGTATACTTAAATGTTCTAGAAGATTATCCCATAAATGTTCTCTGAATTTTTGTTTATAATTTGCAGGGGTCTTAGTAATGTAAAAATGAAATACACTCATAGAGATGTTAGAGTCACAGTGATTAATACTGGACAAAGGATAGATTTTCCTAATCTAGATATTAATATTACTAGTCTTTTACGGTTTAGGAATAAAATACATGATATGTTGAATCTTAAAGAGAGTGAATATGTGGACCTTCTTTGGTGGATTTGATGAATGTTTTCCATATAGTTTGATAAATGACTCTGACTTTCTAGCTATGTGGAATGGTGCGAAACTGAATGAATTCGATGGTTTTGTAGAGCTGAGTTTGAATATTATTTTCGATGATGATATGGGAACAACTTCTGGGGTTTCAAACCCAACTTTACTTAGGTATTCAACACCTAAAAAGGTTATTTCCAAATCACCAAGGACATTAAGGAGAAGCCCTAGAATTGCTGAACAGTCTAAGACCAAGGAAATAGTTGGTACCCAAGATAGTTTTGGTGATAATAAGGTTAAGGGTAAAGGTGTAGATGTTGATTATGGCATTGAAGATGATGTTTTTTGGGGTCAAGCTTGTACTCAAGCAAGTGCTATAGAAGAGGCTGTTATGCTTTGTCAGGTGGAGAATGTCCAGTTGGCTAATGAGTGTGAAGATGAATGTCATCCTATAGATGACCCAAGTACTCTTATGGATGATGAAAATGAAGATGACGTGGATCTGTCTTTTGCTAAGTTTCTGCATAGTTGCCAACATGGTGAATCATATCCTGCTCGGAAAAGTGGTGGTGTTACTACTCAAGTAGCTGGACAAAGTGGTGGTTTTACTACTCACGTATCTGGACAAAGTGGTGGTGTTACTACTCATGCATCTGGAAAATGTAATGGTGATGAATTACTTGACTTTTTTTTCAAAGAATTTATGAAGAAATGTACTATCTTTTGTTGTCTACAGCTGTTTTATAATATTTTTTAACATTTCTTTTGTCTAAGTTATGCTTATTTTGGTACTTGTTCACATTGGATTACACTTGCATCTTATTTTGGTACTTGTTCAAGTTATAAGATTTTACTAACATTCACAAGTTCACTCATATTCACTAACTTCAGTTTAGTTCATAATCTGTTAGTTCTGTCACAACAATTTGTTAGTTCAGTCAAGAGTGTTTTATCTTTTGTTGTTTGCAGCCATTTTATAATATTTTTTTAACATTTCTTTTGTCCAAGTTATGTTTATTTTGGTACTTGTTCAAATTGTACTTATAAGCTTTTATAAGATTTTACTTCGGACTAATTAGCTAGTTTGTCTCTCAAGTTATTTATGATTCGGGAGAGGAAGGATATTTCGGATTAGGATCGGTGGGATGCCGTAGCTTCAAGCAGGAAAGAAATATTTTTAAAAAAGTAGCTAGCTTTTGCTCCATCGTATTGTCCATTTCCTGAATTTGAAGAGGTTGAGGACATACCGGATGGTGAAGTAAGAGTTGGACTACAGTTTAGTGACAACTTATATTTCAAGAGGTTTTTGAGACAATATGCTGTGAGAAATCAACTGCAGTACAAGTTTCTGAAAAGTGACAGTTTGAGGATTAGAGTAGTGTGCAAGTTCAAAGAGACATACAACTGTTGTTTTTTCATTTATGCAAGAAAGCTTCCTAGAGTGAAGACCTTCAAGATTAGAGGATTCAGTGAGAATCATAACTGTGTATGTGATAAATTTGGGAGGAATGGGAGTGTAAATCCTGGGCTTGTTGCAGCACATGTACTTGAGAAGATGAAAATTTCTACTACAACTGAAATACCTAAAGCAAGACAGATTAAAGATGAGTTCTGGACCAGCCATAACACCTGCATCTCATATAATGTTGCTTAGAGAGATAAGAACGTTGTACTAGAAATGAGAAATGGAAGCTATGATGACAGCTATAGACTAGTTCCAATTATGGTTGAGATGATCAATATGACTAATCCTGGGTCTGTGGAAAACTTTACTTATGGAAGGTAATGTTTGTACCTTCTTTTTGCTTGTTATTCTCTTATTTTGGTGCTTCAAAGAACTAACAAGTTGTTTATTATCTTTCTGCAGGAAAGATAATTGTTTTGAGTCAGTCATTATATCTTTTGCCGTAGCATTGCAAGGATTCATTAGTGGGTGCAGGCATGTGGTTGGGTTGGATGCCTGTCATTTGAAAGGCAAGTTTGGTGGCTGCCTTCTAGCTGCAACATGACTCGATGCATAGAATGGTTTGGTCCCCTTGGGAATCATGGTGTGTAGAAATGAATGTGAAGAGAATTGGAAAATATTTCTCAATGACCTGAAGCCAAAGCTTACTAACCGTGAGTACACCATTAACTTTATCTCTGACAGAAAGAAGGGATTGAGAGAAGCTGTTGAGGAATTGTTTCCTACTTTACCTCACAGATTCTGTTTCAGGTAACTAACTAACTAAACTTTTATGTTACATCATTATTGACCTATATTAGTTAATTTATTTATAACCAAGTGGTTGTTATAATCATATGCAGGCATATGTTCAAGAACTTTAAAATGTATTACAAGCGGATGAACTTGCACATAAGTGTATGGAATGCCGCAGAGTGTTATAAAGTGAAACACTTTATGGTAATCTGTTTGAATCTTACCTATCAGTATATGTAATAATCTGTATGAATCTTACCTGTTAGTCAATTACTATTGAATATGTGTAATTGTAATATGTTAGTATTGGTTACTTGAAGGTACACATGAATAATGTGCTTGAAGAGAACGGTGAAGCATGTGAGTATTTGATGAGAGAGAAACCTGAAACCTGGGCTAGGGCTTTCTTTAATATAAATAGTTGTTGTGAACATCTAAACAACAACTTTTCATAAAGCTTCAACAACATGATTAGTAACCTCAGAGATAAGCCTGTTTGCAAGTTAGGAGTAATGTATGGCCAACTGGTAATTTCTATGTTTCATAAGAGAAGAACTGATTGTTCTACGTGGGAGGATCATGATTTGGTTCCTAGTGTTAAGAAGTTACTTAAGAAGATGCTTAAGAACACTGGTGATTTTAAGGTCCAAGGAGCTGTAACGGGTAAATTATATGAGGTTACCAGTGTTCACAACTCAGTATTTAATATGAATTTAGAGAAAAAGGAGTGCAGTTGCTTACAATGGCAGTTGAGGAGTTTCCCTTGTCAGCATGGTGTATGTGCTTTGAAGACCATAAGGGCTGACTGGACACAGTAAGTTCTCATTTTTAGTTTCATTATTTCATTATTGGTTTATCAATTAGTTGGTTTTATCATGAATATGAAATTAATGTTTCTTGTTGGTCTTTGACAGGTATTGTAGCCATTATTATACTACTGCTGCATATAAAGCTACTTATGCACATGCAATTCAACTTTTGGACAATTTTGAAGATTGGGAAGAGGTGACTTATTGTACTATTAACTGTCGTGAATTTTGATTGGTTTGTTATAGCTAGTTGTTTCAATTGATTACCATGTGTACTTCGAAAGCTATATTATAATTGTTAATGTTGTTTGGTTGTGTAATACTGTATTATTTGGAGATGGACCAACATGCTTTAGAAGGTAGTACCGTAGTAGTGTTAGACAAGCATTGTTAGCAGGAATTGTTTGTGTATGTTAACAACTCAGTGGAAGAATTTAGTGAACAGAGGAAAAATTTTCTGACAGGAAGAGTTAGCATTAGTTATGATATGGTATTGGTGCTTTTTAGATCTAGAATTGTGATTTGTTGCATCTGTTTTTTTCTTTATGTACTTGGTTATCATATGGAGCATGAACTTGCAAATGAATTGTGATTGTGATTGTCATTTTGGTGTTGTATTCAATGTAAAAATGGATTAAAACACTTTGGAAGGTAGGGTAGGCATTGTTAGATGTTGTAGTGCATAGGTTAACCTTTCAAACTTACAGTCAATCTTTCATGTGTTTGTGGACCTAAAATCCTAATATTTTAGCCTAGTAAAGAGATTTTTTTAACTCTTTTGCTATTTAACTAGTTTTATTGATTGACATGTGTAAACCATCTATGCTTACTCATTTAGACTTGTTTCCTGCTTTTATATTTAAACTGTTGGTTGGTAAGACTAAGGAATGCCTATGGTGCATGATCCTAGATAGAAGCTAGTAAATATCTAGTTCAACTTTTTATGTCTTATCATGCTTTATTGACCAATAATTCTGTAGGGTAGTATAGTCAAGAAGAAATGGGCTGTAAATTCAACTTTCATGGCACTTTATGCATTTGTTGCTGGTAAAGGTGCACTAGCTTTGGGGAAGAAATATCTTTTAGGTCAAGTAGTTGTTCCTGAAAGTAGACACTTTCATAGCAACGGCACAATCGAAACTGAAACGAGTCGACCATTATATCCCATGGGTACTTTAGTATACTTCCAATTCACTTTTGCTACAATTACTATGATATATTAGCTGGTTCTGTACTGGGTCGTATGAATATCAAACCTTGGATGGCTTTTGTCCCACTTTGGCTAATCTTTTCTTACACTGTTATTCATGTTTATTTATGTGAAGAGGTTCATCCTTTGGGTTTACAGGTAGTTTCTTGTTATACTTCTGTAAACAGATACACATGTGTGATATATTGTTGTTTTTTGATGCAGTGTGATACATTGTTGTGTTTTTTTTTCTTATGTAGTTATTTGTCTAATATTCATTTTTTGATAGTTCTATAAACATGTTGAGATACTGGTTAGAATGAAACGATTATAAGAGCACAGTTTGATAGTTCTATAAACAAATAGTTAATTGTTTGCTTGACATCTTGCATATGAAACCTATCTATGGGTCACAGTTTGTGTTTGAGATGATGCGGTCATTTTTCTATCATATATTCTGTTGTTTGGGGATTTCTATTTCTGAACCAATACAACTTTTTATGTCTTGTCATGAATAACTCAGTATTTTGTTGTCTTCTTTTTGTGCAGATGCCAATTCCTCTTATCAAGCCTCCAATACTGATGAGGAAACCAGGCAGGCCATCAAATAAAAGGAAGAAATCTGATGATGAGTCACCCTCTGAGACAAAAGTGAGAACTTGTAGCAAATGTAAACTCACTGGTCATAACAAGGAAACATGTGGTTATGCTGCAGTTGGGTCTAATCCCAAAACTAAGAGGCCAAGAACTGTTGTAGATGGAGCAACTTTTATTTCCACCAACTCTTCACAGGGAGAATCAAGTACAGCTACAGGAGAAGGAAAAGGTAGATGAGGATAAGCTAGAGGATCCAAAGCTGTTGGAGGCAGAGGAGCAAGCTTCTTCAGGTCTTGTTTCCAGGCTAACATATGATGTTGGCACCAGTTCAACTGCTAGAGGAAGCAATAGTGCAAGAGGAGGCAGGACAAGAGGAAGAAATGGTAGTGGAGGAAGAAGTTAAGGTGTGCACCATCAAGATTAGTGGGTTTTTAGTTTCATCTTGTACATAAATAAGGGATTGTAGAGCTTTAATTTTTGTGATTCAAAACTTATATAAGTCTGATTTTTGATTCCACTGATGTTATTTACTTTAAGTTGTGGTATGAACAGTTTTGGATGATGAATAGTTGTGGATTAGTGTATATATATAAGGGATGACTGGACACAGTAATTTAAACTGTGAGTTGAGTTGGGTAAAGTTTATAAGGGTAAATGTGTATTTTTCAGGGAGAAAAAATGACATGTGACAGTTAATATCCAGTTAATGGTGTTTTAAAAAAACGGGGTTATATTTGATATATTTGAAAAAAAAACGGGATAGATTTGCAACATGAGTTATAAAATGGGGTTATATCAGAAAAAATCGCTAAAAATTATCTTTAGTACATGAATAAGACATTTGTTGTACCAACAAAGGTAGATGCATTCAATGCATGAGTAGACAGACAACATTACACTGAGAGAATAATACATACTTTGAGAGAAACGAATCAAAAAGCAGATGCACCGATAAACTAAGCGGTTGGAGAACAAGAAAATCCGGTCCCCTCAACTTTTATTTGGATGTATACCAAACTTGTATTCCTTTCAAGTTTTATTAGGATAATGCTATGGGACGTAAATTCCGTAGAAATGTTAAAATGTAAGTTGGTTCTTAATAATATACTTTTTTTCAAAAGAAAAAAACACATTAGACTGGGAGAGAAAGATGGTTGTGTGTATGAATAAGACATTGGTCGTATCTCTCTCCACATTTTATTCTTAATTCTACTTTTTTGAAAATTATTTATAAACAATTTCGAATACCGTAGAATGTAATTCCGAATGACGTTTTCTAATAGTTTTTATGCAATTTAAATTACGTTAAACACAATTTGGATTCCAGTTTTCTTTTAGAATCCAAGCCCTTTTACATAAAACCTTGGAAGATGTTTTGGAAAAAACGTGAAATAAACCTATTTGGAAGCCGTAAGATTTGACATTCCATATTTTTTCCAAGTTTGGAATGACTTAGTTTCCACCATAAGACTTGCTCTAAATCCTCAAAGACATATAGAAACTTATTTCACCGAAATGTGTTATTTTTTGCGATGCTCTATTAATGGTACAAACACAAAAGGAAAGCAAATAATGATACAAAAAAATAAGACAAGGGAAGTACCCTTAAACAAAGCAGTTGACCATTTAGTGTTCCGTGGATTAAATTTAGAGTTGCTCATAAACCGTTCTTCTTTTTAAAAGATCATATGCCAGAGTTATTTTTATTTGGACACTATAAATGTTATGATAATATACTTGTGATTATCAAAAATCTTGCATCTTTGGATCAAAACCAATAAAATTTGAATCATAATAAAAGTTTAATACCTTATCATAAAATCAACTAATATTAACATTTAGAAGATGATAATCAATCAAATCAAGTAATAAATTGACTCATGCATTTAACGTGGTTCGACAATCAAATTGTCTAAATCCACGGGTAATAAAGATTTGTTTTACTTTTATTATTCATCATCATAAGTTACAAGAAAATTGATATGCCATAAAATCATAATCATGCTAATTAAAGAATAACTAAACTAAAAATTTACATAAGTCTCATACCTAAACTCTTTTGTTGATTCTACACCTTGTGTCCAATTTTTCTCCCGAATTTTCTTGTCCCTTTCTCTTTTTATCAGTTTGGTATATATAGCCAAATTGATGGGTCCCTCTAATTTACCTTTCCACCTATTTAATCTTATCCATCCTTGGAGCGAAATGTAATCCCGCAAAAATTATTTGTACTTTCCGCAAAACTTGATCATGCTTCCCGCAAGATTTAGCATGCGCTTTGCTTATTTCTCTCAGTTTCTCACTAAATGTCCTGCAACTCTTTTGCGGACTTGCGTTCAAGTTGTTGTTTTTGGATTTGGATGAACGTTGCGGTCTTATCAGAGTTATAGCATGTCTAACACGTACCCCTTGAAAGTGATTTGTCATGCTTTAGTCCTTTTTGTTCCGCAACTTATAAAGTTGATACGTGTTTCTCATGCATCAATGCTCATCATTACTCTTTATTGTGCCAGGCCTTCCCGCAACCTGGGTGTCAGGCAGGCAGCAAGGCTATCTGTTTCGAGCAGTGTGTCTTGATTTCCCGCAACCCACGTGTCGATCATGCATCAACGCTGTCAGGTTCAAATCTTATCGAATTTTCAGATGTCAGTTCAGTGCTTCTCAAAAGGTTTTTTTTCGGTGTTTCTCGTCCCATCGTAACTCGTTACTTCTCCAATAGTTTTTGGACACGCGTAGCTTCGAATTTATTCCCTCATAATTTGCCCCCTTTTTTTCTTTCAAATTTTGACACATGGAAAAAATTTAGAAAGGAAAGAATTATGATTACCTTTTTGATTTGCACACCTGCAATAACTTCTCTTTCCACGTTTAGTTTCACTTCCTTCCGACTTTCTCGCTAGCAGTAACGCCTTTTCCCACGTTTTTGTCAGTTGGCGGTTTCGAGGTAATTAATTCTCTGATAAAGTTTGTCCCTTTTTTGTTTTTCGACGGTTCGTTCGTTTCAGCTTTCTTCTATTTAATGTTAATCATATGCCTCATTCTATTCTTTATATCATTGATCTTCTTCTCCTTAAAGTTTTTGTGCTTTCATTCTTCTGAGCTTTTCAAAAGATTCTTCAGCGTCTTTTCATTCTCCCAAACTTCTGTAATCAAGAACTTTTGCATTGGGATCAAGTTTTCTATTTACTCAATCATTTGATTCTTTTCTGTCTTCAGTTTCATTACTGGTAATCTTTTTGACTTTTTCTTTCATGTGCTTGTTCATCTTTTTTACTGAATCCTTTTAGAGTAAATAGTGATGATGATAATACTGATGATATGTGTTTATTATTTATTGGAGTGAATGAGAATGATGATGATGATGATTCCTTTAT
Source organism: Papaver californicum (assembly GCA_023531435.1). NCBI lineage: Eukaryota > Viridiplantae > Streptophyta > Magnoliopsida > Ranunculales > Papaveraceae > Papaver > Papaver californicum. Next base: position 4,378,634 of record JAJJMC010011034.1, on the reverse strand, counting down.
TTTGAAGATTGATTACTTTATTATGATTCTTTCTTTTTCTTGATTACAAAATTGTTGCTGGTTGGCATTCTGATTATGCGTTCACCTTGTTGTTCTTCTTATTTTTGTTCATGGTGTATTTATTTGTTCTGGTTTTCACATTTAGATAAAAATTTATCATAGCTGGAAGAAATGATGGTAAAGTTACTGGTGATGCTTCTTATCAGGATGATCATTCTTTGATTAGAAAGTCATCCCGCTACCCTGTATCAAGAGGTCATCCTTCTGACCCTTCAAAGCCCGCAAGTGTTCCTGTTGCGGTCAGTAATCCTGCTCCTAAGAGAAAATGGTCTCATGAAAGTTGTAGCTTTAGGTCCGTGAACCTTGAGGAATTCAAAAGAAAACATCATCTTCTCCGATTCAAAGTCTCCTTCTATGATCAGGGTGAAGATGAAATTTCAATGGAAATGATGGAAGGGTTTGATTACAGCAACAACAAGTTATTAATTCCTGCGAGAGCGTTAGAAGCAGGTGATAGACACATTTTTGTGTCTAAATTGTGCTCAATCTCTATTTTATAAATGCTTGATTTTATGCTATTTACGAATTTTTATGTCTTTGTAGGTATTTTCGAGAAATAAATATATGTGGAAAAATCGGCTCAAAAAATTACTAAAGGCACCCAGTAAAAGTGTTAAAGGCACCCACCAGTTGGATTGGGGGCACCATCATTTCAAATTCAAAAAACCGGAAATTGGCGGGAATAAAAATCTTCACGTGAAGAAAGTTCCTAAATTGGTGTAAACCGAGTTTTAAAGAGTTTGGGGTAATTCTGAGTTACCCAATTAAGGAAGAATCGAAAACAAGATTAAACATGTCTGCACAGAGTGTTTCACTGCGGAAATTTCGCTGCAAAAATCGATTCACTGCCGGAAAAGGAAGTTGTTCCTGTTTTGGATTTAAACATAATTTGAGTTGGATTTAGATAAGGATTTGCATCCTAATCGGTTATGGATGATGTATTAGGGTTAGATAAGCCTATAAATAGCAAGAAGATCGAAGAGAAATCACAACAGGGATCACCGGGAAAAAAACAGAAAGAAAACTAATTTTCTACTGGTGGAAGAACACGAAGAACATAAGGCAGAATAAAACTGTCGTTTAAACTATCGCTGAAGCAGTCGCTGTTACAGTCATATTTCTGAAGCACCTGAAGTCCGTCCTTTTCTTTTGTTCTCTTTTCTTTCTTTTGTAATGCAGAGAACATCATCGGTAACGCTTATAATCGTGTCTGTTCTTCTGTGTTACTTATATTTCATCATTGTAAACACTTTTTGAGCCATGAAAACCTATTTTGAGGGTGTTTCCAACATGATGAGCTACTCACTATCACTGAGGCTATGGAGGAAGTTATTTTTCCAATAATAAGTGGTAATTCTTATTTTATTTATTTTTTTGCAATTCTTTTATAATTATTTGCTTTGAATTAAAATTGGAAAAAATGGTTTTTATCAATTAGTTGTGTTTTCTTTTGATGAGTCATGCTGGGTTTAGAGCTTTTGATGTCTCATGCTTACGATTTACAACTATTATTTTGAAAACCTAACTTTGGAAATATTTTGATTAAACTGAATACATGAGTTGCTAGCTTTTTACCACTTGAAAAATTGGCGAATGGTGGAATCCTTAGTCCTAGTTCTTCCCATTAATTTTAAATCAAATTTATTTTAATTTTCTTTATTTTTAGTTATTAAAAATCAGGTCTGAAAATCGAATCTTCACAACTCTGAGTATCAAACCCTTTTTACCACTATATTAAAATCACATCAATTTTTGGCGGCGCCGACACAGACTTGTTTTTAGATTTGTTTTTAGTTTTTTTTTTAGGTTAGTTAGTTTAATTAGATTTTTATTTTTACTTTGTTCTATTTTACGTTTCTTTGGGTATTTCTCTTTTTGCTACAGGTTTTAGATTTTAGATTGAAAGGAAATAGAGCCAAAGACTTTGGTGATTAAAGACTTGGAGTTAAAGTTAAATCTTAAAGAACGGAAAAGAATACAAATAATTTTATTTTTAATTAGATTTTATTTTTTTTAGAAAATTGTATTAGGAAATTTTATTATTTCTTTAATTTTTCTTTTATTTTTGGACACTTTTTGGACTTTATTTTGGGACTTTGGACATTATTATTATTTATAAACCCTACCTAAGGGTAATATAAACTGCAACATGGAAGGACGACAATTACGATATTGTCTCGGCCCCTCGGGTTCGTACACTGACACAGGAGTTGATGGCCCGAGTCGACTACACCCGATACATCCCCCGTCTGGTACGGGAGGTAAGACTCGATCAACCCACGAATCCCCTGCAAGTGGGTTTACTGTATTCCTTCGTATGCATATATGTTGAGGAACTGAATACGGATTTACTTTTCTAGTAAAGGGCAAGAACTGGCCATACAAGATAAGGACTCGGATTTCATCACCGTTTCCTTCTTGCCCGCTTTAGGAACATGTTACCAAACGTGAACCTAAAACTTAAAATTTTGACTAGAAAGAGACTGATAAGGTAACGAGCTTATAGGAAACTCATTCAAAAGGACTGTATTGGTTACTTTGTTAGCCTCACTCAAAGTTCAGGAAGATTATTTTAAGTTGATTAGAGCCTCCTTGTAACCCAGGGAAAAGTTGCCAAAGATACAGGTTTATCAAAGCTCCTTAGAGCTTATCCTGTTTCTCTTCGACTTAATCTAATTCGGATCGGTCTAAGAGGTTTGCTAAAACTGTAACTAGTTGCTTTTCGAAAGAATAGAAGATGGTCTAGAAACAATCTAAGTGGAGCCATCATGCCTTTTGTTTGCTAGATTCGATAGGTTTGATTTGGTTGAGTCATCCTTGCTTGTGATTGTTTAGAATTCCCTTCCAATTAGGATTTGTTTTAGTTTTTTAGTTTTTTTTTTAGTGTATGCCAAGACCGCTTGAAGTCATCACTGAGCGGGCTTGGAAAAGAGACACTCTAGGTCGTTTGATTAATGAGAAACCTAGTAGTTCTGCCCTTGGAAACGAGGATCTCGAAGACTCTTCTTTTGAGGGCCCTGTTTTTGAAAATTTTAATTTTGATAACTTGACACTGTGTGAAAAAGTTACTACTAGTCCGTTGATAGTGCCAGGAATGGCAACTTTAAAAGCTTTGTTGAACCCGACTAGGACTTCTCGTCCATCATGTATCAAGTTAGCTGAAACTAAAGCAAATTATGAGTTGAACCCTGGGACCATACAGATGCTCCCAATCTTCTTAGGGAAAGAAAATGAAAACCCTTATTTCCATGTTAGGGATTTTGAGGAAATATGTAGTACCTTTAGGATTAAGGACCTAGATGATGAAGCGTTGAAACTTAGACTGTTTCCTTTTTCACTAAGAGATAAAGCCAAATCTTGGCTATATAGTTTGACTTCTGAGTCAATTGAAACCTATGAACAACTTACATCTGCCTTTTTACAGAAGTTTTTCCCTAGGCACAAAACATCATCTATTAGGCAGCATATTTGCACATTTGCTCAACAAGAGGGAGAATCTTTATATAGGTATTTAGAAAGGTTCAATGACTTAATATCATAATATCCTCATCATGGTTTAGAAAAAATAAGGTTAGTTCAGATCCTCTACGAGGGTTTAGATTATTCGACAAGAACCATGGTTGAGTCTTTATGCACAGGTGGGTTAGGAAATAAAACTGCCGATGGTGCGATGATATTTTCGAATGAAATCGCTGAGAAAACCCAGCAGTGGGAAAATAGTAGGGAGCCCCAGAAAACATATCTTCTAAGTAGATGAAATGTCAATATGGTAGAAGGATCTTTTGAATCAAAGGCCAAAATAACAGCTATATCGAAAAGGTTAGAAGCCTTAGAACTGAGTCATTCTAGTTGTGCAATTGAACCCAAATCATTTTGGGAAGGACAGACTGTTGAAGATCAAGCCTATGCTCTTTATAATAACACTAGATTTGATAACCATCATAAGTTTGAACCTTATTCAGAAACCTATAACCCTGGTTGGAGAAACCATCCTAACCTTTCTTGGTCTAAGGGCCAGAGTCAAGGTCAGTCTAGTAATTCTAAGGTTCCCCCAGGTTTTGGTTATACCAAGAATCTATCAGAACCGGTACAATTTCAAAATCCTCTAGAAAAGACGATCATGAGTTTAGCAGAGTCTGTCACCTCGTTAACTGAGAACACGAAAGATTTTCAGCAATCGGTTGAACGAAATTTAAAAGAAAATAAAAAGATGATCCATGCTAACTCTCAGGCTATTTCTCATTTAGAAACCCAGGTTGGTCAAATCGCTGAGTCTTTGAGAGGAAGAGAAAAAGGTAGGTTTCCTAGTCAACACCAACCAATCCTAGAGGAGTTCATGAAATACCTTTTGGTGAGAAATCATCAAATCATGTGAATGCAATTAGAACCCCTAGGAACGGTAAAGTATTAGACAACAAGGTAACTATGCCTGATAGTGAACATATTGTAGTTCACCGTTCTGATCCAGTAGCTGAAGAGACTGATGAAGTCTCTAAAGAGCCCGAGGTAGTCCCTCATAAGTTGGATTTTGTGCCTAGAGCCCGTTCCCACAACTGTTAGCACCAACCAAGAGGGAATCCAACTTTAACGACATAGTGGAGGTTTTTAAGCAAGTCACGATCAACCTTCCATTATTAGATGCAATTAGGCAGATCCTTCTTATGCCAAGTTCCTTAAGGATATGTGTACGCGAAAGCGAAAGCTTAATGTACAAAAGAAATCCTTTTTAGCTAGTCATGTGAGTTCAATTATTCAGAACAATATAACCCCTAAGTACAAAGACCCAGGTTCCCCAACCATTTCTTGCACAATAGGTAACTACCTTGTTGAGAAAGCGTTACTAGACTTAGGAGCGAGTGTGAACTTACTTTCGTACCATGTGTACCTCCAGCTAGGCCTTGGTGATTTGAAACCTACTCAGATAACACTGCAGTTAGCTGATAGGTCTGTGAAAATTCCTCGTGGTGTCATAGAGGATGTTCTTATTGAGGTCGATAAGTTTATTTTTCCTATAGGTTTTGTTGTCCTTGATACCCAACCTGTCCCTGACCCAGAGAATCAGATACCTGTGATATTAGGTCCCCCGTTTTTAGCTACTCTAATGCGATCATTAACTGTCGAAATGGTATTATGAACTTATCTTTTGGTAATATGACTATTGAGATGAATATTTTCAATATTAGTAACCAACCACCTGAGCTAGACGACAAATACCTAGCCCACTTTAGATTTGACGTTGATGATGATAGTGTGATTAATGAGGTGAATGCTTTGTTAGATTCCACACCTTTGATGGACAATTATAATATATTGAAAACTGAGTCTGAACTTCTACCAGTTTACAAGGCCACCTTATTTCCTTCCATAGAGGAAGCTGAGTGTAGTTCTGACCTTAAGGACTCTAGAATCCAACCAATAGTTTTTAGTCCATCTGAGAGTAATGTCCACCCTAAGTTTGGGGATACCGATGATTCTTGTGATTGTCAAGTATCCCTTCTTAAAGTCCCTCACTTGGGACTTGACATATGCACCTCAACCATTTTACAAGATCATCCTCAATTATATTTCCTGAGCCTGGTGATGTCCAGAAAGAAGTTCATTTGTTAGAAACCCATCCTCTGGTCGATGTGGTTTACCTAGGCGATAATACCAAGATTGACTTTGTTTTCCCACCAACATATTTTCTTCCATATGTGGGAACGTTAGAATTTCAAATGTGTCAGTTATTAAGTTTTGAGACTAAACCTAATTACTTTAGGGAATTAGAATCAACACATTTGTTTAAGAATGACCACCTTCGTAATAGTCAATTGTGTGAGTCAAATATGATTGACTTTGAGGATGCACAATTATTCAGTTCATTATTATGTGCTTCTAAGTTCTTAGTTGAGTTTTTCCAGACTTTACAACCTGATCCTGTTGGTCCCGCCTACGAGGAAATCCAACCCATGAAAATATTTTATCTAGACCCTTTTATAGAGCCTGAACCTGAACCACAGCTAGAAGTAAATGTATTAAACAAAAAACTAGATAAGGGTGTGCTCGGTTTTTTTATTTTCTTGGCTTGTTGCAGTTTCCTCTTATTTGTGATAGCACTATTTGATTCAGATGACCCACAGTTGTTCCGACTATTGCTATGTGATTCTATCAGGTGACTAATTCTTTCTTAGTCTGGTTGAAGACTTTAAACTTAGCACTTCTTGGGAGGTAACCCTTGCTCATGCGACACGGTAATATCTTTCCTTAACTCCTTTCCTTCGATTGGTAACAGGTTCTCCTTGTTCATGTTTTTAATAATTCATCCTTAGAAACATTGAGGAAAATGTCAAATTTAAGTTTGGGGGTAAGGGAGAAACTTATAAGTGCAAAATAAAGATCCAAAGTCTAGAAACTTGTGAACAATTCAGGATGACACTAACCATTCTAGGTAGATGGAAACTTAACTATTTTTCTATAGGAATTGGTGTCCCCATTTAAATGGTCTATTCATAAAAGGACAGAGTTCAGGTGTTAGAAATAACATGATAGTTGTCACAGTATCTCGGAGTCTATCTCAACCATATCACCTTCTTTTTTTATTTTTGCAATTTTTGTGTTTCTGTAAGTGATTTGGTGGGGCACCAGTATGGAATTGTTATCACCGCCAGGATGAAGTAGAGTGTTTGAGATTATTTAGACTATATATAAACAAAAAAAGAAAAAAAAACTTTCGAGTATTGACACTTTGATAGCAATATGTGTGTGTTCTCCCTGTCTCCGTCACCTAAGCAAGCGTGAAACGCATGATCCATGGGAACTATCATGTAAGATGATGAGAAGAACCATGCGCTTGGATTCAATTTGATCCAATCATGTTGTCAATACATTTATAATTATTTTATTTTCAATTAATCGATCGATGGGACCCTTGTATATACCAGTTGAATCGATATTAGTATTATGATTAAGACCATGTATCTCAATCCATTAGGATTCATCCTGGTACTGACCTTCAGAAAGATATGGGAAACACCGTTCACCTTAGTTAACACGCGCAAACTTCATTTTGTCCACATCCATCTTCTAAATCTTTTCATGTGATTGAACTTTGATAGATTCTGAGTATCGTGGTTGAACGAATATCTGAGTAGAGCTTTGTTATGAATTTTAGTATACTTGAGTAAAAACTCGTGTACAACAATTGGACTCATATAGGGTAATGATTCCCAGAGCCGAAGAATTTTGTATGCCAACTAAATAGCTTGTTTAGTGTTTATCCTCAATCGTTCACGAGTAGCAAAAATTTGGAGTAAAGGTTTTGTGGGTATATCTCTTGTAAACTTTCACGAGACAAAACTCGTCCACTAGGGACACCTAGGGGTTTAACGGCTTATTACATATGCTAAATGTAGTCGCGATTCCTTCGAAAGTGAGTTAGGATTTTATTTTATTTCTAGATTAGATTTGCTCGAGGACTAGCAAATAGTAAGTTTGGGGGTATTTGATAGACACATTTTTGTGTCTAAATTGTGTTCAATCTCTTTTTCGTAAATGCTTGATTTTATGTTATTTATGAGTTTTTATGTCTTTGTAGGTATTTTCGAGAAATAAATATTTGTAGAAAAATCGGTTCAAAAAATTACTAAAAGCACCCAACAAAAGTGTTAAAGGTACCCACCAGTTGGATTGGGGGCACCCTCATTTCAATTTCAAAAACCGGAAATTGGCGGGAAAAAAAAGCTTCACGTGAAGAAAGTTCCTGAATTGGTGTAAACCGAGTTTTAAAGAGTTTGGGGTAATTCTGAGTTACCCAATTAAGGAAGAATCGAAAACAAAATTAAACACGTCTGCACAAAGTGTTTCAAGCCCGAAATTTCGCTGCAAAAATCGATTCACAGCCGGAAAAGGAAGTTGTTCCTGTTTCGGATTTAAACATAATTTAAGTTGGATTTAGATAAGGATTTACATCCTAATCGGTTAAGGATGGTATATTAGGGTTGGCTAAGCCTATAAATGGCAAGAAGATCGAAGAGAAATCACAGCAGAGTTCACCGAAAAAAAACAGGAAGAAAACTAATTTTCTGCTGGTGGAAGAACACGAAGAACATAAGGCAGAATAAAACTGTCGTTTAAACTATCGTTGAAACAGTCGCTGTTACAGTCATATTTCTGAAGCACCTGAAGTCCGTCCTTTTCTTTTGTCTCTTTTCTTTCTTCTGTAATGCAGAGAACATCATCTGTAACGTTTATAAGCGTGCTTGTTCTTCTGTGTTACTTCTATTTCATCATTGTAAACACTTTTTGAGCCATGAAAACCTATTTTGAGGGTGTTTCCAACATGATGAGCTAATCACCATCACGGGGGTTATGGAGGAAGCTATTTTTCCAATAATAAAGTGGTAATTCTTATTTTATTTATTTTTTGCAATTCTTTTATAATTATTTGCTTTGAACTAAAATTGGAAAAAATGGTTTTTATCAATTAGTTGTGTTTTCTTTTGATGATTCATGCTGGGTTTAGAGCTTTTGATGTCTCATGCTTACGATGTACAACTATTATTTTGAAAACCTAACTTTGACAATATTTTGATTAAACTGAATACATGAGTTGCTAGCTTTTTACCACTTGAAAAATTGGCGAATGGTGGAATCCTTAGTCCTAGTTCTTCCCATCAATTTTAAATCAACTTTATTTTAATTTTCTTTATTTTTAGTTATTAAAAATTAGGTCTCAAAATCAATCTTCACAACTCTGAGTATCAAACCCTTTTTACCACTATATTAAAATCACATTAAACAGGCCTTCAACTTCCTTTGTATCAGAGCGAAAATCCTTTTCAAATTGAGGTTCTCGCCAGCCGCAACCAATCCCAACATGGCTTAGTCCGATCCATCACTCAATATAATGGAAATTGGTGGCGCGTCCTGGACGAATGTAGCATGCGGAGCCAAGGAAGAACCAATTTCACCTGTTACGTTCCTAACCCTGCGGAACGTAAACATTATACAGTTGAGAACTTTCATGCTACGTACGCGGACAACATTGCCGCAAAGAATTACAAGAAATGGAGTGTTGGCCCGGGCCGCAAAGGTGGTGAGGGATTCCGCTTGCTAGCAGAAATTGATAATTCCAAGCTGAAAATATGTTCCAGGGACCCAGATTCCCTGAAAGGAAAAAATCCACGAGGATCACGATTTCAAATGGTACCGCACCCCTCTAGTCATTGAGGGTCCATAGGTCTTCGGGTTCGTCCCAGATAATGTAGCTTATAATCTTCTTACGCGTTTTGATGGTTACTGCCCTTGGCGGCTAAATTTTACCAATTTCAATTTTCCACTTATCACTGTGGTACGCAAAGCTTCTCTCTGTCTTTTTATATCATACTTTATATGTTGCTTGATGGTTAAAAAATTTCTCTGGTGGTTAAATTTTTTTTTTTTTCTTATAGCCGCAAACTGATGAGAGTGTAAAAGGTGATGCGGGAGTGAAGCGCAAAGCCGCAACCCCCGCAGAAAAGGTATTGTTTTACCCTAATGAATTCTAATAGTCCTTATGAATTTCTCTTAATGAATTCTTGCGGTTCATTAATAGGGTCGGAAGAAGGTTAAGGGTGTACCCCGGGCTTCCACTGATAGGGAAGAGGGAGAAATTCAAGATTCCCCACTTCATCATCCAATCTTGAGAGGTGAAGGAAGCTCCTCTCCAGAGAGACGGGAAGTAGAGCAGAACATACTTCTTCAAATAACAAACTTTGATTCTGCGGAACAAGTTGGTACTGCGGAAGAAATTTCAGATGTTGCGGTTAATTTCTCGCACCAAGCTGTTGTTCATGATCCTACCTTCTTTCTCCAATTCTCTCCTTTAGTTGTTGATGAGCCACTTGAAGCTGCCTCAAGTGAAGATGATTCAACTGAAGAGGATCGCATTACTCAAGGTGATCCTAAAATTACTTCAACAGAAGTGGATACGCGAGCACATGCTACGGAAGAAGATGAGTTATCGGATTCTAGAGCAACGGGTGGTGTGCCCGTAAATACTATGGTAGAAACTTCTCCTACCATTGTTAACGTCGCGAGCGCGATTGTTGCTGATGCATCTCATCCAAATAAAGAGGTCCCTCACAAGAGTAAAGGCAAGGGGATTGCAGAAGATTCAAGTCTCTTGGATAAAGAAGAAGAAGCCTTCCATTCGTTCATGTCAAAGGAGCTTTTATATGTTCCAAGCGATTCTTTGCCGGTGGATTCGGATAGTGCTTCGGTTTCACGCTTGTGAGAATGCATGCGGTCTGTACCATATGAAATGGTTAAAGATGCTTGGCTAAAAGGTCAAGATCAACCTGTTGACCCCATATTCCGCATTAACGAACCTTCTTCTCTTGCGGAAACAATTGCGCTCACGGACGGAGAAGTATACTCTTTCCTGCAACAAGCTCTTCTACAGGTATTCTTATTGTCTTTATACCCTTTGTTTTCTTCTTATTTTTAGTTTTATTTACAACTTTAACTCTGTAATTTGCAGCTTGCGCAGGGTCAAAACGCCGCACATACAGCGTACAAATTCTTCAAAGCGCAGTCCACGATGATGGAGTCCCAATTTATGAATATAGATAATGGAACTTTGGGTTTGAAGCGGGAAAATGAAGTGCTCCGCCAACAATTGCTTGATCTTCAGAATCAAGGTTTTAAACTTTTCCTCTCGTTATTTTTTCCTTATTTTATTTTACTTGTTTCTGAATTACTTTATGGGATCAGAGGGGGATTCAGAACTTATATCTAGGATGCGGCGTAGAAATATGCAGTTGAGAGATCATGTGGTGAGGGTTAACCATGAGATTGTGGAGGTCAAGACAAGATTTAATGACCTTGTCGATAATCATGATTCGGTCACATTGAAGTACAACGAAACAGAATCGCAGCATCGGATTTTATACGGGGAGAAAATCCGCAAGGAAATGGAATTTGAGGCTACTTTATGGTGGACAAAAGATTGCGTTCTTGAAGCACGGGCTCAATCTGAGAGAGTAGAAGAAGAGAATCGCAAACTTTGTATTGAACATCAGAATATCCTTGTGGGACTTTCTCGTTCCGGATCATATCACAATTCTCAGTTTTCCTCATACATAGCTCAGCTTATTAAAGACAGAGATAACTCGGCTTCAGAAGCTCATGCCACTGGAAAATCCCTTGCGGAAGCTCAAGCTAAAATCCGCAGTTTATCTGATTCTGTACTTCATCGTGAGAGTGACAATTTTCTTTTGCATAAAGAAGTAGCAAAGTGTACCTCTAAATTGAATCGATTGTGGAATAATGAAGCAGAGTTAAATCAGTGTCACCAAAATCTTCAACAACTCACTGTTAATTATAATAAGCTTTCAGGAGAATATGATTTTCTTGATGTTACTAAGGATGCAATGGGTCGCGAATTAGCAGAGTTTAAATCCCTCGCAAGAGGTATCCTTTTTTACCGCATATTTAAAATTTAATATTATTCCCGCGTTGATTAACCCGTTGCTTTTGTTTCAGGTTTTGAAGAAAAGTTTAAAGATGCAGCCGCAAGAGCTGCTAAGGCTGAAGGAGAGATCGGTGCTGCGAATACTAGGATGGAAGAACTCAATAAGAAACTAGAGCTAGCTTCTATCAAGGCTAATGAAACATAAACTCAGCTAGCGCTTGCCTCTACCAAGGTCAACGAAGCGCACACTCAACTTGAGCTTTTATCTTCTAAAGTTAAAGGAGCTGAAGACAAATTAAAACATGAAGCTCTGAAGAATGAAACCCTTGTTCGGGACTTATCTTCTGAGAGAGGGAAAAAAAAATTGGGAAAAAAAAGTCCAGAATTCCGAAACCGAAGTAAATCAATACAAGAAAGAGCTTGAAAACAGAAGAGCTTATATTTCTTGGTTAAGAACCGAAACTCGAGTTTTAATTGCAAAAGCAGTTAACAATACTCTTGAATAGGTACAAGCATATGGATTTTCCAAAATTTACAAACGCAAAGATTTCCCGGATAATCCTCCCTTTGAAGCTGATCTTCCCGCACCTTAGCTTTCTTTATTGTTGCTCAGTTCTTCTTCATTCCCAAATTGTATTTACGTTTTCATTTTGCCTTGTATTTTTATCCCTGCAAAATAGATTTTGAATATATATATATTGATTGTTAGTTCATTGTATGAGTGTGAATTAATTAACCGCAAGGAAATTTTGTACCTTGAGTTACATTGAGGGTTGTAGCGCATATCTAACTTCTCTCTGGCCAGGAGGAAATTAGGATGCGATCCCTAGAGTGTCTTTTGAAACGTAGAGTGATAAAACAATTAATGTCATGTTAGGCATCTCTGTAGCGAAAGATCTAATAGTCATACACTCATAAACATTTACAGAGACTTTCTAGAGAGATTACATTCTGCTGCTTTACCTAGTATGAAGCCAAATTGTTGTATAATTGCATTGCTGGTTGTGAGCACTTCCTGAAGTGGAAAGTACCTAATACAATAATTAATGTCATGTTAGGCATCTCTGTAGCGAAAAATCCAACAGTCATTTAGACTTTCTAGAGAGATTGCATTTGATCTGCTTTACCTATTATGAGCACAAACTATTGTACAATTGCATTGTTGATCATGGATAGTATGGTTTGAGATATTATACGTTCCAAGGATGTTGTAAAATTTCTCCATCCAAATTCCGCAAATGGTATGATCCTTGTCCCGCAATATCTTGTATAACATAAGGTCCTCCCCATGTAGGTACAAACTTTCCTGCTTTCTTATCCCTTTGGTATTCCGGGATTTTCCATAGAACATACTGTCCTTCCACAAAGTTCCGCAATTTCACTTTTTTATTCTCTTGCCAATCTTCTTTGATAATTTTCCATTCTTTGAAGTGTAACCTCTCTTTTTTCTTCTAAGTCATCCAACTTTTCAAGCATTAAGTCTGAATTCAAGTTTTTCTCCCATGTTTCTGTTCTTGTTGTGGGTAAAATGACTTCTGTTGGAATAACTGCTTCTGCTCCATAAGTAAGAAGAAATGGTGACTCTCCAGTGGACTCCCTTCTTGTTGTGTGATATGCCCACAATGTATTATGAAGTTGTTCACACCATCGTTTATGATGGCCATCTAGAGTTTTCTTTAAATTCATGGCAATTGTTTTATTTGTTGCTTTAGCTTGTCCATTGCTTTGCGGATAAAGCGGAGTAGACTCATTCTTTTGAATATTAAATGCTTCGAAAAGCATATCAATATTTTTCCCTTGTAATTGTTGTCCATTATCCGAGACTATGGAAACCGGAATTCCAAATCTAAAGATTATATTCTCAAATGAGAATTTGAAAACATCGGTATCTCTGATATGTGCAAGAGCTTTGGCCTCAACCCATTTAGTGAAATAATCTGTGGCTACAATCAAATATTTTCTTTTTTGAGTACCTTCCACTAATGGTCTACCAATGTTTATCCCCCATTTTGCAAATGGCCAGGGACTGAGCACAGAATTAAGTTCTGTTGCGGGTTCCTTTATTCTTTTCGCATAACGCTGACATTCTTCACATCATTTTACCATATTTTCCGCATCTTTATGCATAAATGGCCAGTAATATCCTTGCATTTTTGCTTTTAATGCAAGTGATCGTCTTCCACTGTGATTTCCCGCATCTCCATAATGTATATTTTTGAAAATTCGATGCCCTTCTTCTTGTGATAAACATCTAAGTAACGGTCCCAAAAGATCTGCGGTATAGAATTTTATCCGCAACTGATAATTCACAGATTTTGGTTGCACCTTTCTTGCCTCTTTAGTGTTTGCGGGCAAAATCCCATCCTGCAAGTATTGATGTATCGAAAACCTCTAATCTTCTCCAGATAATTTATTTTCTGATTTTTGTGGAAAGTTCACATCATCTTTATCAGCTGCATCTTTAATATATTCTTCAACTTCTTCTTCCATGTTTTCAACTGCCCACAACTTAATTGACGGCTCATAACTGCGCCCAATTTTGAATACTGAAGTGTTTTGATCCTTTATCATTGAAGAAATAAATGCTAGTGCATCATCATGGCGATTCTTATCCCTGGATAAATTCCGAAAGGTTATATTTGGGACTTGGAGCGCCAATTTTTGCACAAGATTCTTGTATTCTATCAGGTCTTCATCAAGCGCTTGATATTTCAATTCAACCTGCCGAATTATTAATTGTGAATCACTTGTGAGACGCACATCACAAATTCCCAATTCAATGATGAGTCGAAGAGCATGAACCACATCTACATATTCCACTATATTATTTGTATGTTCACCAAACTCAAGACGAAATGCATGTACCATTGGGTCTCCTGTAGGAGTTGTAATCACAATTCCAATTCCCACCTTCTTTATTCCATGCCCCATCAACAAATACTTCCCATCTGCGGGAATTTACAGAACTTAAAATATCTTGGGGATCATCAACTTCTATTTCGGGTTAACCTTGGATTTCAAAATCATCATCTAATGGTAAATCTGCAAGGAAGTCTTCTAGGACTTGCGACTTTTGTGCAGTTTGTATTTCAAATAAGATGTGGAACTGTTCCAGTTGTGCATTCCATTTTGCTATTCTTCCCACTTTTCCCACATTCTTCAGTACAGACTCTAGCGGAGCTTTGCTTGGTACCCGCACATAATGTGTCAGAAAATACGTGCGTAATTTCTGGGTAGCAAAAACCAGAGCTAAAATTAATTGTTCAATTTTGGTATAGTTTCTTTCCGCAAGGTTAAGAGTTTTGCTGATGTAATATACTGGTTTTTCTACTTTGTCATTTGTTCGTATCAATACTGCACTTACAGCATCTTCTGTTACGGCTATGTACAAGGCGAGCACTTCTTCAGGTTCTGGCTTTTGTAGTGCAGGTAACGTGGCGAGATAAGCCTTAATATTTTGGAAGGCTTGCTCACAATTCTCGTTCCATAAAAAATTATTTTTCTTTTTCAAAGTGTCAAAAAATGGCTTGCATTTGTCCGATGATCTAGCAATAAATCTGCCGAGTGCGGCCAAACAACCATTTAATTTTTGTACTACTTTAACATTCCTTGGAGATGGCATATCAACAATTGCCTGAATTTTTGCCGGATCAACTTCAATTCCTCTTTTGGTAACCAAGTACCCCAAAAACTTTCTTGACATAACCCCAAAAATGCATTTATGGGGATGAACGTTCATTCTGAATTTCCGCAAGGCTTCAAATATCTCTTTCAAATCTTGTAAATGCTCATTTGAAAATTTATTTTTTATCAACATGTCATATACATAAACTTCGAGAGAGTGGCATATCCATGGTTTAAACATTGCGTCTACCAACCGCTGATAAGTTGCTCCTGCATTTCATAGCCCAAATGATATTCTGGTATAACAGTACAAACCGTGTGGAGTGAAAAATGCAGTGTGTTCTTGATCTTCTTCAGCTAGAGCAATCTGATTGTACCCTGAATACCTATCCATGAAGGATAAAGCCTCATGTCTTTCAACAGCGTCCACCAACTGATCAATGCTGGGGAGCGGATAACTATCTTTTGGGCATGCCTTGTTTAAGTTGGTGAAGTCTATGCAAATTATTACTCTGCCATTGTTCTTTGGTACAATCTCCATGTTTGAAATCCAAGTTGGGTATCGCACCTCTCGAATAAACCCTGCATCCATGAGCTTTTTCAACTCTTTTTCAACTGACAAATGATATTCAGGTGCTACCTTGCGTATGCGTTGTCGGAAAGGTGCATTTCCTGGATGTATGTGTAACTCATGTCGAACAATACTTGGATCGATGCCTGGCATGTCCTCCATCTTCCATACGAAAATGTCCACATAGTTTCTAAGTAGAGTTACTAAATTATGCTCCCATTCTGTTTCCATCAGCGTCCCAATCTTAATCATTCTAGGGATTTCCTTTGTTCCTATGTTGACATTTTTGGTATCTTCAATTGATGTAAAAGTGGATTTGGGAGCTCCTAAAAGTGTGGGATCCCCCTTTAATTGCTATACTGGAAGACTACCTTCGTCAATTTTTGGCATGCTTTCCTTTGTTGAAATACCTTCATTTGTTTCATTTATTGCCTTATTTCCCGCAGTCTTAATCATATATTGGCTTAGGGCTTCTTCTTTAGCCTTCATCTTTCGTTATTTTTTCCTATTTTGTTGTTGTTGTTGTCGCTCTTCATTCATGCGGATTTCTGCAAGAATACAAGATTTTGCTTCATTCTGATCTCATTTTATCTCCATCTCCCCTTGCGGTGTCGGGCATCGCAAGTATTGGTGATATGTGGAAGTTACCCCTTTCAATTGATGGACCCAATGTCTACCAATGATGGCGTTGTATGGAGATGGAGCCTCCACTACACTGAATTTAGTCAGAATACTTATCGGTCCAGCTGCAACATCAAGTAAGATTTCCCCTGTTGGTTTTGAAGCTAATCCATTAAACCCATAGATCGTGTATCAATAAGGTGTAAGTTGATCATCTTTTAATCCCATCTTCTGGAAGGTATCATAAAACAATACATTAAGAGAGCTGCCCCCATCCATAAGAATCTTCCTTACATTCCAACCAGATACTGGCAACGTAAGCACTAGCGGATCATTATGCATTTCAATCTCCTGGTCAACCTCGTCCGCAGAAAAATTTAGCGGGGATGCCATCCATTCTTCACATGCTTCAGTAACTCTTCCCGTAACCTTGAAGACTTCGTGACTGCGAACCCTTTTATGCAATTTCTTATCAATAGTTGCACTCATAGATGATTGACCCGATTCAAAATAAGAAATCATGTTAATAGTTTGATCATTTTACGAAATATTCACAGTTTTCCCTTTATTGAGTCTTGGTGGAGGATCAGGTAAATAAATAAATTCTTTTAGCTTCCCCGCATCGATCAACTTTTGCACTTGTATCTTTAGATTCCTGCATTGGCTTGTGGAATGGCCCGCAATGATATTCACAATACTCCTTCGAATTCTGTGTGTGTGGAGGCTGCTTTTCTTTTGTCCATGGCCAATGAAAATCTTGTCTGTTCTTTATTGCATTTAAAATTTCTGTGTAAGAAGTGTTGAGTTTAGTAAAAATTTGCTCCTCAAATTGGCGGATAAACTTTCTTCTATCCTCTGACTTTCCTCGCTTTGATTCAATGTCTGGAGTTTCTCCCGCAACCCTCTTTCCGGAAATGGTTGTCGGTTCTACAAAATTTGCCCTATTGGCATTCCCCTGATGCTGAGATATTATTCTCGGATGTTGCTTTTGGATATCATGCAATCTTATATATTTTTCAATAATATCTCTGAGATCCCCTTTGTTTTCGTATTTTTATCATGAATATCAACAAAGAGTTGGCTTTCTCGGTTTGATATCCCCCATTTGTAGCAGTTAATAGCAATATTTGGGGTTACATCCCCTACTGCTTGACAGATCGCCTGCCATCGATCTGTATAATCTCGGATGGACTCCTCTGTCCCAGATGCAAGGGAAAATATTTTGTCAATCCCAGCATCTGCTGGCTTGTTATACATGTATGTCTCTAAGAACTTGCGGGTCAATTGTGTGTAGGAATGCACTGACCCCTCTGAAAGATTATCATACCATGCTAAAGCTATCCCTTTCAATCTTGACGGAAAATACTGACACATAACAACATCATCTTGTTCCCACCGGGTCATGATGCGGTTGTAGTATTTTAGGTGAGTCGTTGGATCCTTTGTCCCATCATAGCATCCAAAGATGGGAACACTACATATATGTGGTATTGGCGCATATGCAAGGTGTGGTGCCAACGGCGTTCTTCTAGCTTCTTTTAACACTTCTTCTAATCGTCCACCCTTTTTATTTTTAAAATTTTAATTTCTTCTCGCATTTGCTCCATGTCCTCAAAGTATTTTTACCATATGTTATTTTGCAATTCTGAACCATCAAAATCCAATTTATCTGGTTCATACCGCTGGCGTGCGGGTTCCACAATCATCACTCTTTGATCTTTATTGACTTTTGCTTTTTTTTCTTGCGGGCCTGCTGGAGTTTGCTTCTTGCCTCTGTATTCTAGTTATAGATGGTTCTGCATCATGTTGTGCTTTTTCTTTGAGCATTTGGTTTTCTTGGGTCAAAAGTGCAATTTGTTCCGCACAAGTCTGTTATACCTTGCGCATCCCATTCATTTCTTCCATTAACTGATGAATGTGATCTACACTATTTTGAGATGTTTCTTCAGATGATTGACTAGTTGTCTGATTTTTAGAATTGTTTACTTGATCATTCATGGGTTGTTGCCCTTGTGATTCTCCCATCATTTCTCTTTCTTGAGGAACCTCTATTACCTGACTCCCCAAATTTCCTGTATTGACATCTTGATCCTGCAGGGTTCTATGTGTCATTGTTTCCATTTATGTAATCCCTTTTGAGATGTTGTGATTTCTTCTTTACTCAATTTTACGTTGTTGTAGGAGTTTCTTTACCAATATTCTAAAAGAGTTCAGATAATAAGTTATATGTTTCAAAAGTTTTTAGCATTCATTATAAATATATAATGCAATTTGATTGACTGAAAATATTCAACTTAGATTTAACATATCACACATAAACTGGGTAACTTTCTAATTTACCACAGGTTTTATAAGTTCAAGTGCAAACAAGTTAATATCAAGTTCGAAAATTCAATTCAAAACTTATTTTATTGTTTTTTGTAAGAATCAAAAATTTAGTTAAACGTAAAACTCAAGAACTAAATAAACGTAACATAATTTTTTGATGAAAATTCATGAACTAAAATTTTCAAATCAATGATTTAAAGAATATCCTTGGTAATTTAATATATATATATATATATATATATATATGAGAGGTATGAAATAATGAAACATTGTGTATGAACATAATGACCAAATCTATATATACATCAACCGGTTAGTTTGGAATAAAATTATATGTAAAGTTTTTTCAATATGACTTTTAATCATTATATTTTAAAGAAAATAATTTTCCAACTTATTTACTACCTCCCTGTTTCTAGCGCCAAATTGTGATTACCAAAAATCTTGCATCTTTGGATCACAACCAATAAAATTTGAATCATATAAAAGTTTAATACCTTATCATAAAATCAACTCATATTAATATTTAGAAGATGATAATCAATCAAATCAAGTAATAAATTGACTCATGCATTTAACGTGGTTCGACAATCAAATTGTTTACATGCACGGGTAATAAAGATCTATTTTACTTTTATTATTCATCATCATAAGTTACAAGAAAATTGATATGCCATAAAATCATAATCATGTTAATTAAAGAATAACTGAACTAAAAATTTACACAAGTCTCATACCTAAACTCTTTTGTTCTGATTCTACACCTTGTGTCCAATTTTTCTCCCGAATTTTCCAGTCCCTTTTTTCTGTTTATGAGCTTGGTATTTATATCCAAATTGATGGGTCCCTCTAATTTACCTTTCTACCTATTTAATCTTATCCATCCTTGGAACGAAATGTAATCCCGCAAAACTTATTTGTACTTTCCGTAAAATTTGATCATGCTTCCCGCAAGATTTAGCATGCGCTTTGCTTATTTCTCTCAGTTTCTCAATAAATGTCCCGCAACTCTTTTGCGGACTTACGTTCAAGTTGTTGTTTTTGGATTTGGATGAACGTTGCGGTCTTATCAGAGTTATAGCATGTCTGACATGTATCCCTTGAAAGTGATTTGTCATGCTTTAGTCCTTTTTGTTCCACAACTTATAAATTTGATGTGTCTCTCATGCATCAATGCTCATCATTACTCTTTATTGTGTCAGGCTTTCCCGCAACCTGGGTGTCAGTCAAGCAGCAAGTCTATCTGTTTCGAGCAGTGTGTCTTGCTTTCCCGCAACCCACGTGTCGATCATGCATCAACGTTTTCAGTTTCAAATCTTATCGAATTTTCAGATGTCAGTTCAGTGCTTCTCAAAAGGTTTTGTTTCGGTGTTTCTCGTTCAATCGTAACTCGTTACTTCTCCAATAGTTTTTGGACACGCGTAGCTTGGAATTTATTCCCTCACAATACTACTCTAGAAACCTGATAGCAAGAGCAAAATTCTTTCAAAGCTGATCGAGAAAAAAAGGTTATGTAGAAAATCTACGTACGTATATGTTAAAAAAGAATAATGAGAGAAAATCGTGGTTACTGAAGAGGGAGCGTGAACTCACTCAAATGCATTGATTTTTTAATTATTGGATCGGATATCTCAAATATTTAAAAGGTCTAAATAAATAAATAAGTTTCCACGTTTAAAGTTTCCACGTGGAATCGTAATGGAACCCTCATTTTCTATTAGCTGAAATATGTCTTTGTGATATAGAAATTCTGGTGAATTAAAATTTGATGAATCATGATGGAACCCTCATTTTCTATTAGCAGTCTTTGTGATGTAAAAATTCTGGTGAGTTAAAATTTGATTGGTGTAAAAATTCAAGGGTAAAGAAACCCACTCCAGAATAAGATGTTATGTTTAAAAATTGCTATACTTTCTTTACACACTATATTATGATGGGTTAGTGTCACTTGTAGTGGGTGGAAAATTCCAAGATCGACGATTTACTCTTAATCATATTTAATAAACAACTATAATTAAATTTTATTAGAAACATGAAAAAAATAAGTATTTTGTCAACTATATTGTTGTTAAAGGGTTAATACATGCTCCTGGAAGCAAATGATATGGTGAAAGATTTTCGAAGAAAAAATTCTAAATTTAATTACTCCGGAAGTAATTTTGTGTAATTTAAATCCATAATTTTTTGAATAATCTTTTGCTCATAACAAATTTATTTTCATGTGACATAAAAATTCTTGAATAACTGTTGTAAGAGTGACTTATACTTAGTAGTAAAAATTTAAGCAAAACACACCTAATTATGGATCTTGAATCAATTTGGGAAAAGCCCAACCCTTTTTCTTTTAAAAAAAATGGTGAACATTACTTTTCCTAAGTATAATCTCTTTTCGATTTGAATGCGGTTCCGATTTGAAATATATTTCCTAATGCATGAGTTTTCGATTTGGAGTTAATTTCCAAATCTACCAATTAACACCTTATATAAGGGTATTACCAGATCTTGTTTTTACAAATAAATTTTGGTTCTTTGTGTTTGAAATTATAGGGTTAGGTTTTCTTGAATGTGTTAATATTCTTGATTCTAATGGGAAAGAGAAAAACAAGAACTGAAAAAGCTAGTTCTAATGATCTTGCTGAAGATGTGTTATTTGTAGCAAATTCTTCTAAGAAGAGACTTGATATTGAAAAGATCTGGTTCCCCAACATGATCAAAGATAAACATGAACATTCCTTCTTCATTGATAGTTCACGTTTAGAGAAATATCAACTTCTTAAATAAATGGTCTTTATAGATGAAAAGAGATTTGATTCATGAGTATCTGTTGCAAAATATGTGAAGTTTGTTCAAGATTAAGAATGGGGAAAGATGTTGGATATTGAAAAATACTCACCTGATGTTATACAATTTTTCTATGTTAATATTTATAACATCAATCAGGAGAAGATCTCTTTTGTGACTTTTGTTGACTATGGTCCTATTCATGTCAATCAAGCAAAAACCATCAAGTATGTAGTCTAGAATTTAATCATCTGATTACTAGAAGAACATCTAGCCTTGAGCGGTGGAGGAACAAATCCAAACAATGATGCAAACATTTTTTATTTATTTTTTGGTTAAGTCCGAATTTGTTAACATAACAAAAGTTATAAAGCAGAGGGCATCTCAAGAGAGGATCACCAAAGAAAAAAAAATTACTTAAAAACGATAATAAGGATTATTTGGCCACTCAACAGATAGAGAAAGCAAGGTCTACCTATGTATTTTATTTGGCCAATCATCTGAATTCTCATGAATCCGCTGTTGTTTCTGCAACAATGGAAAAACTAAACAAAAGAAAATTGTTAACGTTAGAGAAATCTCTGAAGTTGATACACACACAAGGACAGAGCCACCTTCTCAGCAAATTGTCCTTAACACAATAGTCCTCGGGTACTCCTCAAGAATGAGAGATGTTATACCCCAACAGAGGAGATGTGTCCAGGATAGAACTGCCCATTATGACTAGTATAAGCACAATACTAATCACCCTCAAGAAATTAACAGCAAGATAGAAGTGGAAGGGAAATAAACAAGCAATGTGCGCAAAACAAAGCAAGAAGAGGGGAAAAGAGCTAGGGATAGTAGCCTGCTCTGGAGTACTTTGAAATGAAGAATTCTCTTTTCTTTTATAGGCAAAGATGGAGTGGAATCAGCGCAGTAATAATTGAGAATAAATTTTTTATTTAATCAAAAATTTAAGTGCGAAATTTAATTTTGAAACGGTAATAAAACGGGCAAAATTTATTTTCTATTATGACAAGAGTTATACTCGGCGGTCAGACGCCCCCAAAATTGAAACAAAATTTAATGTTCAAAAAACGTAAGTCTTGGTTGGCCCGCAACCTTAGCTACGCCCACACCCGCAAGCATACTCATTGCCGCAGCAGTAGTCACAGCCGCAAGCGTGCTTCGGTGCGAAGCACCGCACATGTGTGAAAAGTATTTTGCTCTAACTAGTCCATTGCCTTAGTCCTCCCTCAACCACAAAAGCTTCTAAACCCTAAGGGCCCTCCCTTAGATGTAATTTTTATGGTAATAAAGAGAGGATTCATCTTTAGTCTCTCCAATGTGGGACTAAAGGTTCATTCACAAAAGTAAAAATGAGCTAGTGGTCCTTAGTGACCCATTAATCCTAAGATCCATTCCTACCAAGCCAATAAATCATTTTAAGTTCATTTTCTCCAACATCCGCTGGTACACCTCATCTTAAATTGAGTCCAATTCCGCTTGATATCTTCAAATACCATCTTGTTACGCAAAAACCAAAGCTCCACTCTAATAGTTAAGTTAGTCACTAGCCACAAATCTTTAACCATTCTACTTCTCCTTTTAGCAGCCTTATATGAATCTAGCAAATCAGGCTTTGGATTCAGCTCAACAATAAATGAAATTCAAGTCCAACATCTTTGCGAAAATAAACAATCCCACAAAATATGTTGCATCGACTCAGACTCCATCTTGCACAACACACAACATGAAGCTATCTCCAGCTTGAATCTAGAAACTAGCTTATCTTGCGTTGTACAACAATTAATATTGATAACTTTCCATGCTTATGCACCTAAAGAAGGATGCACCGTTCTTCTCCAAATAAGGCTTGCCTCACGCATCACATGCCTTGTTCTTCTCAATAAATCCCTTGCAGATTTTATCGTGCACAATCCCATATTGTCCGGAATCCAGATTTTTTCATCTTGCAAGCCACTAGGCCTTGGCGGCATCTCTACAACCATTCCTACAGCCTCCATATGTTCACACACAGAAACCGGAATGACCTAATTGCCATTTATAATTAAATGCGAAACCATAGAAGTGAAATCATTCCTTCATCTCGCTGGTAGACCCAAAGCTGAAGTTGTACTTTGTTGGTCATTCCAATTATCAAAATAAAGAAACATATTCCTACCATCCCCTATCAAGCAACTTGTATGATGTTCCACTTGCAATAGGGCATTAGGGCTTTCGTCTTAACTTGCAATAGCCTTCGAATTTTTCTATAAAAGATAGAACAAAACTTTGAAAGTTGTAAGTTATATTTTAAACAAGATATCTATTTTCGAAATTGCTTTCGAAGATGCATATCTCGATTCTAAATTGCTTTCAAAAGTAATTTTGAAAGTGCTTTCGAGATTACTTTCGATCTTGCTTTCCAACAAGCTTTCAAAATTGCTTTTCGAACTTGCTTTCAAACACGAGCACAAACTACAATCTTCTTTTGAACATGATTGTTGTCTACAAAAGTTTAAAACCGAGGAATACGAGTAAATCCATAAGTACTATGCTATATTTTTCAAAAGTACAACAAGCTATACTTCGAGACTTTTATACAATGAGTTGTAGAACACAACTTATATATTTCATATATTCGACACCTATGTTGTGTGAGGCGCCAGGCGAGGCGAGGCGCCAAGCCCTTCGCCTCACGCCTAGGCCCTTCTAAGGCGCCCGAGGCGACCAGAATTTTTTTGAAGGCAGTAGCTCCTGTCTTTTGCGCCTTGTGCGCCTCATTAATGAGGCGCCAACTTCACGTTTCGTGCGCCTTTGGCGCCCTAGGCGAGCGCCTCGGACGCCTTTAACAACATAGTTTGACACTTTGATCAACTTTAATGATCAAGTCTCTCATACTAAAGTCATGATCATAAACTTCATTTTTCATGTTTTTTTAATAGACTGTAAGAAAGATAGAAACGAAATAGTCGTTCATCGGTTACTAACCTTTGTTTAAAGGATAATATCTTCGTTTGTTCTTCAGATCTTCGTTTTTAATCCTTCAAGAGTTATTAAAGTATTTAGTATGTACACATCTACATCCTAACCCTAACCTGTACAAAGTTGATTTTAGCAAACAACCCAAGCGGTGAGTTTTAGCATTTAACCTTGACAACTAGATTTGACATACCAACGCCTGTGGAGTCAACCAAACAATGCTCTAACACATTCAAAAAATTCTAATAAATATGATAAGATCATGTTTAGTAACCATTACTTTTTGCTCGACTGTTTGGTAACCATTATAATGACAAATTATAAGACCATAATCTATTGCCTACGCCCATACTTGAATTGTTGGTGGTGGTACTATCGCTTGTTGGTGACCTTGCGGTATATGATACGATATCGAGTATCAGCTAACGACAGTACTTGATCAGTTCGTGTAATTAAAGTAAATATCCTCAAAGGTATATACATTTAAGGTGCAATTAAGTCTAGATTTTAATGTGCATAACCTTGATCGTAAGCAATGTGCTCAACTGATTGTTAATAACATGTCTGACACATGAATGAGCATTTTGTGTTGTTTTTCGTTTTCATCATTTACCTCACGCAACATGACCACCAATAAATTTCTTCTTGCTTCAAAATGTATTGCAATGTTGTAGTCAAGAAACCATAGATTATCATAGCCTTTGTTTAAGTGTTGAATAAGATAATTCATTTGGAGGGGGAACCCTCACCATAGTGGAAAGAATATCCGTATAGAAGATATAGATATGTTGTTCAACTCCTTCTTAATATTAAATCATTTACTATTATATTTCAAATCACCTCCGGTGTCTTCAAGAGTTCCATGCAAATAGTGCAGGCATTGCTCCATTACTATCACCAAGCTCAAAAAAAAAAATCACAAAACAAATTGATTTCGCTCAGATAATATGGGCTGCCCTTCTCTAAGTCATTATGATTGAATGGAACTGGTCATGACTCATGCTGAAGGTTAACTATCGGTATGGATTTAATGTGACTCCACCGGATTTTTCTTACAGATTTGATTTGGTACGATGTTGCTACATTATGATGTCTGCCAGGTTAGAGATCTTGAGCTTCTCTATGGTAGTTGAAAATAGACTCAATTTACTGAGCTAACTTAAGATCCAGGGGTGATAATATTGACGAACCGAGGAAATAACTAATGGTTTTGTTAAACCATTTTATAATCATTCATAAGAAATTGTTTGTTTCTTATCAGAACTTTACAACTTTACCCACTTATTACGTGTATTATTTTATTTGAATTTCTCTTTCACCTAACCTAATTTTTATTTTCTTACTATTCTCTCAACTAATTAATATTTTCTTAAAATACTTTATAAGAGAATAATCTATAACTTTAATTTCAAATGTTTTGGTAATCATTCATCCAATGTCTATAATGTCTGGTAACAATGTACAGTCATCAAGACCCGAAATGAAAGAAGGGTCATAATTACAAGGAAGAGTAGCATCCACTTCATAAAACCCATATCCATCCATCCCTATGACATCTTCGTCTTCAGCACCAACATCAGCACCAACAGTGCAACTTCTTATAATATCATTGTCACCAAAAAGGAAACCAACATATGCAGCCAACGCTGTTTCGGGGGCTAAAATATGGGTTGTTTGTTTACTTGTTGAAGGGGTGTGATGCTCCTCTTCCTTGGGCTGCTCTGTTGAAGCTCCTCTCAGAAGCTGCTTCGACTTTGAAGGTTTGCCCACAGACTGTGGTTTTGAAGCGGTAGATCGAGATTTAATGAAATCAAACGCCGGAAAAGCTGATGATGCCCAACCCTGGGTCACACCATCAAAGCAAGCTTGTGATGTCCCCCTGCATCCAGCATAAGAAAAAATAAATCACGTATGATGCACATAAACAAATCAGGGTAGTGCCATCACTCTGCTGAACACCAAGTCTGTCAATTCAAGTACCAACCAAACCAAAGATTGACCATCAAATAGGAATTGAATCTATATTATATAAAATGAGATTGAAGGAGGAAGTCAAAAATATCTAAGAAAACAGCTGCAAGAGCAACTGATAGTTTCCATACCTGAAGCGGTGTTCGGCCAAGTTGCTTCTCAAATCTGGATGTGAATCACCTTCTGCTGACTCATTTTTAGTATGTGGTACATCTGAGCCACATATCAATATATTAACACGTGATGGTAACTGTATCTCGCAATCTTCATGATCAGTTTGTGCTTCCAGTATTATCTCTAATGGTTCTTCCATCACGGAAGCGGCTTCCCTTCGTTCAGATTGAGAGACATCATCCTGCTGTTTCTTGTATGTATCCTGGAGAGCAGCTGCTACTAACTTCCTGCTCTCACCTACAGCTCCTAGATTTTTTAGCGGTTCCCTAGTGCATCTTCTCAGATTGACAAACCGTTTTCCAGAATCAAAACCCTCTTGGTAAGTTGATGACAAGCTAGACCAGTGATTAAAGCGTGATCTTGCCCTCCAGACAGATGTAAGTATGGCAGTGAAGTGCTTCTGGAGGATGCATTCATTGTCTGCCAGATCACTCGTAACGTTTAATAATGTTTGAGTACCGTCCTGCGAGGAGACAGGAATCATCAGCGACCAGTTCATTGCATTTTCTATAAAATTCGATGAAACCAATTCTAAGAAACTTATACTTTGCAGATAGAGAATTAAGGTCAGCTGATGCACAGTTGGAACTTCCATACAAGAATAAGAAAAGATAAATAACCAGAAAACATCTCATTCATAATATAAGAACTTTCTAAGGTTTTCATGAGACAAACGTTGAGCTTAGTTAAAAATATAACACATGTAACCTAATAGAATTCATACGTTGTATATATGCTGTCTAAATTCATATAAATATAACAGATCCTTTTTATACACGATTACACGGTTCAACTTTACTTCAGAAAAAGAAATGTTATCTGCCAATGAGCCAACTTAAGGTTTATGGGCTTACGGCTACTTTCTAGAGTTTTAGATGATACTGAAAACTATCAGCCTGCAACAAACATACTAAAGTGTGGTTCATTGAGGGATGATGTGTTGCAGTCTTAGAACCATTTTCACAATTAGCTTTGCAGCATTACTATACATCCTAGAGAAAACCGACTGTGATGAAACAACTCTGCACTCCCTCCAAGGTAAACAAAGAGACCAAGCCAAATAAAGCCGGAAACTAAATGGCTGAAGGTATAAAACGACACATTTATTTTGCCTCCTACTTTCTTGTTATGAAAGAATATGTCATTCTTGGAAATGCTTGTCCAGTTGATTATCAATGACAACCCAATTATTGCCTCCTGTACTTTTGTTACTACAATTTATATCATTTAGCTATGAAATAATTACCCGTCCATATGAAATGCCTACCAACCTAGTAGAGACATCAGACATCTTATGCAACACATGCAAATTAATATTTTGTTTAGCAGGGCATTAGCATCAGTCAAGATATTACCTCTGTTACTTTGAGGATGGCCTTTCCGGAGCACGTATTGGTGAACTTCTCATTAATGGGACTTTCCACAATGGACAAAACATTTTTATGGAAAAGGTCCCTAAATCTCTCACAGCATTGAAAAGGGTGGCGAAATCTTCCCCTGTAAAATCCACCAGCAGGCATCCCATAAATAACATCACTCACCAAGCTCCAATGTGTCCCATACTCATGTACAATAGCACATAGTATTGCATCCTCTGATGATGACCATGAATCAGACATGGAAATACAACCTCTCAACCAAATGCTACCCTTCTTGTTTGACTTTTCCGGTTTAATCAACAAAACCCGTTTTACGGGCATGGTCGTAATGGATATCTTGCCCCCCATTCTGCTCCTGCATGCTGTCCTGTGATCAAGGTCCAAAACCATCAACTCGCCTGCATGTTGCTTATCCAAAGAATTGTACTCCAAAGCTGCACGACTGCTTTTAGGACCCTTCTTTTGTTTTTTGGTGCTTTTCCTTTTAATTTTCTCTTCATCTGCATTTTGGGTGGTATGGGCCTTCTTACGTTTCTTCTGAACAGGTGAATGTGATGGAATAAAATCTGAATAAGAATCCAAATCATCAGTATACATAGACTCGTCATCAATGGACATATACTCAGGTGGTTCCTCTAGGGTTGTTTCTACTTCAGATGCTAGAGCTCCTTTCTTGAGAGACTTAAACTTCTTTTTCTTTGTTTTCTTTTTTGGTTTTGATTTAATCTCAGCCGTCGCTGCCTCATTCCTGCTAAAAGTAAACAGAATATCAAATTATACTTAATTAATGTGCAGATGTCCAGACGGCATTCATATATTAGGACGAATGATACAGAAATGTAGTTTTTCTAAATTATATTTAGTACATGCCCAACG
>JAJJMC010011034.1:4285183-4349841 GCA_023531435.1 Papaver californicum | reverse complement strand
ATACAGAAATGTAGTTTTTCTAAATTATATTTAGTACATGCCCAACGTAATATCCCGCATTGACAGGCAAGATCTTATAGCGGGTAGTATTACCAACTAAATGATCATAAAAACCATGCTTTTTATAGCAAGAAACAAAATGAAAATAATGGCACCATCCACATTCAAGCTGTAATATTGAAGTCGTTTAAAATTGTTGCCAAAAAGTAGTCAGAAGATCTATTTGCAAAATGTTTATGCTTTTACCTAAACTTGAGGGCCCTCGGTCATAATTATCTTAAAAACATCAAACCATGAAGGAATTTGGGAATGCCTAGGGCATTCCTGCCAGATACATATATTAAACAAGCAGTACAGAAGGAAACGATACTTCGGTAAATGCCTAATGTTTCCAAAATTGACACACACATATCCAAATGTATGGTCCTAGGTTACTAAAGTAATATGTTTCATTCTTCAGAGAAATAAGAACAATGTAGACAGCAGAGTGTAGATACTTGAGATTTGATCGGGAATGTGACAGCAAATGAACTGGTGATACGCTGGCTGTGTGCTGAGCACGGAAGGGCAATGGCTATGTGTTTATTGAAGCCAATATGGTGGTTGAGAGATAGACATGGGAGACAAAAAAATTGTAGTCCCGGCAGAGAAGGATGGTGCACAGTGATGGAATTGATATATAAGATGCCCGACTCATACTATAGAAGGTCCAGAAAATCCCTAAATATTGATATATCTCACCATACCAGTACCAAGCACAGGATGTTCGATATTTTCATTTAGCCCATCGTGTTTTTATGGTTTTTGTTAATTGTGGCACCAATAATAGTTACAGTCCTTCACACATGATAACTATACAGTCTATTCTCAACTGTAACACCAGTGACCAAAGAGTAGTAAAAACAGTAGTCATATCGAAATTTAACTATAGTTCATATCCTTGGCTATGCCCGAGACAAGCCAATAAAACTAGGAAATCCCCACAGTGCCAACATATTCTAATTGAAGTCTTACCTCAGTGGTTCAAGTTTTTCTTTCTCTGCATCTTCTGCCTCTTTCGCTTCACATTCAAGGTCTTCCAACAGCTACAAAGCAAATAAAAATAAAAAAAAATAGCTAAAATTCAGAAAATATTGGGTATGTAATTCCTGCATACCATGTGATAGATCCTTATTTTTATTTCAACACCAAGCTATTTGCACAGCAAAATGTTAAAGCACAAACCTGACGCTGAGCCAAGACCTCCACTTGTTGCCTATACGCCTCGGTTGCATAATCAGCATCCCACTCTGAAAAAATAGTGTCATCGTAAAAAGAATCATAATGATAGAGAAAGTCAATCTTACTTCAAGTGCAGTGACATTGGATGATTACAACACATCAAGTTACAACAGAAAGATAATATTCCAAATCAGACTACAAACATAATAAATAATGCTTTACAATCCAACATCGTACTTACCCTCATATAAGAAAGGTTCCTCGTCATCATCAATCTCAGCTTCCAGATCCTCCTTGAACTTCTCAATGCGGTCTAGCTCCCATTCTTTCTCTTCAAAGTTAACTTGAGAAACCAGTGCTGACTTGTCAATAATTGGATCCCACAAATCCCTAAATCGCATTGCGTACCTATCAATTGGCCGTAGTTGATTCTCAAACGATGAACTCGCATGCCCTGCTGCTGCAGCAGCTGCTGCCAATTGTTTCACATCAGCTAGCATATCATCTTCTTCAGTACCAGTCAAAGTGAGAACCCTGTCATCATTTGGATCACTTCCATTTAAGATGGCATCAATGTCATTATCCAAGGCTGCAATCGAGGTGCTTTGATCCTCAGGGGCCTTTTCATCAAACTTCGCATCATCCTCATTTGCAAGTTCATCATCTTCTACTCTTCCAATGGCCTCATCCAAGAATTCCTGATTCTCTACAGCTTCTTCCTGCTCAACTTTCTTCAAAGCCATATAATCTGCTTCATCTTCTGCTTGCTTTAAAGCAGCTTCCACATCAGCATTTGACAAGGAAACCTCCACTCCATTGTTAGAACTTTTGTCCTTCTGCATATTCTTGGCTGGAAGTTCTCTATGGCCAGAAAATAACTCCAGTGGATCAAGTTTCTTAAAAAATTCAGTATTGTAACTACCACTCTGTATAACCAGATCGTCAAGAACACGCTTTTGATTTGCTTTTTTCAAAATGTTTTCCTCGATAGTGCTTTCACTGATCAGTCGATAGATATGTACCTCACGTGTCTGACCTATCCTGTGGCATCGATCTTGAGCTTGTTGATCCATAGCAGGATTCCAGTCACTGTCATAAAATATAACTGTATCTGCTCCAACTAAGTTAATACCAACACCTCCGCTTCGTGTAGATAAAATAAAAAGAAAAATCTTAGGATTTGTGTTAAATCGCTGCATCAATGTTTGCCTCTCTTCCGGTGGGGTTGAACCATCTAAACGCATATAGGTGTAACCATATAAGTTTATGAAGGCCTCCAAGACATCAAGCATCTTAGTCATCTGAGTGAATATTAACGCTCGGTGACCTTCTGATTTCAATCGCCTAAGCAACACCGCAAGCTGCTGCAACTTACCACAGTCGAATTGTATGAGCCGCCTATCAGGGAAGTATACTTGTCGGCGGACTATGGCAGGTCTAATGGGTGAGAGAAGGGGTGCCAAAACATCTGTGCACTTATCCTTAAAAGATAGATCGGAAAAAACTGTTGCCCCACTTTTACTGCACCAGCACACAGGTGATAAGGCTCGTGCTGCAGGTATAGCAAACATGAAAGATTCGATAAGCTTAATTAACCTCTGGAAGCGCTCAACTGGTGACAGCACAATATTAGCCAGCCTTGAGGAGAAGTCCAAGTAGCATGAAGGGTTACTTTTCTGTTGGTGTATATCAAAAACAGGATGCCTTACTGTAACAAGATCCCTTAGACTTGTTCCATACATGGGCTTTTTCTGGCATTGCAAGGAATTCCACCATGCAATAGATTTTGCCCTTTCTTTTGCCTCCTTCAATCTTTCCTCCCAAAGAGTCTTTTGAATCTCGTCAAAAATATTGGTTCCATAACCTTTTTTCACATAACTGCACGGCCTGTGTCTGGAGCCAGTTTTTCCTACATTTACTGAGGTGACACGGTCTTCAATCATACTTGAGGGGGTAGCAATTGCTTTAATTTCATCACTTCCCCAAGAGATGCTGAAATCGAGATCAGTAAAAAGTAGTCCCAAACCCTTCAAATTAACTTCAGAAAATGGGCTAGAAGAAAGCATCGTGCAGATTGAAGAACTCAACTGCATATCAATGCCACTCATGTCAAACGAGCTTATGATTGGACGGCCTTCAAATAAGTCTGGATGATTGCAAACCTTACGCAATTGCATTATAACGCTTATCATGCCAAAAAAGTTTGAACTTGCCAGTGTTGCCTGTGTTTCAGAGCTAGCAATAAAATCTTCATACAAATTCCTCTGCCGCTTTGAGAGTCTACAATAAATGACATGCTCATGTTTACCTGGGAGTTGCTTCTCCACATCCCTCTTTAACCTTCTTAGTAAGAATGGGCGAAGGACGTTGTGCAAACGATCAACTACCTCTTTGTTAACTTTTTCTTGCCCCTCTACCATTCCTGATATGGGGTTACTGAACCAATCTTTGAACTCCTGATGAGACTGAAAAATGTGGGGCATCAAAAAATGCATCAGAGACCAGAGTTCCATTAGGTCGTTCTGTAAAGGTGTCCCAGTCAGTAAAATACGCCGTTTTGAGTTGAAGTTCAAAAGAGTTTGCCATCTCTGGGACTTCCAATTTTTTATCAGATGAGCTTCATCAAGTATCAGGTATTTCCATTTCTTCCTCTTGAAAGCTTTCGAATCCTGTATTACGAGTCTATAAGTTGTGATGCACACATGAAAGGAGTTAGGCTTCATCCACCCTTGCCTCTTGAACTTGCGCTCTTTTGCACTTCCAAAGTAAGTTAGAATTTTAAAAGCAGGACACCATTTAAGAAACTCGGTTTCCCAGTTGAGCATGACACTGGTAGGAACAACTATCAGATGAGGACCCCAAATTCCCTTTTCACAAGCAAGGTGTGCTAGGAGAGAGATAGTCATGATAGTCTTCCCGAGGCCCATCTCGTCAGCTAATATCCCATTAAGTCTTTTCTCATACATTGTGACAAGCCAATCCAAACCAATATGCTGATACTCACGAAGAGGATACTTTAGAAGAAAAGGGAACTTCGTACGTACTTTTGTAGTCAAGAAAGTGTTGCCCGTTGGTTGGGCTGATCTTGCTGCAGCAGCAGCAGCAGCAATTATATCATCACTAGCCTTTTCATTATCAGACTTTATATTCGATTCCTCTTCTTCTTGTTCTGCAATAATTAGCGTAGATTCACAAGGTTGAGCCTCCAGAGGTGCATCTTTGTTCACTGGAGAAGAAGCCCCTTTCGTTTCAACATCTTGACGAGCTTGAAGGTCTACAACATCTTCTGAACTGTCAGATGTATATCCATGTGCATCATCTTCATCTTCCTCCATATTGTAATCCTGACAAAGAGAGATAACATTAGACAAACGCGGATCAAATGAGCTGGAGCACCAAAAAATTTAGTTACACTAACACCTACCTTTTGATACCTTGCAAGCAATTCTTCGACGGGTATTTCGCTCTCTTTCTGCAGTAGTTCGATCTAGGAAGGTAAAAGTGAAGTTAAGTAGAACAGACGGAAAACCCTAACACACAAGAACTAGGATCTTGCCAATTAGTTAGTCAAAAACCACAAAAATAAAATTCACCAAATGATCCTGAAGAACCAGAGAGATTTAGAAGAAAAAAGAGGGAGAAAATCTATACTGCACACAGTTTACCTCATTAACGGCATCACCTGCTTCATCTTTTGCCAGCTCCTCCTCCTCCACCAAGGTTGTCTCATCATCCTTCATATGTATCCAACAAAGACATCCTTTGTTTATTAGCATACATGATTCAAAACAAAATACTGTAAGAAAAAAAAATGGACAACTTCATAAATAGTAACCATTAGTACTGTACGGACGAAAGTACTTTGCCCATATTAAGTCAAGTGTGTAACTTTGTAGACTTGCTACCATAAATAAATTAAATTTTTAAAAACAAAAATTGTTTAATGAAAGTGCATATATATAGCACTAACTAATTCTCTCAGTCTCACTCTTCAAGAACAATAATTAGAACCTAGAACACAATACTATGGCTTCTTAGAACTTCAAATATTGAGAACACCTAGACCCCAAAACAAGAGATCATGCAAGGATGAATGGCACGGTAGTACATACATTACATAAAACAAGCTTGAGTAACAAGTGAATCAACTGATCAGAGAACAAGCAAGCAAAGCTAAATGAGTTTTACTGTCTAGTACCTTTTCTTCACTGGCAACATGAATGTAGTCTCCATCCTCCTACGAAGCAAAAATGTATTATAAATTAACCACAAGGAGCTCTACGTCACATAACAATGCAAATACAGTGTATCAAGATCAAATGCTGAGAATATCCAGTTCAATATTGATCTTGATATTCAACCTGCGCAGTTACTGATGCTTGGGCTAACTAGATCAGTGATTGTAAGTATAAATCTGTTATTCATGTTAGCTAAAATATACTTGGCAATTAACTCGTAATTTTCAAATCAAACTTACGAACATGAGAAATGCCAATGATTATACTGGACAAGGTAGTTTCAAATTATAAAGTTAGAGCTTGTTGCAAGTTGCTCAAAATCTTGTAGCCAGCAGTGGCAACACTGTATGGGATCAACAACACGCAATACTACAACCAAGAAGTTTTTTTTTTCCCAAAACATGGTATAAAGCTTATGGGTAGTAATAATTAAAAACATGCGACACTAACTGGCAAATACTACAGCCAAGGAGTTTTGTATCCCAGAACCTTGTTCAACCTATAATTTATTGGGACAGCAAAATAGTTGTGCCACATACTCATGTTCCTGGGGTTGACGGTCGCAAGGATATAAAACCATGAGTTATACATGTACTTATTTTTCTGACAAGTAAAAGTAACACAAAGATTCATAGCAGTTACTGGAACCTAACAGGACTACTAACTAAGTGCAGAAGATCAAACAAAATCAAAGAACAAACTTTCCTCACCTCCTGATTATCACTACAATCGGAAAATGTAGACTGCATTTGAGATTTACTGGCATCCTGGTTTCCTCCTATACCAATATCAGAATCTAATCTGTGCTCATCCTTAATGGATATATCACCATTTGTTTCACCCTGTTGTAAAGCAGCAAAGCTCCATGTGATACCTAAAATACTCCAAAATCCACTACAAGTTTCAAAAAATAAATTAACTTACAAGATGATCGCTGATTGCACATGAGCTACCAACATCCATCGTACTAGAAGTATGAGCATCCTTGCCTGCTAAATTTTATTCGCTCTTTCATCTCAGAAACTTACAGAGCAATGAATTCATAGGATCTCAGAATATAACACAGAGGCCCAATATCCTGGTTCTTACCTTCACCCAGATTCACTATTTCTTTGAGTGGTTCGGCAGAATCTTCCCCTCCTGGAGACTCTTCCCTGCTAACTGATGATGATTATATTAATTACAATTAAGAACATAATTAAGGCTAAACTGAATAGATGTTTCAAATACAGCAAAGGTGTTTTACAAACTATGCAAGATCACCTGCACTGATCTTATAACGCTTTAGCAGCTCCTCAAGTGGCA
This sequence comes from Papaver californicum, assembly GCA_023531435.1. Lineage (NCBI taxonomy): Eukaryota > Viridiplantae > Streptophyta > Magnoliopsida > Ranunculales > Papaveraceae > Papaver > Papaver californicum. The sequence continues at coordinate 4,343,077 of JAJJMC010011034.1, read as the reverse complement.
AATCCATTTCATCCTGCAAACCTTCCAGTTCCTCTTTCCTTTCTTCCCTAGTAATCAGAGCTTCATCTTCTTCAATAGTATGTTCGTCATCTTCCTTTAACAGCACCATGAAAATAAAAATTTAGTTCCTTGCAGAGATGGGATGCATGGAAAGATAGGAGAAGATTGCAACCATAATACACGCACCGACAGACCACTGTACCGTAAGATAAAAATGAAACTCAAACTGATATATGGGAAAAAAGTGTACAGTATATGCAAATGAAACATGAAACATGAAACATGTTACCTTTAATCAGTTAAGACACCAAGTAGTAAGATGCCAAATAATAACTTTAGAAAACATCAGTTGCACCATGTTCCTATCAGAATTCCGATATAATCTAAGTGTAGCTTATATGAGTTCAAAGGCTATAAGTATCTAGGAAAAAAGAAAAGCATTGTTTTTGTATGAAATTATTTTACTCAACTGTTTCACAGGTACAAAATCACAAATCAAATTATCACAGTAAGAATTTCTTTTTAAAGGAACATTGAAGAACTCGAGCAGTTAAAAAGATCTTCTAACATAATAGAAAAGATGAACAAATACGTCAATTTTTTGGGTTTCTCCATATTCTTCTCTGAAGCATAAGTTTGTCACTGCCTGATACTAAATTACTGAATGTGATTAAGTGTAGTTGCATTTCAGGTTTTTCAAAAGCATCCTGTCACCTCATACTCTCTTTTCTTCCTGGTAGCTGAGAATGATGTTGGCCATCCATACTCATGTTAGACCTAGTTAAATAGGTATTTCTGTTTGAATCGTATATGCAGCTCTCCTAGAAACTATTTACAGCAAACATCACTTTCAAGGGAGAGAAAGAGAAACTCACAGATTCATCTTCTGATTGTATATCATAATCACCATCGACATCCATATGATCTGATGAATGTTCTGCACAAACTAGGTTAGCCTTTCAAGGAGGTTAAAAAACTTAGTGAATGCAAAAACAGGATTCTGCTTACTACCAGGGCCATCTAGTGATCCCATAAGATCATTTGGTTCCCCTTCATCAGCTACTTGAGTAGTCTGCCGATCTCCTTCTTCATCACCATGGCTAATTAGTTGATCTCCTTCTTCATTTTCATGTTTAGTCTGTTCATCATCTTTTACATACTCATCTTCATTGATCTGTTGATCCTCTTTTTCACCTTCGTCTTGATTAATATGTTGTTCAGTCACAGAATCTAGACACATTTGTCTATGAGGATATGGCATGTCAACAAGATTTTCTGCTAGCATTGTCGAGTACCTAACAGATAGAGAATCCTATTAGAAGAACATTTAGCTGGAAGGTTTTTCCCCAATCAGGTAAATGAAGCATAAACAAAAAATTAACAAAGCAAGATTCCACCTTTCTGTCTGCCCTAGAAGAAAATCAAGCTGCCTATCCAGTGCCTTTTTCTTTTTCTCCTCGAACTCCAGCTGATGTTTGTATAAGACCTATAATCATGTGTGAAGAATGAAAAATTCAAAACATTATAAAAAATCAAAAGGACATGGGTAAACTTGAAACTTCCAATATATATATATATATATATATAAACTTGCCAGTTTTTCGATTTTCATCCAAAACTTCTTCACATCCTTAGAGATATTAAGTGCAACTTTTCTCAACTTCTGCTCTTCTTCCTGAGTCACAAACGAAACAATAAACATGATCAGATCATGTTCCAGAGCAAGCAGTTAAGAGTCAAAAAAAAATTAAGTGCAGTGTTCACTACCTGTGAGCAACATCAAAATTGTATTTCACAGTATAGTTCTCTTGTTATTATGTATTTCTCAAAATAATTCTACGTTTTAAAAGGGAAAAAAAGGTGAACCTTCACTTTCTTTTCTCCTCTAGTAGCTTGGTCCAGCATGCCCTTGCTGGCTCTTATAGCAACCTTCTTTGCTTGAGCTAGTTTCCATTTTCTCTCCGACTCAAAGTCCTGCCATTTACAAGATTATTGAGTTAGGTTGCCCTGCAACTAGCATCACATACATAGCGCAGTTGTCTAAGCCAATTCACGTACGCAATAAATACAGAGCAGACATAGAGAATTAATTTAGTGGAAGCAGAAAGGCACCAGCATAATTATGCCTCGGAATAGATATAGATGTCTGAGCTGGTAAAACATACCTTGGACAACCAAACCATCTCATCCAAAACATGATCCCAGTGCGTTTTGGATCGACGAGGTTCTCTAGAAACTTCCAGTGCCTACAAAAGCCAATTTAAATTTCAAAGAATCATATCAAAAGTCAAAACCACTTATACTATTTATATTAACCAGACAAAAGCCAGATTCCCATATTAGTAAGTGAAAGAAGCACCATTTTGACTAAATCATAGCTTGTGCAGGCGCAAACTATATCACCCTTTTCTTTTATCTAATTTCTTTTATTTTTTATTTTTCACCCCTCTAATAATGTGCACCTTGATTAACATAGTACAAAAGGGTTCACTAATAGCCAATTTCATGTTTCAAAAATACTGAAATCAAACCAAAGTTGATACGGAAGCGTCGAAATGTTTCATTTTTAACACCACAAAGTTAGAAATAAAGACTACTTTTAATCTTAACCATAATAATTAGTAAAAGATGTCTAACTGCATCCAAGAATTTACATGAAACAATTATGACCATTGTATGAACCACACGGGAGACCCACATACCCAATTTCTTTGCGGAGCTGTAGAGCCCAATCAAAATTAAAATAAGGGCTGATTTTGCAGAGAAATCCTACAAATCCGGTGAGTAGATAAAGGACAAAAACTTGTTTTAGGTGGGATGATACACCAGTGACTAAATCACTTTCTGAAAAGACCAACCCTGAAGGCCACAGAAATCATTAAAAAATGGGGCTCTTAGAGTTCTCTTTCAACTGATTCTACAGAATTACCCATATCAAGATATGGCCATCATATTAAATTCAAAGAACAATCATCAAATGTGGAAAAATGAAGGCTAAAGGTATTAAAAAAAACAAATCTCATGGTAGGATACTAGTGCATACATAAATGTGGCTAAAGCATGAAATGAAATAATGTCCTGTGTAGGAAACAAGGAGCCAACGACAGATGCAGCCAGATAAACTCCAACTGATTCCATTTTACAATGCTCATTAGTCACTGATGAAAGAATGTCTTAAGAATAGATACATAGATTCTACCAAATCTATTCCCATCCTAAGAGCAGTTTTTAATCATGCAACAGCCTCGTAACATTTCAGTCATTTCCAAATGATGCAGCAAACAGCACAAAAATAAACTCACATATGATAGCAAAGATGTACACTTTCAATAAATCAACAAACTGTACAAGTCAACTTACCTTTTGGCGCTTAGGTCTTGCTTCATGCTCAACCTTAGGCCTTGGACCTCTGGAGGCCATAATAACCTTTCAGCAATCTATTTCATCAAGTCCCTGCTCATTGAAAGAAAAATAACAAAGAACAATTACAAATTAACATCAAACATTGATCAAACTGTAATCTGATACTTCTTCACAACAAGTATTGTTCCCCTGCGAATTCTCACATAAATGATTACATGGTCCATGCATAGACATACTGCCACACTACAAAATAGCCACTAGAAATCTTAACTAAACATGCAAAACATCGTACCAGTAAAGAAGATTTTGAAATTCTAAAGCTGCAAAAACAAAACAACCACGACAGAGTTTTTCCTGTGTATGCTAACTTCTAAGTCACGAAAGTAACATATTTAGAGTTATAAGGTTCACAGTCGTGACTCGTGCAGTTATATTGTTCAGGAAACAGCTCATAGCACAGACTAGCTAGTACTAAGAGTGCTTTGTTGCACGCCCACCGGTCACAAGAGAGCCCAAAAGTGGTAAAAAATGAAAAAATAAAAATATATCTGAAAATGCATTGGTAGGTAAAAGCTAGGGTTTCTAAGAAAATAGAGTTAAACTCCATTAATACTACAATAAGACCAACAAGGAGCAGCTGAATCAGAAAACTAGGGTTTTAGGAACAAACTGGTAAACTCACTCACCAGATCAAAGATTCAGAAAGATACAAAGCCACTTCATAAGCACACACACTAAGTTAGAAATTTGAGTCGGTTTTTTCTTCTTTTACTCTGGGATATTTGCAGATAAGAGTATACGTAGATTTGAACGGATTTCCAAGAAATTGGAAGGAATCGAAGTGATTGAGGCGCTTGTTAGATTTCTAGGGTTATTTTGTTGTGTTCTGATGAAGTTGGAAGAGAGAATGATTTGAAGACTCTGAAAGTGAAAATGTTTCGTGTTTTGGTATAATTCGTTGCGAAAGCTGAGGAGGAATAGATTGCTTTGGAAGAGAGAAGACGAAGAAGAATAGGTTGTTCTTGTTATGTGTACTTCTTTTGTTGTTACGATCTCAAATTTTAATACCGTGTGGTTAAAAACTCTAAAGGCTTTCAGGGGTGTTTGGCAAATGGAAGCCCAGAGGCCCCAGACTAGATTTTGTATGAGTGCTCCAGCAAGTCTCATATTATTATTGAATTACAAGAGTGCGTACTTAAACCATTCATCGTACAAAACTAAAAAGCGTGCTTATAGAAGGAAATAACTGAATTACCTTTTAGTAAATTTATCTTAATCTAATAATCATCTAAATCTAATTAAATATAAATCTAGAAAGAAGATATAGGGGCTTTAAAATTGATTTAAGGGTTCCTCTAATAAGACGAAATAGGGACATTATGAAGTAAAACATAAAAAACCCCTTATCCATAATATTTTCATAATACTCAAACCACCCCTCATTAGTAATCTTAATTACATTAATTAGTTAAGATTAATTTAAATTAATCATGATTAATTAAACATAATCTTTGACCTAATCAAATGATTTGAAAAAAAAATTATTTGAATTTGTGTTTGGTGGGAAGAAAAACTTGATGAAATCACGATTTGAAAGATTCAAATTTTGTTGTTCAGAGAAATTTACGGTTGGGTTTCATGTCGAACCCAACCAAAACCATAAGAAAACCGAAGAACACCAATTTTTGGCCAGATTTACGGTTGGGTTTTCAACAAAACCCAACCGTAAATCAAAGAACAATGATGAACACCAATTTTTGGCTAGATTTACGGATGGGTTTTCACCAAAACCCAACCGTAAATCAAAGAACAGTGATGAACACCATGTTTTGTGCAAAGTTACGGTTGGGTTTTAAACCATACCCAACCGTAAGTAGAAGAAAATGATGAACACCATTTTTCCCATAGTTACGGTTGGGTTTTAAAGGAAAAACCAACCGTAACTCATCCTTTTGAGAATTGATTTTTTTTTGTTAAATATGAGTTTTAAAAATCAAAATTTTGAAATAATTCAATCATTTTTACTAGATTGAAGGTAAATTGGGTGTTTGAAACAAAGAAAAAACGAAAAACACACAAATTAGAAAATCCAAATTTGTGTTATCCAGTAGAATTTACGGTTGGGTTTTGGCTTATAACCCAACCGTAACAGTTCTGTTAATATTTGTTCCAATTTCAACACATAATGACGGTTGGGTTTTGTCTTAAAACTCAACCGTAGCCACTAGAACTTACGGTTGGGTTTGGCTTATAACCCAACCGTAACATATTCTGTTAATTTTTGTTTCAATTTCAACACAGAATTACGGTTGGGTTTTGCGTTAAAACCCAACCGTTGACAAGTTGTGGTGTTTGTACAAAATGTATTACGGTTGGGTTTAGTAATCGGACCCAACCGTAAATGGTTCTGTTAACTGTTTTTTGATTTTCAATATACTCCAAATTGGGTTTAAAACACAACTTTGTAACTTATTCCTTCTATTGTAATAGATTTAAAGTAGTACATTAAAGGAAAAAAACAAAGGAAACGAAATAGAATAGACCATTGGATGATTACACTTAAACACTTAAAGATAATGGCGATAATCAAACACCCGACTTGTTTCCATAATACGGTAGCAATCTGTATGCTTGAACTCCTCCCCATATTTGATTCTATACTGCTCCATAGACAACACATGCTGAAAAAAACAAATCAATTATTAGTTTGAGTTTTTGAAATCTCTTTTTAATTAACGATTTATTAATCGACAAACTTACTCTTTCCGCACCGTTCTCGTAGGGATTTGCTTCGAATCTCATTTGCTTTTCCAGTTTTAAGTTGTTCATTTGTCGATACAACGTCTCTAACCGTCTCTTGATGGCTCTCCACGGCCTATGATTTACATTCCCCTCTAATGCCGCAAACATTCGAAATACCCGCTTCCACCATTCTTCGGTATCTTGACCCTCATACCAATTTTGTTGTGAAACAACGTTGTTATTGTTGTTATAGAAGGCTCTATCGTAAGCATGCTCTAGCATCGTATGCCACGCTCGAACAATTGCAACATCTTCATCATTCGTGTATGTGTTTACCATTTTTAGTGGTTGAAAGGGTATGGTGAGAATAATGAGAAAGTCTAGAATTATAATGAGAATGAAAGGGATAGAGAATAATGAGAAAGTGACAAGTAACGGTTTCCTTTTATAGGGAAAAAGGAACCAACGGCTAGATTTTTGAAAGAAAAAATCCGTTGGAATTGTGTACTTTAAGGAGACGGAAATTCAGACATTTTGAGAATCCCGCAGAATTTACGGTTGGGTTTTGAGGTGAAACCCAACCGTAATCTAGTTGTGGTGTTTCTACAATTTATTTACCTGTTGGGTTTAGTAATCGAACCCAACCGTAAAATGATTTTTACAGTGAAATGTAGTTACGGTTGGGAAGGCTCACCTAACCCAACCGTAACTTGTAGTGTTAGTATTAGTGTATATTTTACCATATTGTTAGGGTTGGGTTTTGCCTTAAAACCCAACCGTAATCTAGTTGCATTGTTTGTACAATTTTTTAACGGTTGGGTTTAGTAATAGAACCCAACCGTAAATATGAATGTTTGTAGTATGAATTTTAGTTACGGTTGGGTTGAGTCATGGAAGCCAACCGTAAAAGCAGTTTTTAAGACAAAATTAGTTATGCTTGGGTTTAGTACATTTTCTTATTAAATACCAGAGTTGTGAAGAACCTTGTTTTTAACATTAAAGGAAGAACCAAAGGAAACGAAATACAGTAGATCATTAGATGATTACACTTAAACACTTAAACACTTAATCATAACGGCGAAACTCAAGATAGAAACTTTGTTCCAAGATACGATAGCAATCTGTATGCTTGAACTCCTTCCCATATTTGATTTTATACTGCGCCCTAGCCATGGCATGCTGAAAAAAATAAATCAATTATAAGTTTCATTATTTTAAATATTTTTTGAGAAAAAACGATTTATTAATTGACACACTTACTCTTTCCACATTGGTTTCGTTGGGAAATGCTTCAACTCTCATTTTCATTTCCAGTTTTAGGTTTTCCATTTCTTCATACAACGCCTCAAAGCGTCCCTTGATGGTATTGCACGTCCTCCGATATCTATTCCCGTGTAATGCCACAAACATTTCAAACACACGCTCCCACCAAGAATCGTCCTCCTGACAGTCCATCCAATTTTCAGGTATAACAACGTTTCTATTGTTGTTATAGAAGGCTTTCCCGTAAGCGTGGTCTATCATCGTAACCCACCCTCGAACAATTACAACATCTTCATCATTCGTGTATTGAACCATTTTTAATGGTTGAAAGGGTATGGTGAGAATGAGTTGGAAAGTGTAGAATTATAATGAGAATGAAAGGGATAGAGAATAATGAGAAAGTGAAAAGGAAAGGTTTCCTTTTATAGGGAAAAAATTCGCAACGGCTAGATTTTCAAAAAAAAAACCGTTGGAATTGTATTTTTTTTGTCTCTATTCAGGGATAATTTACGGTTGGGTTTTGTAATGAAACCCAACCGTAACAAATTTCTGGTTTTTGTAAAATTATATTACGGTTGGGTTTTGGCTTAGAAAGCAACCGTAAATTTTAATGTTAGTTTAAGTGGGATGATCATTTACGGTTGGGTTTTTATAATGCAACCTAACCGTAACAAACATGTTATTTTATTGCAAATTATATTACGATTGGGTTTAATTATCGGACCCAACCGTAAACATAATTTTTTTAATGGAAATGTAGTTACGGTTGGGTGATTTCTTGAAACCCAACCGTAAATGATCATCTTCATTTCCTATATTCTTCATTTTTTATGCTTAAATCAGTCTTGTATTTGTTTTATGTTTGTGGTAAAAGTGGAAGAGAGATAACAGAGTTTTACCCAAAATTTTGAAAAAACACAAATGAGTGATTCTAGTGGCAAATTTGTGGAGGGTGAATCCTTGTATGATTGCCAAACTAAATTCTACATACCCACTGAGGGAGACCCAACTATGTATGATTATTTGGATGGTATAGAGGTTTTAAGTGTAAGTTGTGATGGTGAAACTAAACCAAATGGAGAAAGTAGTCGTCAAAGTGAAGATTCAACTGCTGAGAATAGTCAGGTATCATTCTAACTTAAACTCTTTTTCATTTTTTGCTAATATTTAAGGAAATGAGGTGCATAATCAGTTTTTTTTTTTTTTTTGTTACACCATCATGGTTACGGTTGGGTTTTAAGCCAAAAGCCAACCGTAACTATACATTTGTGTTTCTGAAAAATAGAGTTTTACAGGTTTACGGTTGGGTGGTTACCAAAAACCCAACCGTAACTTATTACGTGCATGGGTATTTATGTTTCATGATACGGTTGGGTTTTAGTCTTTAACCTAACCGTAACATTGGTTTGGCTTTATTTGTTGTATTACGGTTGGGTCCGTCGATTATACGGTTGGGTCTGACGCTTCTAACCCAACCGTAAACTTATTGGTTTTAGTGTTTTGTCTGACGCTTGGCCTTGATCTCTTTTGTTCAGCTCGCGGTCGTAACTCAACCAATGAATGATCAGCCTCCTCCAAATGATATTGAAACTATAGATACTACGGATCATTATTTGAACGACCTGGTAGGTTATTGATAAGTTGTTAATCCCTTTCAACATCTAACATAATGCCATTTTTTTTCTCCTAACTTTCTGTTCTTGGACCATGCAGACATGGGATAAAAAAGATGATGCAAAGAAGTGGGCTACAGAACATGGGAAACTCATCATGTGTGTGATTGTTTGTAACAACCAACAAAAACACAACCGCTTTCAAATGGTTTGTGAGTGTAGTGGACAATACACAAGACATGCAAAAAAGGGTACTGAGTATGTACCAAAGACGAAGATCAAGCGAAAAACTTACACTAAGAAGACGGGATGTCCTTTCAAGCTTCAATTTCGTAAGAACAAAGAGAATAAGTGGTTCTTGTCTACGGTTGTATGCGGTCGTCACAACCACCTACCACCAGAGACTTTGTTAACGCATCCTTCTATGGCCCGGCTTACCAAAGAAGAAAAGCTCATCGTAAACGATATGACGGAAAAGTGTTTGAAACCCAGTGATATACTCGGGCACTTGAAGAAAATAAACTCAAATAATGTGTCTACGTTGGAGACAATCTACAACGCCAAAGCCAAGTTGAAGCGTGAGAAATGGGAAGAAAGGGACCCGATCCAACAACTTTTGTACTTGGGGGAGACGAAAAACTACACCATGTTTCACGAAGAAGATGAGAATAAAGAAATTAAGCATATTATATTGGCTCATTCCGAGTTTATAAAGTTAGCACGGTGCTCCCATCAAGTGCTTATGATGGATTGCACGTACAAAACTAACAAGTATGAGCTTCCGGTTTTGAATGTTATAGGGCAAACTTCTACCAAGTCCACGTTCAGTGTTGCCTTTGCTTCTTGAGAAACGAGCTCGAAGAAAGCTATGTGTGGGCATTGGAACAAATTAAATTATCCTACGTTGAAGGATATACCCCTAAGGTAATTATCACCGACAAAGAACAAGGCTTGATGAATGCCATTGCAAGGGTATTCCCAGATGCCCATCATCTTCTTTGCACGTTCCACTTGTGGAACAATATTCAAACCAAGTGTAAAACGATTATTCGGCCAACAAAGAAAAGCGAGATGGAGAGAATTAAAAAATTGCCGGTTTCAGAACAAGAAACGACCAAAGAAAAATTCGAGGAGGATGACAAGTTGGCGGAACTAAAATGGGCTACTTTCCAAACTGAATGAGACGCTTTGACATGGTCTATCACCAAGGAAGATTATAAAGAAAATGTCCGTATGTTATGCTTGCATTGGAGTAATTATCCAAAAGTTGTGAACTATTTGATGGAGCATTGGTTGAATCCCCACAAAGAGAAGTTTGTAGCGGCGTTCACAAACCAATATAAGCACTTTGACAACCAAGCTACTAGTACCGTGGAGTTATCTCACAACAGAATGAAGAAGAAGCTTCATAATTCTGATGGTGGGTTTGTTACGGTCTTCGAAGCGATGCACGATTATTTTCTCCGTGACCTTGACAGAGTTAAGGAATCTTTTGAAAAAAGCCTTTATAGAAAACACGTCAGCTATAAGGACGAACCATTGCTCCAAAGTATTTTTTATAAGGTGTCGCATTGTGCTATTGAGAAGATAATGTACGAAGTAAAGCACTATAGATTAGGCAAATTACACGGAGAAGAAGAGTGTGTTATTTCCTAACATGTCAAGTTTGGGACTTCCCTGCCGGCATATGATGTCCAAGTACGAAGAAGACGGTGTGATCCCAATTGAAGATATTGATCTGTTTTGGCAACAATTGTCTTTCGATGAACCCATCGTCGAGCAAGATTTTGGTGCATCGTTTGCCGACACCCACGTTGGAAAGGCTTTAGCCAATAAATACGATACATTAAATAAGGCGCAAAGGCAAATTTGGTTGACGAAGTTGAGTTATTTCGTGTTTCCACACACAAGGTACGCTGTCAAGGAACCAATTAGAGGGAAGAGAAAAGGTAGGCCTTCTACCAAAGAATCGAGGGCCGTTGGACGCAAAAAAGCAAGGGAATTGCATGAAGAATCAAAGAAAAGAAACCCTTGTGCATTTGAGCATTTGCAAAAGGAATATGAAGAAGAGGATGAGAAGGAGGATGATGTTGAACGAAAAATAAGTCAAAAGGAACAAGAGGGGACAAGTGTAGTAGATATTAAAGGAAAAGGTCCCGCGGTTCCCACTCAAGAAAGTTCAACAATTGAACTTGGTGCCAAGGGAAAAGTTCATCCACACCCAAACTCAAGAAGAGTAAGTATGAAGGAATTAGCAAGAAGGAAAAAAAGAGTTAGTATGAAAGAATTAGCAAGAAGAAAAGAAAAACTTAAAGCCAATACATTAGTGGTTGAAGAGCCATATACGATCCGGATTGCAAGAGGATTGATACAATTTCCATCAAACTTTTCAAGAATTGAGAATGGCAAAATCGTCCGAACCGAGCACATTATTTATGAAAATTATATGTTATCGTTTCCGACTTTTTTTCGTCCATACGTAAAGGCAACCGACGATGTTGCCGGTGATGGTAATTGTGGATACCATGTATTCATCGAACAAGTTGGACCATTTAGCGGAGCAGCAGGGTTGGGTATGGACGAAGTAACTTATGTAAGACATAAGTCAGCGGTTGAACTACGCTCTTACCCGGATTTATACAAGCCAATGATGTGTGCATATAGAGATGAAGAGTCGTTGTTAAACGAGGAGTTCATCGCTCTCGAAAGGCGTTTAATAGGCAACAAGAATTGCACTAGCGAGTATTGGATGAGCATGCCAATATGTGGGCAAATCCTCGCCAACGCTTTCAATTGCGTCATACATTATATCTCAAATGGATATTGTTTTACATTTGCACCAACAGATCAACATTTGTCGATCAATTGGCTAATAAAAGATGTGTGATTGGGCTGGTCCAGAACTGCCATTATGTTGGTCTCAAGTTGAAAGAACGAAGTCCATTACCCCCTTTACAGGATGGATACGATGGTGATATCGCCAAGTCTTGGTGTCACCGGTTCAAGCACAATTTCGAACTCTGGAAGGCATTAAAACCCTCCCCGACCTTTCAATTCATATCATTTGTTTCTGACTCGGAGTCGGAATGATAATATAGTAAACCTAGAAGGTATTTAATATTCGTAGTAACAATATCATATGTATGTTGGAGGAATCATAATATTAATATATTATTTTTTTTTGGAAATGAAAAATTTGGAGTATCACATGTGTGAAAACAAAATTCACCCAGGTTTACGGTTGGGTTTTCAGTGAAAACCCAACCGTAAACCAGTCACTACACCATAAAAAAACAATTACGGTTGGGTACTGAGTGCAAACCCAACCGTAAACCTACCAGGGGTTTTCACCCAGTTTTACGGTTGGGTTATGACTCCAAAACCAACCGTACAACTGCAACGCTTACGGTTGGGTTTTGAGACCAAACCCAACCGTAAACCTGGATGAATTTTAATCTGGAAGGGTTACGGTTGGGTTTGCATTGAAAACCCAACCGTAAATATTTTTGTTAACCTTTTTTGGAATTTCAGTTCACTCTAAATTGGGTTCAAAACACAAAATTTATGTAAACATCAAATTTTTGACCACATTACAACCCATGAAATCATTAAAGTAACCTGGGATACAATTGAAATTACCACTAACAAACCCAAATGGCATTACAAAAGAACTAATAAATAGGTTTGCGAGTGAGCAAAAAGTCCTTTAGGATGTGATAATAAGGTAGGTATAAAAAGGGCCATATTTTCCATCTCCTCCATTCTTCAAGAGATCTCTGTAACACCTCATCTTCGGTTTCACCCCTAAGTCGTAGTTGACCAATAATACGAACTAATGCCATAAATTCTTCTACGTATCGGGGTATAGTGTTATATCGACAAATCAAGTTGACGTGATCACGGTTAAAAGGGTTGCCGGTTTCAGAACAAAATTTTTCATGGATTGTTTGCCAATAACTCGGACTCGTTATACCACTTTGCCTTCTTTCTTCTCCTCTTTTTGGAAAACATAATACATAGTTGCGGCAAATACATAAATCTCATCTAAAGAAAAATATGGATTTTTAATCCCAGGTTGACCCATATTCCACTATGTTAGAGTACTAGTTTTGTTAGAGATGATTGTTGTAACATAAAGGTTTAACTTTTTAAAAAATGGATGGGTTGGATATGTACTCAACTATTTCACTTATAAACCAGAAGTGTAACGGCTATATTTTGAAAAATGGGTCGTTCAAGGTTTGAACGGCTCTATTTGAAAACCCAAAAAAAAATCAAAAACTACCCAAAACTTTCCTAAAAATAGATTTTACGGTTGGGTTTTGGCTGCAAACCCAACCGTAATATCATAGGAAAATTATGTGTTGAGGTTCTTTATTTACGGTTGGTTTTTAGGACAAAACCCAACCGTAACCAATCTTTGTAGCTTTGAGTTTTAAGGTCAAATTAGGGTTTCAAAATCAAAAATTTGAACTTATTCAATCATTTTAACTAGATTGAAGGTAAATTGGGTCATTCAAACAAAGAAAAAACGAAAAACAAACAAATTAGAGAATCAAATTTAAAGTTATCCAGTAGAATTTACGGTTGGGTTTTGGATGAAAACCCAACCGTAATATCCTAGGGAAATTGTGTTGTGGTCATATATTTACGGTTGGGTTTTCAGCCAAAACCCAACCGTAACCAACCTTTGTAGCTTTGAGTTTTAAGGTCAAATTAGGGTTTGAAAATCAAAAATTTGAACTTATTCAATCATTTTAACTAGATTGAAGGTAAATTGGGTCATTCAAACAAAGAAAAAACGAAAAACAAACAAATTAGAGAATCAAATTTAAAGTTATCCAGTAGAATTTACGGTTGGGTTTTGGCTGAAAACCCAACCGTAATATCCTAGGGAAATTGTGTTGTGGTCATATATTTACGGTCGGGTTTTCAGCCAAAACCCAACCGTAAAATTATTCTTTCATATTTACGGTTGGGTTTTGGATGAAAACACAACCGTAAAACTGTAGGATTAAAATGTGACAGAGTTACGGTTGGGTTTCCAGGCAAAACCCAACCGTAAACCTGTCACATTTTTCATTTTGCCAGTTTTACAGTTGGGTTTTGCCTAGAAACCCAACCGTAACACTAATGTGACTGGGTATTTTTACCGGGATTTCCCAATGCATGGTTTCCAACTTAAAAAAATTAATCAAATAAATTTTCACGTGCAAGTTAAATTCAAACTTCAAATCTAACTTCACATTAAAGGTACAACTAATTCACACATACAAAACAAAACCATATACATAGAGTTAGGGAGAAGGAGGAGGGGTAGGTCGATGACTTTGACGAGCTCTTTTTTTGCTCATAACATTACGATGAGCAGCACCGCCACGAGTACGAGCTCCAGCACGACCGCCTCGAGTACGAGCACCACGTTGCGCATCCCCGGCTTCATCATGTGTCTCTTCATCCGATGCTTGGGGCTCTCTTCTAGTAGTAGTCGCATCTCTAGTCGCGCCTCTTGTACTGGGTCTACTCCTCTTTAAAGTCCGCTGCACATCCTCAACTTCATGATGAAGCTCCCTAATCAAAGCTTGGAGTTGGTCAGGCGTCCTCACATCAATTGTGCTTAGGCATGGATTAATAGAGTCCACCAATGCAACGGCTTTCTTTTTCTATTCACATATGAAAATAAAAGTAGGATGAGTGTTTAGTAATAAATCTTAAAAACATTAATAACAAAAATAATGTACGTACCAAATTGAAATATGCCTTCTTCCAGAAACCATCTCCTGTGTTGATTGCCAGAGTCTCAGGATCATTGTTGATGATAGTTGGATGACCAAAATGGCGATACCACTCCAAGTAATCTTCTGCAGCCTCTTTTATTCCCGGAGAGGGAGTTAACTCATTCCTTTGGACTTGGTATTTCGGATCAGTGCGGTTATTCCAAACCGCGACTGAAGGCGTCGGCTTATAGTTTAGCACGATGTTTGGCCCTTCGATCATCGACCCATTCACACACAATTTAAACATTTCGCGTGTCACCGTTGTTTGGACGTATCCATATTGACGGAGAGTTCGGCGGGGGTTGGACATCACGTACCCAAAAGGATGATACAAAGGGCCGTTGTATCCTGCCACGTCCGACAATTCACGTAAATCCTCAACATGTCCATGACCCTCTATGCTAATCTTCACATAAGGGTCGAAAACAACATCATCAACCGTGAAAGCATCAATTTATGTTCTCATCTTTGCTATGAGCACTTCTTTATATTTTGCCTGCGTCCCGGTGAAGACGAATTTCTTTCCCGTAGGTTCATTAACATCAATGCTTGTTTGAGGAGCCAGTCTGGGAAAGTGATCGTATACCCATGCCTATATTAATATTAATATAAGAAAATGAGAAAAAATAAATTAAAATTGAACATTGAAATTCAAACAATAAATTACCTGAAGCAGACCGGTATTACCGGCAATCTCAGTTCCCCTGACCCTCGAAGCTTTTCGAAGGTTAGCAAGTAGGTAGGCCAGGGTGGCAGTTCCCCACGAGTATTGATGGGTCATCCCGAGATCACCCTAAAACCATTGTAGATACTGGACGTTGACCCTGTTGCCCGAGTTATCACCAAAGAAGATGGTGCCGAGCATATATAGGAGATAAGCTCTGGCTGTTCGAATGGCTCTGGTGTCATCTATGACGACCCCAGCCATTTCCAACTTTGCGATCCCTCCAAACTTCTCCCGTAGTGACCGCAGCAATATTTTCTTGCTCATGGATTGACCTTTCTTCTTTGGCATCCCCGGTTTATCTCCACTCACCAATTTAAATTCCGATTCAGCTTCGGTCTTCTCCCATCCAAGTGTTTCTTTGACAAGTGCATAAATATCACTCCAGGACATGTTGTTGTCAAAACCCTCAAACACAGATTTACCTTCCACCTCCAGCCTAAGAATTGATTGGACATCATCCGGCGTTATAGTCATCTCGCCGAATGGGAGATGAAACGTATCGGTTTCAGGCCAATAACGTTCCCTGAAGGCTGCGCATACGACACTGTCATACTCCCACATTGAATGTGTAATTACGGGAGCTAACCCGATACCATTTACCAGAATTTGTACAGCCGTACATTCATCGGTTAAGGGCCAATGTTGAGCCCTTTGACGAACCAATTTCTTGATCGCCTGTGTATGATCCTACAAAGAATAAAAACAAATTTGTTTTACTTACAAAAGTTAAAAAACAAAAATTTAACAAAATAAGAGAAGTAATTAGAATAATACCTTGGTCGCTGCAACTTTGGCATCCCATGAATGGGGATAACCAAATAATATTGCAGATTTGTCTGGGGCCTCACCCCATAGTCCTCCATTCCTCTTCTTAGGCCACAGTTGAGGTTCAGCCTTTTCTTTCGGAATTTCTTTGGCAACCCTTTTCTTTGCCTTTTCTTTTCGAATTTCTTTACCTTTGCCTTGAGGGACATGTTGTTCTCTGTCCCCCTCTTCTTCTTCGTGTTGTTGCTCTTGTGGTGGTTCTCTAATCACAAGAGAACCTCTGGGTGTTGGTAGATCACCCAAGCCTTGAAACACATTATATTCCTCTTCTGCAATTTGAGGAACACTACCACCACCTACCTCAAAAGAGGGAGTATGGGTCTTGCTCACGCCTCTCTTCTGAACCCCTAAATGCTTTCCTTGGCGAGGGGTTGGAGTGTGAGAAATAGGTGTTAAATTATTACCCCTCTTATTCTTCCTACAACATACAACCAATACAAGTTAGATAATTTCAAAGCAATTCAACTTCAACAAAAAAAATATTCACTACACAGGAAAAATTACGGTTGGGTTTTTTCTCAAAACCCAACCGTAATTTTTCTCCCAAATTTTACGGTTAGGTTTTGAGAAAAACCCAACCGTAAAAATATAAGTACAAAAGGTGGTCCATATGTTACGGTTAGGTTTTAAGAAAAAACCCAACCGTAATATTCAAACCAAATTTTTATGGACGCTCTTTGTTACGGTTGGGATTTTCTACAAACCCAACCGTAAGTTGTTTTTAAAAATTGGCGCAAATTATTTACGGTTGGGTTATCTATTGAAACCCAACCGTAATATTCTGAACTATTCATCTTCTTCCCTTTGATTTATGGTTGGGTATTGAAAATAACCCAACCGTAATACTCAAGAACATGAAATATTACGGTTGGGTTTTGACACGGACCCAACCGTAATATCAACTGTGTGCAACATTTTTTTCCCAAAATCATGATCAAACATGCGAATAAATCAATTACAAGTTCTAAGAATACATGGGTTTTCTACAATACCTTAGATACACCATTGTTGGACTTTTCGGTGCTTGATTTTGCTTGTCACTGTCGATTTCTTGTTGAATCTCTTGATTAGGTTGAAAGGAGCAGGGTTGATTGCCATCACTGCTACCTTGAACGCCTTTAGTATGCTTCTTCATCTCGAATTGTTGAGTTGAGTTTAATCGTCGATGAATTTTACGAATCGGCGATGAATCGAGGGAGATTACAGTTGGGTTTTGATAGGTTTTCTTTTGTTTAAGTTTTTAAAAATTATGAATTTTGTTAAAAAAGTTTAGGTTTTAATTGGTATAAGGGTAAAATGGTCATTTAACAAAACCCCCTAGGACATTCTCGGTGTTCTTTGTTCCCCTCTCCATCAATCTAAAGTTTTCATTCTTCACAATTGATATATTCTGGACACAAGAAAGCTGGCATAATACTCTTCGAGGGTTGTACATCGAGTAACCGCTAGGGAAGAACAATGGCCCATAGTAAGCCGCGACTTCCGATATATCATCGTCAGCAAAAGAGTAGGGGGTGAAAATTTACTTCTTCCGCCCTCAAATCATCCAACACCGCCCTCAAATATGTCAACAGATTCCCTTTAGCCTTCTTATGTGTGTGCTTGAACGAGTACTTTCTGGACGTCGAATTCCCATAAACCCAACATTCCTTTGCATTAGGCAAACCCAGTACAAGGAAGTGGTCATACACCCACACCTAAGGGAAAAAAAAACAAGATTAACAAAAGTTCGGATATCACACAAATTCAATTCTCAAACATCTTTATACAAAATTGATGTGTACGAGTCTGTCGAAGATTACCTGAAAAAAAAGTGTAGTAGCCTCTGATTTGTGAAGTATTAATCCAATTAGCGCTCCTAAGTTGGTCTTGAAGGAATGCAAGAACCTCAGTGACCCAAGAGTATTCATTGACCGCATCGAGGTCTTCCAAAAGCCGTAGATAATTGGAATCTACCTTATTTCCAGAAGTGTCGGGGAAGATAACGCTCCCTAGATGACACAACAAGTAAGTGGTAACATGGTGCTTAATATTGTCCTCATCCATCACCAACTCTCCTCTATCTACTTTCTTTCTTGTCCCTCCGAACTCCCACTTCAAAAGAACCAACTTGAACTTCCTTTACTTCTTCAACGGAGCACCACTATCATCCATATCCATATTCTCTTTACCAGCCTTAGGCTCTACAATAGAGCATATGAACTCCATATAGGTCTTCATTCGGCTCCACCCTAGCGTCTTCTCAGCTAAAATATCAAGATTTTTAAAACTCATTGGGTTTTGATATCCTTTAGAAACACATTTCCCATCCACTCTAAGACTCGTGATCCTACGCACGTTGTCAGGAGTGATATACATCTCGCCAAATGGGAGATGCATGGTATACGTCTCTGGATATAACCTCTCGGAAAATGCTGAGATGTGACACTGTCAAACTCGGCGTGTGCATAATGGATAACATATCATAATACACATGATTTGACTTTTCGCACCACCTCTTCACACTCATCCTCTATATCCCATGCAACCGCCTTCTGGCGTCTCAAAAGTCGAGTCGCATTGTTATGATCCTATAAAATGGACATGACAATTCGAATATTAATACTTAGACAACATAAGTCGGAAAAATATTTATAGTTAAGAATCAATATTTTTATAAAGTAGATTTTGGCAGCCCATGTGTGTTTGTAGCAGAACAACACTCTGCATGCATCTACTGGCGTACCACGAGGTGGGTCAGTAACATCTAAAAACAAATGTTCATCAGTAATGTGTGCATATACAGGACAAGGTTTCTTAAGCTTCTTCTTCTCTTTAACAACAACAAGTGAAAGATTTTGTTGTGGTTCTTCTTCTTACTCTTCCCCTGTCCAACATCTTCCTCCTTAACTTGTTGTTTTATTTCTTGGTTCACTTCACGGATCACAACTCCCGTAACGACCCGATCTCTTTGTAAATTTAGTTCCACGTTTACTTGCCCCTAGGTATATACCGTGGCGATGGGTTGGAGTTCTAGTATCTGCCTCTACCATTTGCTTACCTTTCGACTTGCCCCTAAAAAAATAAAGAATACTTAACCTAATTCGAATAAGAAAGCATAAAGTTCGGTTAAGAAAATCCTATTATCGATTTAAGCGAACAAAAAGTTCGGTCAAGAAACAAAATGTTCGGCTAGCATACATCCAAATATCCCTAAAACAGTGTAATGTTCGGTTGAATTTTTATTTTATTTTGAAATCTGACCAAACTTTTTATTCCCATTTTGGACTAAAAAGTTCGGTTGAAAAGGCATACTATCGATCTAACCGAACGCTGTGTTTTTTTCTCAACTAAAATTTTCTGTTGAAAAGGATGGAAAAAAAAATAAAAAAACAAATTTTCAAATAAAAATTATGTTATGAGAATGAAAAGTTATGAAATAGTTTTAAGATTAGATTTAGAAGGCTGATATAGGGGCTCCAAATTTGAGTGAGGGGCTCCTAGTTGAGCCGAGATGACCATTTTTACGATAACTCCTTGCAACTCTCAGTAGCTGCAATGTACTCTGCCTTTGTAATAGACAATGCCACATATCTTTGTACTTGGATTGCCAAGACACAGCTCCCCTTGCATAGGTAAATAAGTAACCCGATGTCGACTTCAAGCTATCTTAAGCACCTGCCAAATCTGAATATGTGTAACCTACTAACTCTGGTTTATCACCACCATAGCACAAACACATATTAGAAGCACCCCTTAGATACCGCAATATCCATTACACTGCTTTCCAATGCTCCATACCAGGATTGTCTATTAATATGCTTACCACTCCAACTACATAAGATATATCCGACCTTGTACACACTATGGAATACGTCAAACTACCAACTGCGGATGCATAAGGAATTTCCTCCATCTTCCGTTTCTCAACATCATTCACAGGACATTGATCACGAGTTAACTTAAAATGGTTTGGAAGTGGACAACTTACCGGCTCAGCCTTGTCCATGTTGAATCTTTGTAATACCTTCTCAGTGTAGCTTTCTTGTGATAGCCACAGCTTCCTTATTTTCATATCACAAGAGATTTGCATGCCAAGAATACACTTTGCTGCTCCCAAATCTTTCATAGCAAAAGGCTTGCTCAAATCTGACTTCAACATGTCAATATTTTTCTTATCTTTGCCAACAATCAGCATATCATCAACATATAACAAAAGAATAAGAAAATCACCATCATCAAATTTTTGAATGAATACACAATGATCTGAAGTTGTTCTCTTGTACCCATGTTCCTTCATGAGCGATTCAAACTTCTTATACCATCTTCTAGGAGCTTGCTTCAAACCATATAGACTCTTCTTTAGCTTGCACACTATATGTTCCTTTACTTTGACTTCAAAACCTTCGGGTTGTGCCATGTACACATCTTCCTCCAACTCACCGTGAAGAAATGTTGTCTTGAAATCTAGTTGTTCTATCTCAAATTCCAAACTAGTTGCTAATGCCAAGACAACCCGAGTAGAGGGAAATATCACCACTGGTGAGAAAATCTCGTCTAAGTCAACACCTATCCTCTACTCAAAACCCTTCACAACTAAGCGTTCTTTGTGCCTTGGTTGTGAGTTTCCATCTTCAGTCTTGATTCTATACACCCACTTGTTCTTCAGAACTTTCTGGTTCTCTGGCTTGTCAACCAACTCAAAAGTGTCATTCTCATCTAAAGAGCTCACCTCTTCTTTTATGGATTTCAACCACTTATGACTTTGAAGAACCCTAAGAGCTTCTTCATAAGACTGTGGTTCACCTGCATCTATGAGCATCACATACTCGTGTGGTGTATACTTTGTTGAGGGTAATTTGGGCCTGCTGGATCTTCTTAACTCAGCTTCTGGTTCTTGTTGCACTTCTTGTTCACCATCACCCACTGGAAAATCTTCATGATTCTGTCCTTCTTCTTCATTACCATCAACACCATCATCATGTTGTTCAAGAGAAGGAACAACTGAATTTGGATCCAAGGTCATATCATCTTGAAGCTTTGGTATCTCAATCTTCTCAAAGTCTTCAATAGTTTGGTCTTCAAGGAATACTGCATCCTTACTTCTGATAACCTTCTTGTCAACTGGATCCCAAAATCTGTAACCAAACTTCTCTGCTCCATAACCTAGGAATACACACTGCTTCGCTTTGTCATCAAGCTTTGATCTCTGATCTTTTGGGATATGAACAAATGCCCTGCAACCAAACACTCTCATGTGATCGTAAGTAGGCTCTTTGTCTCTCCATACATTCTCTGCTACTTCTCAATCTAACGGTCTTGAAGGAGATCGATTGATTAATTATACAGCAGCATTCATTGCTTCACCCCAAAAATGCTTATGCAACTTGGAATGAGATAACACGCACCTAATTCTCTCAAGAATAGTACGGTTCATCCTCTCTGCAACACCATTATGTTGTGGAGTCTTCAGAATGGATTGTTCATGACGTATACCCATGCTCTTGCAATACACTTCAAGTGGCCCAATGTACTCTCCCCCGTTGTCAGAACAAAGGCACTTCAAGGTTCTACCTGTTTTTCTTTCCACGATACTGTGAAACATATTGAACACAGAAACAACATCATCTTTGGTATTGATTGCGTAAGACCAAACCTTCTTTGAAGCATCATCTATGAAAGTAACAAAATAAATAGCACCACCAAGTGTTTTGACCCTTAAAGGTCCACATACGTCAGAATAAACAAGATCAATAATTCCTGAATTGCGCTTGGATAAACTTTATGAAAAGAAACTCTATTTTGTTTACCAACTAAACAATGAGTGCACTTACCCAATTGCATACCTTTCACATTTGGAAAGACTTGTCTTTTGGTGAGGATTTGAATTCCCTTCTCACTAAGATGACCAAGTCTCCCATACCACAACTCGAAGGTTGAATCTTTGTCAACAACATTCAACTCACCTTTCAACACCTTCACTTGTGTTTTATACAATGTGCCACACTTCTTGCCTCTTGCAATGACCATGGAGTCCTTGGTTAGCTAAAGAATTGATGTACCCCTCATCATCTAATATTGCAGGTGACATTAGATTTAAACGGAGATCTGGTACATGACGCACATTTCTGAGAACCAATGTGCAACCAAAACTGGTCTCAACTTTCACATCACCCATTCCTACAATCTTCAAAACACCATTGTTTCCCATTCTGACTGACCCAAAGTCACCAGCCTTGTAGGAAGTGAACACATATTCTCGATGAGTAGCATGATATGATGCACCTGAATCTACCACCCATTCTGAATCAGAACCTGCAGAACTCACGCAAATATCATAGCAATCATATAATAAAATGATATCACCATCTGTTGCAATAACTGCAACATCCTTGTCTTGTCTGTCATTTCTTTTCCCTTTCTTTTGTTCTTGCTTCGGCTTCTTGCGTTCATTTGAATAGTGACTTTTATTACCGCAATTCCAACATTAACGTCTTTTCTAAACTTTGATTTACCCCTTGACTTGCTACGACCAAACTACTTTTTGTCCTTTCTTCTACCCCGATTCTCTGTAACAAGAGCTTCTGAATGAGATGAGTCTGCTGACCTCCTTCTAACTTCTTCATTCATCAAACTGTTTGTAGCAATAGTCATGGTTAAATTCTTGTCTGGAGCAGAATGATTTAAAGACATCTTCAATGTCTCCCAACTTTCTGGTAAAGTGTTTTAGTAGCATATAAGCTTGTATTTCATCAGAAATTGCCAAGTCTAAAGATGTAAGCTAATTCATTATGCCCTTCATTTCATTTAAATGTTGCGCCATTGAACTTCCTTCCTTATACTTTAACTTCCCAAGCTTTATGAATAAAAGAGCTTTTGCACAAGGAGAATTCTGGTCATATATCTCCTCTAACTTTGTCAACAAAGAGTATGCTAGTGTCTCACTAGCCACATGATAAAAAATAGAGTCATCAATCCACTAACGAATGAACCCAACTGCTCTACGTTAGTAACACGCCATGTATCTTCATCTGTCTTGTCAGGCTTCACTCCCTTGTTCTCTATCGGACCATAGAGATCTTTACAATACAACCAATCTTCCATCTTCGCCTTCCATATCACAAAGTTATCACCGGTCAAACTAACCATTTTATTACTAGTGCTAGCTTCCATCATTGCGCACGATTAGCTTAACCCAAAAGAGCTCTGATACCACTTGTTGGGGGAGACTTACAAATCCGAGCCGCTATGCGCAATGCGAAACCTACACAAGCAATGAAACACAAGTGCGGAAATAACACAACTATGATGAAATGAAGACAATCACACAACACCGACAATTACGTGGAAAAACCCCACTAACGTGAAGGGTAAAAAACCATGGGAAAATCTTCCATTGTAATCAAACAACGGGTTACACACAATTCTCCCAAATTGGGGTTACACTCTTCTTCAAGGTGCATATAGCACTTGGATATCAATTTGTCTAAACTACACTCACCCCTAAGGATGGAGCAACAAATCATTCACCTAATAGATGAGATTCACAATAATCAATCAAGAACAAGAGTAGAAAATACTCACAACTAGGGTTTGAACAAACCCTAGAAATCTCTAAGCTTGGATAGAAGAACAAGAGCACAAACTTGATGGATTAAGCTCACCAAGATCTTGCCAAACACTCCCTTAGCGAACCCCTTTCTTCCCTCAAACAAATTCCAAAAAAAATCCCCTCTTTTTCTCTCCTTTTTTGATGCCGCCAAGAACACTCTCACTGCCTCTCTTTTTGTTCACGACAACATAACAAGAGAAAATTTCTCTTGTTGCTTTTAACACTTCTAACCTAACTAGGCTAAGACTAGTTAGATCTCCCATTGGTAAAGGGCACACCTGACAGTTGGGTCCATAAGGAGTAAACCCAACAACAACTAATTCGAGTGATGTGGCGAGAATGGGTGTTTCGCAAATAGGCCCTGAGCTTTTGGGAGAAATTTCAAATATCACACTCAAATACGCCATGAGTGGGACACTCGATATCGTCAAAGGTCAGTTGCAGTATAATAACTTTCAAATACTCAATGTCATTGGAAATGGGTTTAGACAAATTGGAATACGGAAGCCTTCAGATGGAATTATAAATAATACTCCGTATCAATTTAGTTGGTAGAAATAAAAGCACAACAACAGATAAAGATAATTTAGGTACCATTATATGGCCTGGAGATACACCTTTTGCTCCAAAAGGTTGGGAAATCCCGACAAACGAGAGTAAGCTAAAAATCAGAGCTCCAGTAAAAAAAGGTTTTAATGATTTCTTGAAAGCGTTACATCGTAGAAGTGTTTAAAGCTGCAGTAAAAATTCTGAACTATGGTGTACTTTATGAATTTGTTCCTTTTCTGATTAATAACAAGAGCAAACCTGGAAGTTACGATGATCTTGTTCGTGGAGTGAGTGATCAGGTTAGTCAGTTATTTACTTAGTGCTACTTAAATTTCTGCATGTAGGATTTTCGTGAGAGACTCTGGAATCCCTTGACCATTATATGTCTATTTTTTTCCCTTCTTTCTAATGAATGGATATTTCTTGTGCAGACATTTGATGTTGCGGTTGGAGATATTACTATCACATTCGATGGATCAGAGTTGGTTGATTTTACATTGCCGTATAATGAAGGTGGGGTATCAATGGTTGTGTTAATTAAACAAGATATGAGTAAGAATGCTTGGATATTCCTCAAGCCATTAGAGTAGAAACTTTGGGTAACAACGGGTGCTTTCTTTCTTATCATTGGTGCTGCGATTTGGATTCTTGAACACAGAATGAACCGAGAGTTCAGAGGAGGGCTTCATTCTGCTTACCAATTGGGCACAATGCTTTCATTCTCTTTCTCAACACTGGTTTTTGCTCAGAGTATGTAATGAACTTTCAATATTCATTTGATTTATTTTACACAAAAACTGTACATTACTATTAGATATTTTTCAAACATGTTTGTGAGTTCATATGTCGATATGACTGTGCTTATTCGCACTAGGCGAAAGTTAAATTCATACTAATGCTTGAATCATTCTATTGACTCCTATACCTATAGGTAGGTAGAATTAGAAAACATACCATGTTGTTAGTTTTTAAGATAGGATAGTATATGTTGGAGATAATAGTCATACATAGACTACTTTCTAAGCATGACTACTTAATATAAGCATGATGACCACTCTATTCATTGCCTATTGGTTTTGAATTGGATGACCAAGTGCTAATATGGTATCAGAGTTAGGCCTTCTATGAGAAGTAAGACTCAGTAAGACCTAGGAAGGTAGGTCAACCATACAGTGGTCCATGATGTAGAAGACTCAAAAAGAGCCCTACACGTGGAGGGGATATGTTGGAGATAATAGTCCCACATAGACTACTTCCTAAGCATGACTATTCAATATAAGAATGAGGACCACTCCATCCATTGCCAATTGGTTTTGAGTTGGATGCCCAAGTGCTGATAGTATATGTGACAGACCAAATTTTTTTTGCTTCTAATGGGTCGGGTTTTCGGTTCATTAGGCCAGCTCCAACTTCCCGATATGCCACTCGAGAAACCGAACTTTTAATTTTTTTCTAATCAATTCGATCTTACCAAGCAAATTTTCATCGATTTAATTCAAAATGCTTTATAAGCATGCAACCATAACTTTTATATTTCAAGGGTCATCGAATCCTTCCAACTGCTTTACAGTTTTGATATCATTTCTGATATTTATCGATACCAACATATGATATGAATTACCAATCATCTCTTATAAAACACCTAATTTAAGATACCGAGACTCTGCTGAACAGAAATCTCATTGATTTGAGGGTTAGGATTATATGATCATTTGTCCTTCACCATAGTACTAAGAAATCCCATGATATCCGTCGTGAAGTCAATTGGGACCTTATGAGCATATGTCCCATACCGTATACCCCGGTATACCAAAAGAGTCCACAATTTCGTAAGGGTCATCGAGTCCGACAAATGATTTCCATCGCTTCTACTGTGAGGTTCCGTTGCTGCCGTTACAGCTAACGGTCATCGTTATAATTAGTGGTCTTCCGGGTTGCCACTCGTAAGTGGGAGCTAGCAGGCCTGACAACACACACCGTTTCAGCGACGGGTGGGGATGATCAGTCCCGTTGTCTACCACCGTTCCAGCGATGGTCTTCCGGATAGCCACCTGTAGGTGAGAGCCCCAGTGGGCCTGGCAATTCACATTACCAGGTCAAGCTCAAACGACTATCTTTTTCAAATGATATGAACTACTCAAAAAAGTTAGTAATCATTTCTAGATGGATGGTATGAACTGCCACTATAGGCAATAACCATCCCTTCTCAGATGATATGAATTGCCTCTAAATGGCAACAACCATCTCCAAGTCTCATTTGGTGATATGAATTGGCATCCAACAATCACCATTCATTTCTCATTAGATGATATGAACAACCTCCAAAAAGTTACAATCATTTCTCAGGGTAGTATGAACAGCCAGTACTGCAACTACCTCTTACTGCCACGGTTACAATAATCTTTGAATGGATGGTGTTAGGGATAAAATAAGTCTCCCACGAAGTGATGTCATCATTTCTTGGGGTGACGTCATGGTTCGATCTTTATGTCATCATTTCTTGGGTGACGTCATGGTTCGATCCCGATACGACGTCATCATGCCCCGAAGCGACGTCATGGTTCGATCCCGATACGACGTCATCATACCCCGGAGTGACGTCATGGTTTGATCCCTAAGCGACGTCATGGTTCGATCCCTATACGACGTCATCACGTCCCGATCCGACGTCATCAAGTACGATACTCATCTTGGCACGACGCGACGTCACCATGTCCCGATACGACGTCATCAAGTACGATACCCATATTGGCACGACGCGATGTCACCATATCCCGATACGACGTCATCAATCCCGATGCACCAAGTCAATCACGATAGACCAAGTCAATTCCGCACCAACTTTTGGATAAAGATCATATTGAAGATAAGGATGATAAGAACACATGGCGAGCATAGAAGAATCTTCATCGACACGTGGCGAACTTTGATGACATGTGGCAAAGGGCTTTTAAATAATTATCATATTTTTTGTACCTATAAATACAAGTTTAGAATTAAGAAGAAGGGGACTTGGGGGGGGGGAGAGGAAGGCCCGATAGAGGCTTCCTCTTCTTCATTTTCAAGTGTAACATGGACATTTATGGAAATTCCAACTTCATTACCCGTGGACGTAGGCTAAAAATGGCCGAACCACGTTAAATCACTTATCTTATCTCATTTTTATGGATCTTTTACTATGATTTTTTGGTTGTTTTTTGCCCATGAAAATTTTGGCTGAAATAATTTGGCGCTAGAAACATGGACGAGTAATGGATTTATCCAACCTATCTCACTAAACATCAACGATTGAGAAAAAGATATCATAACCAAGCATGATGATGTACAGAGAAAGAGGACTCACTGATGATTTGAAATCATGAAACCAAACTCAACATTACCATCTTGATTTTAGAAATGGAATGGCTTACCACCAGATTCAATTTCAACAACAAAAGTGGTTTACAGCTTAACCAAAAATGTTGATTTCATCCGGATTCCAGGATTTAATAATTTCATCATATCTTTGATTCAAACAAAAGCTTGGAGAATTTTTCTATTTTGAGGATTTCCAACTGAAATTTTGTTTTAAAATTTCGCTGTCAAATTTTGAAGATTTTGAACTAAAATTTCGAGGGTTCCACACAGATTTGCTTACTGGGGGTTCCTCACATATTTGAACTAAAATTTGGTCAACAAGGGGATTGATTTTCAAAATAAGAAAAAGTGACTGTCATGAAATACTTATTGTGCCTCACAAGAATTCAAATTGATTTTTGAAACCAAGTCTCAAAATGAGTTTTGTTTGCAGATTTGTAACTTACAAATCATGAATTACAAAACCCATTCAATTGATTTCAAAAACTCCAAGCATTAAAATTTCAAATAGATTTGGGAATTTTTCTCATCAATTTGATTTAACATTTTTTACAAATCAACTGCTACAATTTCGATGATTGAAATGAACAAATTTGTGTGTGAATGATTAATAAGTGCAGGGAAGAAGAGTTTTGAATTGTAGAAATATCAACAATTCATGATAGAATCAACAAGCAAGATGTGTTTGGGGTGTTTGAGAAAATGCTTCAGAGACAAACAATCTGCAACAATATCATCATCATTTGCTCTACACCTGGGAAGCAGAAATTAAGTGAATCAAAGGGAAATCGGGGGTGGAGCTCAACTGATTTTGCACTGCTCTTTCTTACATCTGAAGAGGACCTCTTAACTACATCAAACGAGTCACATCGAGAATCTTAACCAGACATTAAGGAGCAAAGCAAAGATCATTTTGGGTGTCATTAAACTCAAGTCCAATTATTATAACAAATGCATATGTGTTCTCAACTTCCATTAATGGAGGCGAAGGTCACTTTTGTATCACTAACATAGACTTGTCTACTCAAATGTATTTATACACGATCCTAGCTGGCATTGATGAAGGTGCGGGCATAAACGCAACAGATCAGACCTTCATAGCCTCAAGGTGTAGCTGGTCAGTTCTTGGTTGGAGAGAAAAGCAATCTTCTACAGCTCAAAATTTAGCTGAGTGCTCCAATTAGAGTTCACATCTCTACAAGCATGAAGGACACGAAAAACGCGAGCCTTGGACTACAGTTCGAAGACATTTTAGTATGGGATGCTAAGATTCAACCTGATGATGTTCGTTGCGCTGGATCAGACAATTATATTCTTTGCGCGTGCAAATGACCCAAAAGAGATGGTGTGCGGAGCAGTGAGGATGCTTGTCATTACAACAGCTCAGTCCTTAGAGGAGAAAAGGCACACGCATACTAATGATTCAGAACAATGGGCATGTTTTTCAGATGTCGTGTTAACAAATCAGCGCAACACACCATTGTTATTGCATGCATGATTTTGTGTTGTATCTGCATTGCATAATCACCTGCAAAGGCATACCACCATCAGTTCAATACCACAGGCATGGTTAGAATGCTTGCAAGGAACTTTACTACATACTCCCAGCTCAAGCTTCTTACTGTATTCTACAGTGGCAATCCCTTGAGAAACAAAAATACATTGAACTTCAAAATATAATTTGAGTGGGGATCGTAATCCAGTTTCACACTGACTACCTAAAGGTGTAGGAGGCGAACCAAGTGGGGGTAACGGATATCCGGTTCTTTATAACGGAAAGGAGTCAAATAAAGACTCGCTTCAGCGTCAAGGGCACAGATAAAGGCGAGCGATTACCCCTTCATGTACGTTGTCTATTGAATAATTCAGTAGTCTGAGTTACATCTCTTTAGAAAGAGAAAAATCAACTTAACGGTAGCGGAGATAGCTACAACGATAGCTATGCAGAAGAGAACAGAAACGACGAAATACTAATCAGTGGAAGCTATGCTCAATTCACTATCCACCTGATGTAAAACAACCTTGCAGTCAAACTGAATCATAGTCTCTGCGATCCAAGCATCGGCAAGCAACTCCAATCGATGTAAAACTGAAGTTACAAAAACGGTGGTTTTATTGAAGACAAACGTGAACATGGTAAAAGCATACCCACTGACGTGATCATGAACACTATTACATATGAGGCAAAGAAGACATCAGGTACATTTCCCCCTCAAAGAAAATGTTCAAACCATCCAATGATAATGAACGGAAGTGGAGGGAAGTATTCCAACAAATTAAGCCTTGCAGCATACAAAGCAACCAGTTTCATAATTGAATCATGAAGATTCTCGCACCTACCAAGCTTCGTTCCCGCTCAAGCCTATTCCTGCTTCCTTCTACTACAAACATTACAAACTCAAGTTCAAAATAGTATAGCGACATCAAGGTGTGGTGGCCCGTGCAGCAGCACAATAAGGTGTTCATCCCCGCAAGTCATCTCCCGAAGCTTGGTTGGCTCAATCCCATTCCCGCTCATGGCTTCTTGGCCGCACCAGCTCTGACCGATGCATTATGCCCGATACCCCTCGTCCCGATGGACTATGCTATCCCGATGAATTTGTAGATACTCAACTTACTTCCACAATCACCATCACTAACTAATAGTCCAAGTAACAAGAACAGGAGAATGCAATAGAAGAAGAATATCTACTCAGCTGTGCAATAATTAATGCTGAATAAATAATATTTTTCGTTAATTATATGCCTTGTATTTCTTTATGAGCTTTCGAGCAAATCATAATTACTCCAGGAACATCATATTCTGGAAAACGCTACGATTAGCGATATAATCAAGAGCGCTCAAATTATTCTAGGAACATCATATTCTGGAAAACGCTACGATTGGCGACACAATTACTCCAGGAACATCTTATTCTGGATAGCGCTTCGATTGGCGACACAATTATAAGTAAATATCCTTATAGAATTTCATTAACAACGAAATTCTAATAAAGAAGGAGTTCCTTACTAACGGTTATCATTTTTCAGAGTACGGTTCTGGACCAACCCTGTATCTTACCCTTGGCTCGGGTTTGTTTCGTATGTGTGGGATCTCGATCCATTGTACTCATGAAAAAATATGATTGACCCAAACTCCGTGGAAGGAGGTGCTTCATCGCAAAAAATTCCAACCCAGGGTTCAAAGAAATCTTGCGGTAGAAAACTAACGATCAGTGTATATATATATATAAAATTTTGTTTTGCAGGGACAAAAATGCAACATAACATGGAAATGCATAAGCAACATCAACCCCCACATAATGATTTGGGCGAGACGTAAAGTAATTTTCTTAAGAGTTTTTCTTCAAACAACTCTCAAGAAAAGGGGGCAAGTTGTTAGGGATAAAATAAGTCTCCCACGAAGTGATGTCATCATTTCTTGGGGTGACGTCATGGTTCGATCCTTATGTCATCATTTCTTGGGGTGACGTCATGGTTCGATCCCGATACGACGTCATCATGCCCCGAAGCGACGTCATGGTTCGATCCCGATACGACGTCATCATACCCCAGAGTGACGTCATGGTTTGATCCCTAAGCGACGTCATGGTTCGATCCCTATACGACGTCATCACGTCCCGATTCGACGTCATCAAGTACGATACTCATCTTGGCACGACACGACGTCACCATGTCCCGATACGACGTCATCAAGTACGATACCCATCTTGGCACGACGCGATGTCACCATATCCCGATACGACGTCATCAATCCCGATGCACCAAGTCAATCACGATAGACCAAGTCAATTCCGCACTAACTTTTGGATAAAGATCATATTGAAGATAAGGCTGATAAGAACACATGGCGAGCATAGAAGAATCTTCATCGACACGTGGCGAACTTTGATGACATGCGGCAAAGGGCTTTTAAATAATTATCATATTTTTTATATTTATAAATACAAGTTTAGAATTAAGAAGAAGGGGACTTTGGGGGGGGAGGAGAGGAAGACCCGATAGAGGCTTCCTCTTCTTCATTTTCAACTGTAACATGGAGATTAATGGAAATTTCAACTTCATTACCCGTGGACGTAGGCTAAAAATGGCCGAACCACGTTAAATCTCTTATCTTATCTCATTTTTATGGATCTTTTACTATGATTTTTTGGTTGTTTTTTGCCCATGAAAATTTTGGCTGAAACAGATGGTATGAACTGCCAAGCAGCAACCAACCCTTTCCCGACGATATGAATAACCTTAAGTAGTTATCACATCTCTTCCTTGAGTGTAATACTGCACATTTGGTTGGTACTAACTTACGTGAATATTATACTTTACGGGTCTTCCCAAAAGGTTCCCCTTTAGGTCCTGATATTTCGAGAAAAATCCTAAAATTAAGAGCGGATGGTACAACAGAAAGTATCCAAGAAGGTGCTTTTGGGGGCACCTTAAAAAGAACTTGTCCAGACATCGACCCTTTGGGCTCCTCAACTAGTCTCAAACTAGATAGCTTTCGGGTTCTTTTAAGGCTTACAGGTGGCTTTGTAGCTTTCTCCCTTTTTGTGTTCTTTGCTATGTTCTCGTGGGATAACAGACAAATCTTGGTCGACTCCAACACTGCAGTTCCGTGAATATTCGTCCATTTGCTTAACAAGTTCTATAAATATGATGAAAAGCGCTTGATCACGTATTTTCAATACCAACATGTGTGTAAAGATCAAAACAAAGTTGTTGTTCATGCATCAGATACTAATGGCTTAGACGAAGATGCGTGCAGACATTTACCTACTGAAGGTGTTGTTGATAATGAAGGTCCTCTTAAACAAGCTGTGAATGAAGACTTTGGCCTGGTCCGCAATGCACATCATGCAGCAGATTGTGACAATATCTCAGATGAAGTTGTTGATCCATTTTTGCATAATATTTTAGGTGTTGGAGATCAACCTGCTCCAGGGGACGCCAATCTACATCAAATCCAATTAAAGGAAATTCGACACCGTAAACCTTAAAACGATGCCTTGATTTTGAAGGCCAAGAATATCATTACGATTTGTTGAAATTGACTGTTTTAGTTGTTTTCTTCAAATTATTTTTGTTAATCATATTGGAAAAGAAAATTGTGTGAGAGAATTTATAACCACTCTCTGATGGAGAAAAATACTAAAGTCCACTCTCTGATGAAAACCAATTAGAAGGAGATTTGATCGATGTGTAAAAAATAGTGAGTCATTTTAGAAAAAAAACATAAGTAAAACAACACAAAACTGAAACAAGTTTAATACTTTGTTTAAGCGATATATCATTTAATTGGCTCCAAGGGTGAAAGCAATAGATTCACAATGCAATTTTCAGATGACGAAGCAGTTTTTGGTCACTTGGCAAAATTTAGATTATAACGACATATTTTATATCCCGGAGCAAGCTCAAAAGTCCATATTTTATTTCCTAAGATTCGTATCACCAAACAAGTTGTGGATAAATATTCAATTCAATTCCAAATTTTAAATCACAAATACAGATTGACCATTCTTTGAGGTACCATCCTCCAAAGTTCTGATAAAATAAAGTCATAGTGAAATTTCCAGATAACGAAGCACATTTTCGATCACTTGGAAAAATTCGTATCACAGTGAAATATTTTAATGTTATAGTACAGGCGAAAAAGTGCATATTTTGTTTCAAGTTTGTGTTACTTTTTTGATAAGTGAAAAAAATATTAAAAAAATCGGTAATTATTAGCTAATTGCAAAAAGAAAATGCAAGAAAAGAGGCCACAACAGCCCCAATAATAATTTGCAGACTATTTAAATCTGAAATAAGAAAATATAGGCATCTTCAAATCTAAAATAAAAGCTGGTCTGCCTAAATAAGTAACTCCTTCTCCAACATGCATAGAGCATCCCCTTTTTGTCATGTTATCTGCAGTAAAATTGATCTCCATGTATGCATGTTCGTATCTGACAACATCATAGTTTGCACAAGCAGCTAACCATCTTTGTTGATAAACCAAGGCACATTGTTACTAGCACAAGTCTGCGCTGCACTGCGAGAGTCAGAGCATTTCAACATACGCCTGAACCCCCACTGCACAACCCATTCCAGACCAACAACAATTGCAAGAAGCTTTGTCAAATAATTTTTTTATTCTCTCAAGCCAAGACTAACAACACCAAAGCATTCACAATTTGCATTCCTTGCCACGACCACAACACCAGCATCTCCTGGATTATCAATTCCTGCACCATCACAGCATAAAAGCATTTCATCAGCATCAGGTGGATTCTAGAAGCACCTTACTGCATTTATAGTCTTCACTCTTCTAACCTCTTCACGAAAAATAATTAGAATCCTCAAATCCTCATAAGAGTTATGCATGTAATTCTTAATTCTTCTTGAGTAATCATGGATCTGTTGATGCATTATTGATTTGAACTTGTACAGTTAGGCAGAAGCACCATCTTAAATAATTTTTATTCCTCAAATTCCATAAGCCTGACCTGATTGCCATGATGGCAACAAGCCAAAGGTCCTTAACCATGCGAATCCTCCCCTTGACAAATTTATAAGATTCAATCAAGTCATATTTAGGCTCAAATTAAAAACACCAGCAATCCAACTCCAAGCATGTTGAGCAAAGGTGCAGTCCCACAAAATATGATTTAAAGAGTCCTCCCCTGATGATAGACACATTTTTGTGTCTGATTTGTCCTCAATTATCTATACTGTTAATGTTCATTTTGTACTTATTTTGGTATTTTTATGTGTTTGTAGGTGTTTTTGAAAAATAAACATTTGTGAAAAAATTGACTAAATTTTTTGTTAAAGGCACCCGATTTTTTTTATTAAAGGTACACAGAGAATTTGATAAAGGCACCCCATTGTTGGATAGGGGCATCCCATTTTTCTTTGTTTTTAAAACCGAAAATGGCGGGAAACAATTCTTTACACGTGAAGAGTTCCCTGATTTGGTTGGAATCGATTTTTATGGGATTCAAAGAGTTGTTTGAGATCACAACCAATGTGGTCAATATCGGTCGAGAGCGATACACTGGTACATCGTTGTATCAGGGATTTCGGTTCCAAATATCGGCGAAATATCGGTTCACACATTTTATACCTATAATTTTATAAAAAAATACTAGTTCAAATTTTATAACTATAAATAAATTTTTACACGTTATATCAAACGTTTTCCACAAAGTTTAGATATTTCTCTAGTATTTTGTGTATTTTATGTTTGTTTTAGTTTTGTAGGTATTTTGGAGTCACATGGAGTAAAAGAAGAGAATTAAAGGCTTATGGCACCTTTTGGCAACTTTGGGTGTTGACGGAATTAAAGTATAAAAGAACACAAGTCTCAATTATATCTTAAACAGGGAATTACTAAGGGGCGGCTAAGTTGTAGGTTATTGGAAGAGTTAAGCAGGGGATTCCCCTTATCTGACTTCTAGGGTGCCTAAAATATTTTAACCTAATAACTAGGTCGAGAAATATCAAATTCATTTCCAGTTTCTCTGAAGCAATTGCTGTCACCGGCTAACCTAGGTGGAATATGGGCTCGGTGTGGCAGAGAGAATGGTTATGACCTGAATTCAGGATAACAGGTTTGAAGAATTGGTGGTTCTAATAATGGATATAAAGATAGGTTCTGGCAATCGAGTTTAAGAAATAAAGAAAACAAAGAACAAGAGTTGTGAGACTTGTTGCTGCCATGGAAGAGAGAAAGAAGGTCATGGAGCCTATGATGAGAATTAAACAAGGAATTGAAGATGAACTGGGGAGATGGGTCTGCAGTCGATAGAGAGATGGAGCTCGTCAGAGCTATTGGTGATGGAAATCAATTCAGGCCAAGAAATAAATAGAAGTTGGGTTCGAGTTGTGGAGAATGAATAGAGAATAGATGGGTTTTCATCTGAATTAAGTTTGCACAAAAGATGGGTTTTTGATAGGGTTCATTTCTCTCTAACGAATCTAGAGCGTTGGATTAAAAAAAAATCTTATCTAACGGACAAAAACAAATATCGGGAATATCGGAGAAAACCGGTTTTTGTAAATTTCGGCCGATATTTTCGGTGGAATATCGTTCCACCGATAACCCATAATTCGTTTCGGTTCACCCGGAAAACCCGAAATTTCGGCCGTTTCGGCCGAAATTAACTACATTGATCACAACATGAAGACACGACTAAAACACGCCAACTGGAGAGTTTCTTGCCAGAAAAAAAGGTTCAAAAACTCGAGTTTCAACCGGAAAAGGGAAATATTCTTTGTTTTGGATTAACGAGTATTAGAGTTTATTTTGGATTGATATTTGAGTCCTTATCGATCCAGGAGGACTAGTTAGGATTTGTTGAGCCTATATAAATTAAAATGAAGGAAGAAAAACGCAGCTGGGAGGCTCGGGAAAAATTCAGGCGTGAAAAAAACCATTGGCTTGAGGAAGAAGAAGAAAGATAACAGACCACAGAGAAGGAAAGTCGCAGATTTTGTTGTCAATTATTGTTTGTTGCTGCACTCGAGATCAGTCGTTGATGACTATTCTCGTTACTAATCCCTTTTAGCAACTGCACCTAATTCAGAGTTGTAGCAACAACCCGTCTGCAACACTTATTTTCATCTCAGTTTTCTGTTGCAATTATTTTTAATTCTTTTCTCCTTCTTAAGCACTTTTGAGCTATGCGTCAATCTTTTGAGAGTGTTTTGAGCACTATAAGCTAAACCCCATCACTGGGAATTTCATGAATGAATGATAACTATTTTTGATTCTTTATGACTTTTGCATTGGTTTTAATATGATTTATGATTTTTACTAATTAGTTATGATTTTGTCTGATGGTGTATGCTGGGACTTAAGAGCTTTTGATGCGCCATGCTTACAATTTACAATTAATGTTTTTAGAAATCTATTTTTGGCAAAGAAGCATAGTCAATAAAAAAGATATAATTGTTAAGAATCATTGTAGAAATCACTCAAAAGTGATTTTGGTGGAATCCAGAGTCCCAGTTCTTCCTAATATTGTTAAAATATTTTACTTATTTTTCCAGTTTAAATCAAAATTAGGTCTAAAAAAATCTTCACAAGTCTCAATGAACAAATTATTTTTACCACTTTTATAAAACGATCACCTGATAAACAGACAACACATCTATTAGCCAAAAGAACTTTGTATCTGCCTTGCACTTTGTCTAGATTTGCACAACAATCTTCATGCAAAAACTTCAAATTATATGCTACAAGAGAAGGGTGAATAAACTTTCTCCAAATCAGATTAACTTCTTCCATCTCTTCATAACTATCTCGAATAAAGTTTCTAGAAAATTTGACCAAGAAAACTCATTTCCGGTTCACAATCCAAGCCCTAGTGTCTTCACCACCTACTGGATTAGGCAGCGCTGCAATATTGATACTTGCATTCTTCATAATCAATATAAAGTTGTCAGGATTAGCCCAAGAATTATTAGAGATAATAGTCTTGGCACGCATATAATATAGGCTTTCGACTCTCTATGCTTTGAGTTTTTATAGAGTATTGTTGTTGATAAGGCTCTTTTTTTTACATGGCCATGGATCTTGGGTACAACTATTCTACAAGCAGCAAAGAAAACCAACCAATGTTGTAATGTATTATAGACAAGCGTCTGAAAACAACAGCAAAAGATGTCTAACCCCTGGACTGGAAGTTAGCAATCAGATCTTACTCCACTGCTGCTTTGCTGACAAAATATGAAGTTATTTTCTAAGCAAACTGAGCTGCTTCTTCAATAGGCCTAATGATTGTTCGACTCTTCTTCTAAGCTGGCACTCTTCTCGGGCTTCTAAGATGAAGCCGAATGTGTGGAATTTCATCCGTGTGGCTATTATGTGGAGCATTTGGTGTGAAATGAATGGGAGAATCTTCAAAGCCACTGCGACAACAATGATCAACTAAGCTTATTTATCTGATTTTTACTTGGGATTTAGTGTTGAGTTTGAATCTTTTAAGTTCAGTTGATGTGATGCCTAATTGGAACAAAATTTATTTCAACCTTCCTTAAGACTGTTTAGTATCTTGTTACCACTGTCTTTTTTTCTTAAAAGAATTCTAAAACGAACAATGTTTGATATATCACCAAAAATAACAGATCTCTCAGCATAATTTTTTTCCAACTTGTACTTAGCCATTTAAGGCGTACGATTTTACTGTAGTATGAAGAGTTGTTTGGGTCTAACCATATTGATCAGGCTTATTTCTGGCTTCTAGCTACTAAAAATTGTAAAAATAATAGAAAAAATATAACTTTTAGATTTGTACTGTGTATAACTCTCCAATCTTTTAGCGATTGTCATTCACCCTAATAAATTTTTGCTTAACCGTGATTATATCACAGGTACACTGAAATACCTTTTCATTAGAAGCTTAATATAGGGGCTCCCATATCTTGATGGGGCTCCAATTTTTTTGTCAACCAAAGCCCGTGGCTAAGGGGTGACCTAGGGGCAAGTCAAATGTTAATTTTACCCTTAACCTAATTAAAACCTAAACACACTTAACATTAATCAATTCTCCATATTTTAATCTAATCAAGAGATTCAAGAACAAATCGACCAAAATCAATCACCACAACAACCAACAATGGTGTATCTAATTGATTGAACAAAACCTATTTTATTCTTAGAACTTCTAATTGATTGAATTGCATGATTGATTATGAATTGGGTTTTTAAAAATATGTACACAGTAGAAATTACGGTTGGGTTCGTGTGAAAACCCAACCGTAACTTTAAATGTAGAAGATGAAGATTTAAGAATATTACGGTTGGGTTTCCCAACCGTAACAATTGCGGATTTTTTTCAAAAAGAATTTACGGTTAGGTTTTTAGAAACACCCAACCGTAACAAATCTTTAAACCCCAATTGTAAAATTAGATAAATATATTTTAAGTTTTTTTCAATTCTATCTTGTAGAGAATTGAAAGACGAAACTAACACAAAAAAAATGAGGTCAATCGGACATTATATGAAGGAGTTATGATCAAAACGGTGACATTTTTATTTGTATCCAGAAAGAATTACGGTTGGGTTGGGCCAATAAACCCAACCGTAACTCTGGCCTCTTGGAGGCCCAAAATGCTCAGAGTTACGGTTG
This sequence comes from Papaver californicum, assembly GCA_023531435.1. Classification (NCBI taxonomy): domain Eukaryota; kingdom Viridiplantae; phylum Streptophyta; class Magnoliopsida; order Ranunculales; family Papaveraceae; genus Papaver; species Papaver californicum. Next base: position 4,304,158 of record JAJJMC010011034.1, on the reverse strand, counting down.
GGTTTATTGGCCCAACCCAATCGTAATTCTTCCTGGATACAAATAAAAATATCACCGTTTTGATCATAACTCCTTCATACGATGTCCGATTGACCTTATTTTTTTAGGGTTAGCTTCGTCTTTCAATTCTATACAAGATAGAAATGAAAAAATATCAAAATCTATTTATCTAATTTTACAATTGGGGTTTAAAGATTTGTTACGGTTGGGTTTTAAGGCAAAACCCAACCGTAACTATATGATGAAACATGCACTAAAGCTAACAAAATTAGTTACGGTTGGGTTATAAGCCAAAACCCAACCGTAAATTCTACTGTGAACTCAAAATTGGATTATCTATTTTTTGTGTTTTTCGGTTATTCTTTGTTTGAATGACCCAATTTACCTTTAATCTAGTTAAAATGATTGAATAATTTCAAAATTTTGATTTAATACTCAAATTTGACCTCAAAAACCAATGCTCGAAAGGATGAGTTACGGTTGGGTTTTAAGGCAAAACCCAACCGTAACTCTGTGTTGCAATTGTAACAAAATGTAACAGAATTAGTTACGGTTGGGTTATAAGCTAAAACCCAACCGTAAATTCTACTGATAACTAAAAATTGGATTCTCCTAAATTGTGTGTTTTTCGACTTTTCTTTGTTTGAATGACCCAATTTACCTACAATCTAGTTAAAATGATTGAATAATTTCAAATTTTGGATTTTAAAACTCAAATTTGACCTCAAAAATCAATGTTCAAAAGGATGAGTTACGGTTGGGTTTTAAGGCAAAAACCAACCGTAACTCTGTGTTAAAATGGTGTTCTTCATTTTCTTCCAATTACGGTTGGGTTTTCAACAAGACCCAACCGTAAGTCTGGATGTTCTTGGTGTTACGGTTGGGTTCGACATGAAACCCAACCGTAACTTTCTCTGAATCACAAAAAATCAAACTTTTAAATCATGATTTCATCTAATTTGAGCCATAAAAAGATCAAGAGTTTAATCTAGAGGTATCTAAATGCAACTATGGTTGATTGAATCAAAATCTAGGGTTTAAAAAAAAACGACAAAATTTTCTTAAATTTCATCTAGTTTTTCTTCCCACAAAACACAAATTCAAATAAATAATATCGAATTCAATTTGAGTAAGTCAAAGATTATGTTTAATTAATCATGATTAGCTTAATTTAATCTTAACTAATTAATGTAATTAAGATTACTAATCAGGGGTGCTTTAGCCTCCGTCCCGTTACCAACCTTGTCTGGTATCCGCTTCGATTAGACATCTATTTGGGTATTGTGAAAATATTATGGATAAGGAGTTTTTGAGTTTTATTTCAATATGTCTCTATTTCGTCTTATTAAAGAAGCCCCTCCAGAATTTTAAAACCCCTATATCAACCTTCTTTCATCAAGGGGAGACGTAAGTTAGGGTAAAGACGTGCGATGTTTATTCAAGGAAGAAAATTTAGCTAAAAAAAAAAACTCGCCACTTATTTTATTTTATTTTTTCAGAAACAGAATACTCACTATTAATCAACTGCTTCTAGTATTATTCTATTACGATAGTTTGTAATAATGATCAACATACCCTTTCGTGGAAAATCTTTCTACACTTTATTAGTCTCTGCAACCCATCCATCTTCTATTCTAAACCCAAAGCTGCAACCAACTCATCGTCTATCGCTCTCCCCCTCGATCTTCACTTTCTTAAACCCTAAACCTTTTTCGTCGTTAATCATGACAGACGAAATCAACATCTCCTCGGTGAGTTTGGAGGGAAATCAAGAGGGTTCAACTTCAGCCGGTTCAAATCCTGAACCAACTCAGTAAGATTCTTCTTCTTTTATCTTAGATTTATCTCTTTTTTGTCCTTTGGTTTTTTCTCTAGGTTAATAATGGTAATTTTGGACGTTTTGATTATATCAGCCCGTCGTTAAGCCTAGAAGAAAGGTACAACATAGTAAGGAGTATTGGTGAAGAATGTATCCAAGAGGAAGAGCTTATGAAGTTGCTTGCTAATAAGCCTGAACCTATTTGTTACGATGGTTTTGAACCCTCTGGCAGAATGCACATTGCACAGGTACCTGAATTTTCTCCGCTAAAATCTTCAATTTTAGGGTTTTTCCATTGATGTTTCATTACTTGTTTCACTACTATGCTTAAGATATAGATGTTTTGTGCTTGGGACTCAGGGCATTTAGAGAATAGATTTGCTGGTGTTTTAGTGTTTGGAATAAATTCTTGTTGGACGACAGAAGGGAGTCCCTATATGGGACAACTAAATGCAAATTTGTCTGTCACGATTTGTGCACAAAAAAAACAATTTTTTTTCTTCAATTTCTGGAGTTTCAGAAACAAATTGAGACAATTGATAAAATTGATCATGGATTTCAATCAAAGACAATCAAATGAACAAATCACCAGTTCAAAATTGTTCGAAATAACCATTAGATTGATGAGAATATTTCAGTATCATATTCATAGAATTCAGAAAAAACAGAGTTGTTCTTCAATGTCGGGTACAGAAGACTGATTCACATATCGGGTAATTCCATAGCTTGTATTCTAAATTCTTAATATAGTTTTACTTTGAAGTATGTTTGATATGATGGAGGATGCAGACCCAATTCTTGGATTTCTTTGATCGACGGACAATGGGTATGTTAGTTGTTGTCGGTGGAGCAATTGTACTTGCCCAACAGTTGTTTGATGAAATGCCTGACAAGGTTCTTTGTTTTTCATGGACAGTTTTGGTTCACGGGTACTCGAAATGGACAGTTTTTTGTCTTTCACGGTCAATTTTTACATGTTTGAATTCAGTTGGGTATGTCATTACGAATTGTTATACATGAAATTAACTGATTCATTGGTAATACCTGGATGGATAGTGTTAAGACATAAGCGACCAGTTCAGGTTAAGATTTAAAGGAAACAAATAGTTTAGTTTTTAAGAATCCAAATTTAGATAGTGGCAAAGAACAGTAACAACTGCTAACAAGATATTGGCTAGAGTCACTAGACTTGAAGAAGATCATAAATTAACAAGAATAAAGAGCGCAGATTAGCGCTTTGCCAAATCAAACTCAATGCAGGCAAGTTAGTGTCCAACTTCTGTTTGGCAAGAATATGCCTAAAAATAACAATCTCAATACTGCACCAAAACTGGCAACTTTGACTTTAGGTACTTCATTCAATTTTAGACTCAACAATTTTGGCATGCTCGGGAAATCAGAGTTCAATTATAACTCTTATACAAACGCATCAATGAGCATCTTTCTGTTTAGCTATCATGTCTGGTCGACTAATTTAATGATCATTTGTAATTCTCTTTGCTAAAACAACATTTGGGTTCTGAGTTTGTGGATTACATGTTCCGTTTCTTGAAAGCTTTTATTCATTTCAAAATTAGTGTTTCGAGTGTAGCGATGTCTGTTTAACCAATCATTGAAGATTGAATACATTGTGTGGTTTTACGGGGACCTTGTTTTAACTAGCAGAATTAGGCTGTAGGAGCAAGTACACTGGATGACCTGACGGACCATTAGTTGGTGCACGTTTTGAGTTTGTAATACATATACACCCGGCATTAGTTGGTTTCATGTATCCGGCACGCCTGGTAAACACCAAAGTATGCAGTCTGTGTGGTGTCTTGGCTTTGATTTTTGTTCTTCTGTTACAACTTCTCCACCAAATTCAGTGTAAACTGATGCATGTCCATCAAATCTATGCTCTTACATTTGAGTTATGTTGATAAACTGTACTGGAATTTTCATTCGATCTACTGTACTAGCTATTACGTTCAGAACCCGTCGATTCAAATCACATCCCCAGTACTTGTTTAAAGGCTTTGTATCAATGTGGAATCTAAATTAATTCTTTTGTTGCCGATCTATGCTTCTGAAATGTTTAGAAGCTTATCATTAGCATTTTACATACCATAATGTAAATGAATATAAATAGGTAGGTTTATCCCAAACTGAATTTATTTCAGGGGCATTTGAAAATTTTAGTATATATTGGTTTTCGTCGTGGACGTATGCAGGAGTATTTCAAAGATACAAAGTTGATTATTATCGATAAACGGCATGATTGTGGATATCACTTTGTGTTGGTTATTAGTCATGTCTTTTTTTCTCTTCGGTCGGCCCCCCCGCCGCACGCGGTCATCTAGTTTCTTCCTGTGTTTGCGGTTAATGGTGATGAGTAACAAGATGAGATGCAATCAAAACTATAGTTAGAAATTGGAAATGGAATAGATGAAGATTTTACCAAACCAGTTGGGATTTTCATAGTCTGTAACTTGTTCATGTAAACTCGTTTTTGTATTGTTTTTTTTTCATTAGTTTTTTTAAATCTTTCATTGTGTCATTTCTATTCTGTCTTTTGAGTGTTGTTGATAAATCTTTTCAAGTATATCTTCTAGTGGAATTCTGCGTTCATCTTGGGTAAGTTTCTTCCTATAGTGATACTTAGAAGGTTAATAAAAAAGATAGATTTGTTGGTTTTGTTTGGATTTATTGAGTAATACTCACATGCATAAGAGCTAGGCAACTGCAATATCTAAATGTTGGTTTTCAAAGTTGCAGAGAGAGAGAGAGGACACTAATTACACGCCTTCGTGAAGAATACACGCCTTCTCGTATTTATTTTCTAATGCTTCATCTATGTAATTATGTTGGTAATATCTAGAATATATTCTGAGTTAACTTTTTCTTTGGTCGATTGATTTTTTTTTTCTGTTTCATCATGTAATATACAATTTCCCTTATGTGTCATCCAAGCCTATATATCTGATTGTCTCCTCTTTTGTAAATCTGCAGGGTGTTGTGAAGGCGATAAATGTGAACAAGTTGACGGACTGTGGATGCAGGGTCAAAATATGGATTGCGATTGGTTTGCCCAGCTAAACAATAAAATGGGTGTTGACTTGGTCAAAATTAAAGTTGTTGGTCAATATCTGATTGAGATTTGGAAGGCTGTGGGCTTGAGAAATCTTGACAAGGTGGAATTCTTGTGGTCTTCAGATGAGATAAATTCACGAGCAGCTGAGTACTGGCCTCTAGTGATGGATATCGCTCGTAAGAACAATCTGGCAAGGATAACTAGGTATGAGTTGTTGTATATCTCTTCTTCTTCTTCTAAGCCTTTAGTCCCACACAAGTTGGGGTAGGCTGGAAAGGAAACACGAGGACTTCCCAAGCGGTCACCCATCTTGGTACTGCTCTCGCCCTTTCCTAATATTATGAACTGTTTCTAAACTTGTTCAACTGTGTAGGTGTTGTCAAATAATGGGTCGCAGTGATCAGGACGAGTTGACTGCTGCTCAGATTTTATATCCTTGTATGCAGTGTGCTGATGTGTTTCTCCTGAAGGTATTGAAATATGGATATTATCTTAAATGTCCTGTTAATGCTCACATTACTTACTAGTACAGGCGTATAAGGGTTTATCCTTCCGTTTCTGGCTTGGCTGTTATATGCAGTTATCTTATGTGACTGGAAGAAGATATCCTTTTAACCTTTAGAGTTTAGACCATATTTTAGCGGGTTGGTTGACAGTTTTGCAGGCACACCTCGAAGATATAGTCAACCATATCATTAGATATATATAATGGACACGTTAACTGGTGCCGACCTACATGGTGAATAGGAAACCTTTGAGCAAAGTTTAACAGGATGTTAATATGTCTCTTGTCAGGCTGACATCTGCCAGCTGGGTATGGATCAGCGTAAGGTGAATGTACTTGCTAGAGAGTACTGCGATTCTATCAAGAGAAAGAACAAGCCTGTCATCTTGTCACACCGTAACCCTCTTACAAGCACCTCTTCGTGTTTTGGTTCCTCAATTTACCTATATTTTGTGATTGATTTACTATTGCCTCACAGACATGCTACCTGCAACAAGGGCAGGAGAAGATGTCAAAAAGTGACCCATCGTCCTCCATTTACATGGAAGATGAAGAGGTATATTGCTCTTAAAAATTTATGTTGAATGTCTGATATACGACCATTCATGATTCAACATGATCAAACAAATCCATTCATTTGGCTTACCTCTATCATCTTAGGCTTCAAATTCGACCGATATTGTTTTCTTAGTTCCACAGAGATATGTAGATGTAAAAAATTGAGATAAACAGAGGGAGCTGAGGTTTTTTTAACCAACTAGCCCGTGTGTGTTTCCTGTTTGTCATTTTCTTTCTTACTTATTTATGTTGGTTCCGCGCCTTTTATGTTTCCCCCCTATTCCAAACTTGGTTTTGTTGGTCTTATTCATGTTTGGTGTATGTTGTTTTATCTTCTTCAGTTCCACGGTGTTTACATAGTTTTGCTCAAGAACTGTATTTTATTATGATCCAATTCAATGTTAACAGACCGAAGTGAATGTGAAGATAAAGAAGGCATACTGTCCTCCAAAGATTGTGGCAGGAAACCCATGTTTAGAATACATAAAATACATCATTTTCCCTTGGTTTCGGCAGTTTGAAGTACAACGACAGGAACAAAATGGGGGGAATAAGTGAGTTACCTTGTATTATTTAGTGTATGCACATTTCGTTTGTTTCTTCAAGTTCTGCTTCTCTTTTGTTAGAAGCTTAAGGTGTGAGGGCTTTTTTTTTTTCCTTCTCTTTTCTATAATTGACTTGTATGGCTTATACTTTCACTTCTTCCCTGTTTAGGACCTACGAAAGCATGGAAGAACTAATTGCTGACTATGAAAATGAGGAACTGCATCCTGCTGATCTCAAGCCGGCTCTTTCAAAAGCTTTGAATAAGATCTTGAAGGTAACAAATATTCAACTCTGATCTGGTTTGCATTTTAGATGGGTTGTCTGCAGACCATTCCCATTCCATAGTCATCTTATTTTTTGGTTATCATTGTTTTCATTTTATCCGAAATTGAGAATCATGGTAGCAATCCTGTATTCAGCCCTGATCTGGATTTTCCCAGACTATTCTCAATTCATAGTTGTGTTATATCTGATTATGTGCGGTTTCATGTTATCAATCCTTAACACTTGTGTATTTCCATACCATTGGATTTTAGAGTTTCATAAGTTTTACTGCAAAAGTCAGCTCAAGCTATTACCATTCAAGTTTGAACTGGTAAGTTTTAGAAATTATGTTTGACTACTTGTTCCAATAATTTATATACATGAGTTTTATGTCAATAGAATTTCAAATGTTATAAGAAAAACTTCCGTGGATGGCTGTTAAAACTTCCCTTGTTCAGTCGTTTGTATACAGTCACATGTTGGTTTGTGTTAGTTTATGGATCCAAGGTTGAGCTGCATCAACAGTAGTACATGTTTGGGTCCATATGATTTACTGGAATGCTTTTATTTTGTTATCCAGCACCTGACACTTTTCTTCTTTCACTTTACATGGATTGATCCTGCATTTTTTTTTTGTTTTGAATAACTATCAATTTTTCTGTTATATGAACCTTGAAGCAACGACTAAAAGTTGTCTGACTCGTGCTTTCTTTCTGTTATCTGCAGCCTGTTCGTGATCACTTCACTAACGACCCTAATGCAAAAGCCCTGTTGAAAAGGGTTAAGGTATTGTCCATTTTGCTTAAAAACATTTTTATTTATTGGTTTCTTTTTCATCTGGTTAGATTTTGGTTTCAAATATTTACCCTTACTTTTGGGATCTCCTTTATCTTATTTTTCCTTTTCTGGCTGGCTTTTGGACAAATGAAACTGAACAAATTTGCGTTGCTTTCTGCAGAGCTACAGAGTAACAAAGTGATGCTTGCGTAAGAGCGTTATCCCAGCACCTGTGGTTCATCATTCTCTTATAAACTTCAAATTTTGACATACCTTTACAAACCAACATGTTTGAGGTTAAGCATTTTTTATCTTATTCTTATATGTATTGGGATTCTGTAAACATGAACGACTCCACCTAATAGCAAATTGTGGTCGAAAGTGAGCCCCTTAAATCTTAATGGTGGAAGTATACTCAAGTATAATGATAACCCCTTTAACCTTTTCACTTGGGTCTGTTTTTTTTCTTTAAGAACTGATATTTTTATATTATATGGCGGGGATCTGGCGACATTTTATGGATGTTAAGTTCATCCCATCTTTTAAAACTTTCAACCCTGCAGGGAATGATGGACTAAATTTACTGCCATATTGACGTTTTTCAGCAGTGATAAGAGAGCTTCTAATCCCTCTTGATCATCTGAGTGTAAATTTGTAACAGACTAACTCAGGTTACAGTGCATGGTCTGAGGCATGTATCTGCAGTTTATACTTTTATTGTGGTTAGCCTTTCTTTATAAATGAAACCCAATGGAGAGGGGTTCCTCGGAGACTTTAGAGGATAAACTTGAAAAAGTTGCTCAAGTACTTTACAACGTGCATAGTTTGAAGGTGTTTGATGTCTCTGATGCAGTGATGTTCGAGGACTTGCCATCCCTAAACCCTTGATCAAAAGGAGAAAGAAATCGTTATATGTTATATGATGATTTCACACGTTTGCGCATATGGTGGTAATTATCTAATGTGAACTAGACTAGTCCAGTCCATCCAATGTGAGGCTCAAAAATAGGGATCTCCACTCTAATCGAGTTGTTGGACTCGGGAAAAAGACATCTGGGGCAATCCGAGACCAAGTGCCATTTTGTGATCTCGTACACCAAAAATGCAATACCATTAAAAAGATTTTCGCTCACGACATTTCAAATGCTAGGGTGCCGAAATCAAAAATGTGGAGACTGGAATGGTCTATGCAAAATGTAGTTTCAACTTTCAAGGGGCTTTTTATGTGTGATAATTCTTCTATAATAGCTAACAATAAGCTTCATATATGAAATGCTGAAACTAGCATTGTATCTGGAGAGACACTGTCTTTAGATGCATCTGCATTCCTAGTTCCCCAAAAAATCTTATGTATATGGTGTGCAACTGTCAGCAATAGGCTTCAAGACATTGATTTGGATTCAACTGCCTTGCGTATAAGAAAATATGAAAACGACTATCGGGATAGAGGGGGTCAATTTGGTTGGGAGGGTTTTCACATGAATGTTAGACACTGGTATGTTCCAGACGGATATCGATCTTGCTGGATGAGAACTCTTAACAGGGCAACCCCTTTTCAACCTCACCATCTCTCTGGCTGCTACAAATATTTGTCTCGTAGGGACACTGCATTTTCTTCATTTTCATTTTTATTTTTTTGTTCAATGGGAACCACATTTGTTAAATCAAAGTCCAGTGCCTAGTTAACAACTCGGAATTCGGCAAATATACGGAACGATAAACGTACGAGTATCATTTGAATTCGTAAAATTTAAACTCGTTTAAAAATCCGACCAACGATTCATGATTCACCGATAATTCAAAATCTTATGTATATGGTGTGCAACTGTCAGCAATAGGCTTCAAGACATTGATTTGGATTCAACTGCCTTGCGTATAAGAAAATATGAAAACGTACATATATAATTCGATTTACTAATATGCCTTCGACATTAAAAATTTGATACATATTAATTTATGAAAGAAGACTGTTTGACATAATTTTTGTGAGCATGTTATGATTTTATAAATAAAATGGGTTATATATATAATATATACAAATAATAAACAATTGGTTCAGTTGTAGGTCCTTAGTTTAGGAAACATAAGATGAAGGGTTCGATCCTCTTTGGTAACATTTTTGTAAGCGTGATTGGGCCTTGTAACTCTTAAATGGGCTAAATGTGGACGTGTTATAAGACGAACTAAAGAACTGAATTATTTGGGATAACCGAATTATTTGCGGATCCGTATAATTCTCAAATTATTCGGTAGGACCATATAACACGCATACCGTGAGTTAGAATAATACGTATGAATAATTCGGTCTCACGAATTATACTGTGAATCCTGAACTAGGGTCCACTGCAATAAGAATATTCATAAATAAATATAAACCTTAAAAATGGAAGTCTCATCGAGAGGTTTTCCATTCCAATAGAGGGGTTTTTCATGTGAAGAAAAAATAAGGACTCTAGGTATGAAATTTAAAAACCCCTTATCCATTATATTTTTATAATGGTTAAACTACCCCTGTTTAGTTAATATTAGTAAAACTACTTAGCTAATAGATTAGGCTAATAGTAATTAATCTAAATAATCTTATACTTAAACAAATCAAATAATTTTTTTTTTCTTTTTGGTTTGGTGGGAAGAAAAAGTAAAAGAAATGAAAGAAAAGTTTTTGTAGTTTTTTTAAAAACCCTAGATTTTGATTCACTCAACCCGAGTAGTCAGGTATACCTCTAACTTAAACTCTTGGTCTTTTTATGGCTCAAATTTGATGAAATTACGTAAAAAAGTATGTTTTTTTTTTTGTGTGATTCAGGGAACATTACGGTTGGGTTTTCTTGTCGAACCAAACCGTAGACAACATTTACGGTTATGTGTTCATCCTAACCAAACCATAACCGTACTTTCATGGTGGAAAACCAAATCGTAACAGTTTTACGGTTGGGTTTTCAGCATCATACCCAACCGTAACTAACAATTACGGTTAGGTGTTCATCCTAATCTAATCGTAACCGTATTTTCGTGGATGAACAATCAATCGTAACAGTTTTACGGTTGGGTTTTAGCATATGACCCAACTGTAACGCATTATGTGCATGGGTATTTGTTGCACCAGTTATGATTGGGTTCGATTTTTGATTCCCAACCATAATTAACGTTTAGGTTCGAACGCTAAACCCAACCGAAATCTTTCTACGGTTGGGTACGATGCTCATACTCTGACCGTAAATGTATATATCTAGTGTTTTGTTGCCTAATTATTTTTTTATTAAAAGCAATTGGTGGACACCTAGCCGTAAGTAAACCTGAGTTGAGTTTTTTCATCTATTTATACCTTAAATCACTTAACAATAAAAAAGAAACTACAATCCATTCATTCAAGTTATATTAAGAAATTCATATTCATGAAAAGAACTAATAAAAACAAAGGCATTGTTCAAATCCATAATCAACCACACTACAACAAAGTAAGTCTTAAGATACCAACAAATAAAAACAGTAACGTTCAAGAACTCCATAAGTTATTCATCCACTACGACAACATTCTCTTGGACATCCTCGTCATATTTAGATATCTCTTTAGTTATATCTTTAAGCCCTTGTAGAAGTGTTCTTTGTTTTTCAACACTCAACGATTCCCCAGCGGCAATGGAACAACTCAAATCCTTGACGAACCCCTTTGCTCGATTCCTAAAAATGTTACAAACAAGCAAAAATTGGGAAAAAAATTAGTTTCACATTTAAATCTACGGCTAGATCAAGCTACACGACCCAACCGTAAATAGGATTACGGTTGGGAATGTTAAGATTTCCCAACCGTAAAAATGGCATAAATACCAAGGTTGGATCAACATAGGCATCCATTTACGATTGGGAGTTCTTGTTTTCCCAACCGTAGGAGAACCTAGCCATATATAGATCATAAAAAAATAATAATTAAACCCTAGCTTCATCAATCAATCCAATTTTTTCAATCAAAACCTAATATAAACAATGGGTTTTTCGATTGTTACCTTATATCAGACATTTTGGTAGGAAACATTGGTGATTGAACTTCTTCATTCACCAAATCTTCGATATGTGGATCAACAGTGGAGGAGAAACATTCAGTTGACAATCAAACCCAACCGTAAATACCAATTTTAGTTTTACTTCAAAAACATTTACGGTTGGTATGATAATCGAACCCAACCGTAAATGCTCATCTTCATCTCCTTTATCCCAGATTTTGTTTTAATGCATAAATCAGATTTTTATTTGTTTTGGTTTGGTTGGAAGAAAAAGTTGAAGAAAGAAAAGAAACTTTTTGGTAGTTTTTTTAAAAGCCCTAGATTTTGATTTACTCAACCAAAATGAGTGATTCTAGTGACAAATTTGAGGTGGGTGAATCCTTGTATGATAACCAAACCAAATTTTACATACCCATTGATGGAGACCCAACTATGTATGATCTCTTGGATGGTAGAGAGGTTTTAACTCAAATTTGTGATGGTGAATCTCAACCAAATGGAGAAACTAGCCGTCAAAGTGAAGATTCAATTGCCGAGAGTAGTCAGGTATACCTCTAACTTGAACTCTTGGTCTTTTATGGCTCAAATTTGATGAAATCACGTAAAAAAGTATGATACTTTTTGTGATTCAAGGTAGATTACGGTTAGGTTTTCTTCTCGGACCTAACCGTAACCGTACTTTCATGGAGGAAAACCCAATCGTAACAGTTTTACGGTTGGGTGTTTAGCACCGACCCAACCGTAACTCATTGTGTGCATGTGTATTTATTGCACTAGTTACGGTTGGGTTCGACTTTTGATTCCAACCGTAGTTAATTATGTATGTTTTCTTTTATTTTTACGGTTATATTCGAAGGCACAACCCAACCGTAATCTCCCCTACAGTTGGGTCCGATGCTCATAACCTAACTATACTTTCTAGTGTTTTGTTGTCTAATGCCTTGATATTTTTTGTTCAGCTCGAGATTGTACCTCACCCAATGTATGCTCAGCCTCCTCCAAATGATGTTCTAACTAGAGATACTACGGATCACTATTTGAACGACTTGGTAGGTTATAGATAAGTTGTTAATTCCTTTGGACAAAATTGCTAAGTCTTTTTTTTTTGTTTCTAACTTTGTGTTCTTGGACCATGTAGACATGGGAAAAACAAGATGATGCAAAGCAATGGGCTAGAGAACATGGAAAGTTAATTATGTATGTGATAGTTTGTAACCATCAAACTAAAGACAATCGCTTTCAAATGGTTTGCGAGTGTAGTGGATTCTATACAAGTCATGCGAAGAAGGGTACCGAGTATGTAGGAAAGACGAAGAGGAAGCAAACTACTTTCACTAAGAAGAGGGGATGTCCTTTCAAGCTTCAATTTCAGACCAACAAGGAGAAGAAGTGGTTCTTATCTAGAGTTGTATGTGGTCGTCACAACCACCTACCACCGGAGACTTTGTTAACGCATCCTTATGCGGCACGGATCACCGAGGAAGAAAAGGTCATCGTAGACGACATGACCGAAAAGCGAGTGAAACACATTGATATCCTCGTACACTTGAAGAAAATAAACCCAAAGAATGTCTCTATGTTGGAGACAATCTACAACGCCAAAGCCAAGTTGAAAAGTGAGAAATGGCAAGAAAGGGACCAAATCCAACAACTTATGTACTTGGGGGAGAAACACAACTACACCATGTTCCATGAAGAATATGAGAATAAAGATATAAAACATATTATATTGTCTCATCCTGAATTTATGAAGTTAGCACGGTGCTCCCATCAAGTGCTTCTAATGGATTGCACGTACAAAACTAACAAGTATGAGCTCCCGGTCTTGAATTTTGTCGGCCAAACTTCTACCAAGTCCCCGTTTAGTGTTGCCTTTTGCTTCTTGAGAGACGAGCTCGAAGAAAGCTATGTGTAGGCATTGGAACAAGTTAAATTATTCTACGTTGAAGGATATACCCCTAAGGTGATTATCACCGACAAAGAACACTCCTTGATGAATGCCATAGCAAGGGTATTCCCGGATGCTCATAATCTTCTTTGCACGTTCCACTTGTGGAACAATATTCAAACCAAGTGCAAACTGATTATTCGGCCAACAAAGAAAAGCGAGATGGAGAGAATTAAGAAATTACCGGTACCTCAACAAGAAAAGGCCAAAGAAAAATTCGAGGAGGATGAAAAGTTGGCGGAACTAAAATAGGCTAGTTTCCAAAGTGAATGGGACGCTTTGATATGGTCTATCACCAAGGAAAATTATGAAAAAAATGTTCGTATGTTATGCTTGCATTGGAGAAATTATCCAAGAGTTCTGAAGAATTTGATGGACCATTAGTTGAATCCGCACAAATAGAAGTTTGTAGCGGCGTTCACAAACCAATATAAGCACTTTGACAAGCAAGCTACAAGTACCGCGGAGTCATCTCACAACCGAAAGAAGAAGAAGCTTCATAATTGTGATGGTGGGTTTGTTACGGTCTTCGAAGCGATGCACGATTATTTCCTCCCTGACCTTGATAGAGTTAAGGAACTTTTTGAAAAAAGACGTTGTAGAAAACACACCATTTATAAAGACGACCCATGGCTTGAAGGAATTTCTTATAAGGTATCGCATTGCGCAATTGAGAAGATAATGTACGAAGTTAAGCATTATAGGTTGGGCAACTTGCACGGAGAAGAAAAGTGTGCTTGTCCTAACATGTCAAGTTTGGGACTTCCTTGCCGGCATATGATGGCCAAGTACGGAGAAGACGACGTGATCCCAATTCAAGATATTGATCCGTTTTGACAACAATTCTTTCAATGAACCCATCGTCGAGCAAGATTTTGGTGGATCGTTTGCCGATACTGACGTTAGAAAAGCTTTAGCCGAGAAATAAGACACATTAAATCGCGCGCAAAGGCAAATATGGTTGAGTAACTTCGTGTTTCCACACACAAGGTACGATGTCAAGGAACCAACCGTAAATGTGCATGAAAATACACAATTAATATAAACATCCATTTCTTATTACTTAGACCACATTACAACCCATTAGACTATTAAAGTATTATATAGATAATTGAAATTACCACCAATAAAACCACATGCCATTACAAAAGTACTAATAAATAGGTTTGCGAGTGAGCAAAAAGTTCTTTAGGATGTGGTAATGAGTTAGGTATAGAAAGGGCCATATTTTTCATCTCCTCAATTCCTGAATAGATCTCTCTAAAACCTCATCTTCGGTTTCACCCATAAGTCGTAGTTGACCAATAATACGAACTAATGCCATAAATTCTTGGAATTGTCGGCGTATAGTGCCATATCGAAAAATCAACTTGACGTGATCACGGTTATAAGGGTTGTCGGTTTCAGAACAAAAGTTTTCATGGATTGTTTTCCAATAACTCTGACTCATTATACCACATTGCCTTCGTTCTTCTCCTCTTTTTGGATAACATAATACATAGTTACGGTAAATACATAAACCTTCATCCAAAGTAAAATCAGGATTTTGAACCCCAGGTTGAGCCATAATCTAGTATATTAGAGTAATAGTTTTGTTGGAGATGATTGTTGTAAAAGAAAGGTGCAATTTTTTTTAAAAAAAAAGATGGGTTTGATATGTACTCAACCATTCTCCTTTTTTTTCCTTCATAAAAAAGATGTGTAACGGCTCTATTTTAAAAAATGGGTCGTACAAGGTTCCAACGGCTCTATTTTCAAACCAAAAATGGCTACAAAAATGAAACAAAAAATTTAAAAACAACTTTACAGTTGGGTTGGGACTCAAAAACCCAACCGTAAATGTTCCTGGACCCTTATTTTTTGTATTTCCTTTCACTCCAAATTTGGGTTTAAAAATCGAATTTTTAAACTTATTCATTCAATTTTACTAGATTTAAAGTAAATAAGGTCATTCAAACAAACAAAAACCCCAAAAAACGCAAACACTAGAATACTATTTTTGAGGGTTCAAGAATATTTACGGTTGGGTTTTGATTCAAAAACCCAACCGTAAAACTGTCATTCTTTAAGATTTTGGCTGGTCTACGGTTGGGTATGGACTTGCGTTCCAACCGTAAATGAACATGGGGTATTGTTTTTTACAACTCTGAGAATTATGATTAAATTAAAGCATACACTAATGAAATAGAAGAGTAGGAAAAGACCTTATTTTTTACATTAAAGGAAGAACTAAAGGAAATGAAATAAAATAGATCATTAGATGATTACACTTAAACACTTAAGTACGAGGACCAACATGACCACCATGACGAACTCTTTTTTTGCTCGTGCTACAACGAGTACGAGGACCAGCACGACCGCCACGAGTACACCAACACGACCGCCACGAGTACGAGCACCACCTTGCACATCCTCGACTTCATCATGCGTGTCTTCATCACTAGGTTGTGGCTCTTTTTGGCTAGCACCTCTTGTATCGGCTCTACTCCTCTTTAAGCTTCACACCGTCTCATCTTCGTTTGATTCATGAAGCTTCCTCATTTTGTGTTGCAGGTTCTTTTGTTGCTCAACCGTCATCACATCACATCTACTTATGCATGGAGTCATAGAATCTGCCAATGCAAGTGCTTTATTTTTCTATTCACATATGAAAACAAATATTGGCTTAGTCTTTAGTAATAAATCTTAAAAACATTAATAACATAAGTAATTTACGTATCAAGTTAAAATATGCCTTTTTCCAAACATCATTGAGACCATCTCCTTTGTTGTTTCCTTGACCCCTTTGAAGTATTCTCATAGATTTCGGATCAATATTATTCACATTTGGATGACCAAAATGACGATACCAATCCACGTAATCTTCTAAGGCCTCTTTTGTGCTCGGAGATGGATTTACCTCCTCCCTTTGGATTTGGTATTCCGGTTTATGGCGGTTGTTCCAAACCGCTGCCGAAGGCGTTGGGATATAGTTGAGCACGATGCTTGGGCCTTCGATCATGGAGCCATTCACACACAATTTAAAGGCTTTGATTGTTACCTTGGTTTGGAGATAGCCATATTAACGGAGAGTTCGACGAGGGTTGCATATCACGAACCCAAACAGATGGTACAAAGGCCCGTTGTAGCCTTCCACGTCCTAGAATTGACATAAATCTTCTACTACTCCATCATCAACTATGTAAATCTTCACATAAAGATCAAACACCACATCTTCTACGGTGAAAGCATCAATTTCACTTCTCTTCTTTGCTATCTGTACTTCTTTACGCTTTGACTGAGTACCGGTGAATATGAATTTCTTTCCTGTAGGTCCAGTAAAATCACCGCTCCACTCCGTCTTAGGAGCCATGCTCGGAAAGTGATCATAGACCCATGCCTATGAATATAATAAATATTAATATAAGATAATGCGCAAAAAAATTTGAAGTTAAACATTGAAATTCCAACAATAAATTACCTGAAGAAGACCAGTATTCCCAGCAATCTCAGTACCTCTAACCCTTGAAGTTTTTCTAAGGTTGGAAAGTAGGTAAGCGAGGGTGGCAGTTCCCCATGAATACTCATGCATCTTCTGGATATCCTTCAACCAATGTAGAAAGTGAGCGTTGACCATATTTCCTGAGTTGTCAGCGAAGAAGATGGTACCAAGCATATATATCAGATACGCCCTGGATGTACGCATAGCTCTAGTTTCATCTATGACGACCCCATCCTTTTCCAATTGCAGGGTTCCTCCAAACTTCTCCCTCAGACTACGCAACAAGATATTCTTGGTCATACCTAAACCTTTCTGGAACTTCACCCAGTTTATCTCCAGCAACCAGTTTAAACTCTAAACTCAGCTTCTGTCTTCTCCCATCCAAGTGTATCTTTAACAAGGACACAGAGATCACTCCAAGACATGTTGTTGTCAAAATCTTCATACACGGCTTTTCCTTCAACTTGTAAGTCAAGAATTGACTTGACATCATCCGGCGTTACTGTCATCTCGCCGAATGGGAGATGAAACGTATCGGTTTCAGGCCAATAACGTTCTCTGAAGGCTGTGCAGGTAACACTGTCATATTCCAACATAAAATTGGTAATTCCGGGAGCTAACCCTGTACCATTTACGAGAACACGGACGACTTTACATTCTTCAGCTAACGGCCAATGTTGATCCCTTTGACGAACCAATTTCTTCACGACTTGTGTATGATCCTACAAAGAATAAAAATAATATTTTTTAATAAAAATCGTACCAACAAGTTATAACTTGAAGTTAAACAAACGGAAATTTAACAAAACAAGAGAAGTTTTTAAATTAATACCCTAGTCTCAGCAACTTTGGCAGCCGATGAATGCGGATAACCAAATAATATTGCAGACCTGTCTGGGGCCTCACCCCAAAGTCTTCCATTCTTCTTCTTAGGCGAAAACACGTCTTTGCCTTTGGAATATGCTTGCCTTTCGGTGATGGTTTCTTCTTTGGCTTTTTTTCCTTCACTTGAGGTTGAGTAGAAACAACAACAATTTTTTTACCTTTGCCTTGATCGACAAATTGTTCTCCGTCTGTCTCTTCTACATCACATTGTTCCTCTTGTGGTGGTTCTCTAATCACAAACGCACCTCCACTCACCGGTAGATCTTCGAAGTCTTGGAAAACATTATCTTCCTCTTGAGGTAGTACTTCTTGAGTAGATCTACCACCCCCTACCTCAAAATTCTTCTTCTTCTTATCGTTCTTTCTCAAGCCTCTATTATCTACCCCTAAATGAACTTCGTGGCGAGGGGTTGGAGTGTGATCAATTGGTGTTAAATTATTACCCCTCTTTTTCTTGGGTTTTGCTCTATCCTTATTCCTACAACATACAATCAATACAAGTTAGATAATTTCCAAACAGTTCAACACAAACAATCAATCAAAAATTTAAAAATTCAGAATTCTTTACGGTTGGGTTACACATGTCGAACCCAACCGTAAAGAATCAACAAAAAGAAGTTCAACTACAAAGGAGAATTTACGGTTGAGAATTGACAATCCGACCCAACCGTAAATAATCATCAAGAAAAATTGAACTAACCAGGAGAATTTACGGTTGGGAATTGACAATCGAAACCAACCGTAAATAATCTTCAAAACAAAAAATTTGAACTATCCAGGATAATATACCGCTGGCAATTAGAATCGAACCTAACCGTAAATACAAATTTTTATTTGAGTGCAAAATAGTTTACGGTTGGGTTCAGAATCGAACCCAATCGTAAAATATCATCTTCATCTCCTTCCTTCTGATTTAAGGTTGGGTATTTAAATAACCGGAACGTAAAATTTAAAAGAAACCAGTTATGGTTGGGTTCCCAACCGTAAATTCTTGAGAACATATATTTACGGTTGAGATTCCAATCGAACCCAACCGTAAATGTTTCTGGAAACCTAATTTTTGGACTTGAAATCAATCGTTCTATCACATTACAATCATAAAATGGAGACAGAAGTTTGTG
>JAJJMC010011034.1:4263949-4285173 GCA_023531435.1 Papaver californicum | reverse complement strand
TTACGGTTGGGTTCGATTCACATATGTTGTCGTTCTATCACATTACAGAAGAAGCGTATTGTGTTAAGATTGTTGTATCTGCAACAATAAAAATACTAAAACAGAAGATGTTAACGTTAATAAAATCTCTAAATTGATTTGCACACAAAGGACAGAGCCACCTGCTCAGCAAATTATCCTTTACACAATAGTCCGCGGGTACTCCTCAAGTATGAGAGATGTTATAATTGTTGTATCTGCAATAATAAAAATATTAAAACAGAAGATGTTAACGTTAATAAAATCTCTGAATTGATTTGCACACAAAGGACAGAGCCACCTGCTCAGCAAATTTTTCGTAAACCTTTACATGGGGCTTCCTGAATAAGTACACGACAACATATGTGAATCGTTTCGTAAAATTTAGACTAAACAGTATTAGTACAAACTAGTGTTCTACAATTCCAACTGCAATTACAGGGAATATTCAACATATTCTTTGGTGTATGCACTATATAATTTATTTATTTGAGATCGTATCAAGGATTTCAGTAAAACTCTAGATTCATTGTTATCCCAAGATGTGTAAATTCTATTGTCCATGACTTATGTTAATTTTCCTTGTTTTAATTATGTAAATAAATGGTGGGTTCAGAAGGAGGCTCCAAATTATATAGTTCATCTCCATCTTGACGAAGACTCTTAATAAATAAATCATTTGTATCCTTTAACAATAAAAAAAAGAACATGCATAAAGATAAAGACTTAGGACAGATAGAAAAATGGAGAAAGTAAATTCTAACCTTTTCGGAACTAGACTTCATCATTTTAATAGCGGAAAGGATTTTGATTTTGATGAAACAAGTATCACACGTGAAAAGTCCTTTTTTTGGTCCAATAGTTCTATTGTAAGAAGCATTGTTCTACAACCATACGTACCGCATTCGCCTTCTCCATCTAACGATCAGAAATTCAAACCCGAAGAATCATAATTAAATTTTGAGGATTTTTGAAGTAATGAATGAGTGGTTTGAAAATTTATAAAACAATAAATAAGAGAATTAATATACCATAATTTTTTATTTACGTTATATCTTGTCGATCGATAATAGTGAAATTACATTGAGTGTACCACGATCCAGTCTCTTCACAAGAAAGGAATTGTTTGTATCATGTAATAAATTATATGGGAAGTGGGCCCAAAATATCTTTACCCAGTTAATATTGGCCCAATTAAGGCAAATCATATTATTGAGCTTTTGGGTTGAAGTCTAAGTCCATTAAAGGTTAGTAGCCTAGTCTGCTAGTCTCCTTACAAAAAGTGACCAAATACAATGCATCTACTGGATAAGATGAACCTGGATGAGAACTAAGCCATATACATATTCAAACTTAAAGATAAGAATGAATCTAACTGGTTACTAGTCCAGATACACAGTCAAAACCTAATTATCCCAAAGAAGGGGATGAAACTTGGTTAACAACTAATCCAAATACATAAATTAATTTGGTTATCCTTAAGATAAGGATGAACCTGGAAAACAATTAGTCTAGGCACATAGACAAAATGAATCCAGATGGATATTGAACTAGATATATATCCTCTATAACCTATAAATAGAGGATGGATTCCAACTGGAAAGGTACACCTTTTTTAATCATTTTCTCTCCACTAAAACCTGCATGGAGCTCTTACTCATTGAGGCATCGGAGTGTCATTGCAAATACCCCCAACTTTCATTTATCAACAATTCTTAGAGAGTCAAAGTTACTGAAGAGCTGATTCACCCAATAACTGAAATCTCCTCATCCATCAAGAACGTATCTCGAGGAATACTGTTGAATCATCTAACAGTTCATATTGCATCCATCAAGTATAAATCTTGATTCATTTGACGGCTAAGATTTTATCTTTAAATACAAATCTCGAGGAGTGTTGTAGGAATATTTTGCTACAACATCTTTTGGCGCCCACTGTGGGGCAGAGAAGGAATCTTCAAGGGAAAAAATCGAAAATAATTATTGTATCACAAACAATTCGTAGTGATGAGTATGTCAATCTAGATGCCAGAGTACGAGGAACTCGGAGCAATGTTGCTCACTCACTTCGAGAAGGAGTTGAAACGTCACCCGCAACAACAACATCAAAGAATCCCTCTGCGAGAAATTTTCCCCATGGGATAAGTAAATGAAATCATTGGGTAACAATCTGAAAAAATCCCCAAGATATTTTGATCAACATCATACAAACATGTTAAACTCGCGTCCAAACTCCCTTGCCAATAGAGGCTTTCTGTTGGTCTCTCGTATTATACAAATGGATATGACAGAATTAGCACTCGTAGATATGACTCTGCAAGAAATATTACAAGAATTAGAGAAATAAAAAGGGTTATTGAAGGCCTCACTGGATAAGAGAGTGCAAACGAGTAATACTCAATACTCTGAAAGTATCACACTAGCGTGCACGACCTTCACATAAGGGTTGGCGAGCGCGAAAGGTACGCATTGGTTATGATAGGAGACGTAAATCACCCCAAAAACAAGCTTCTGAAGCAAGTAATATAGCAAGGGAATATTGACGACCAAATGATCGTTACAGAAGATAACACACCATCGTAAAATCGGAACGACGATTGGGACCAAGTCAATGACAGAACAACAGGACGAGAAGGAGGAGTACCTCGATGAGCGGAAGCGGAAGGAATACCTCGACGAATGGAAGCGGAAAGAGTATTACGACGAAAACCTACGCTCAAAGAAACACAAACAAGAGAAAGCAAAAGCAAGAAAAAATATAAATCGTCGTTTCTCAGTGTCGCCTGCAAATGGGAACCAATCGCCTCAGATGCCTTATATGGGAGTAATCTCCAATGTATCCCGCCATGGACGCAATCTTCCAATGACAGATAAAAAAAACACGGATGCACCACACACGTATGAGGATGACAGTTACCAACAAGGACACACCTAGTGACATGAACATCAACTTTCGACGTTAGTTGACGTATAATCATGGTACTCATACTCTTAGCCTAGCCTCACAAATATTCAATCATCTCAAGTTGTGTACTCACAACAAATCAGTGGATCACATCAACAACATAACGCTACACCAATTCCAACGTTACTAGCTCGCCCCACCACTAAGCGTTCCTAGGCGCGCCCTCATCCATCAATCAAACTCAACACGCCCCCAACATTCTAAATCGCTATACTCAACATTCCAACTTGTCGGTTCAATTAGCGATCTAGCTCGCTGATCCAATCAACGATCAATCTCGTTACAATTGACCGTTCCCATCACTGAAAAGATTTATTTCAATCTGGACACACAATTGTTTTTAAGTATGATCATACTTGTGTAGTCTAAACTCTTCAACGCCCTGACTCCACACTCAGCGGTTTTTGGAAGAAAAAAAAACTAGCAACATAAATTACTTCTTATTCTCCATTATGCAATGACGCTAAATAAAATACCTCTCACAGTTGCAACACCGATGACTGATATATCTATTCGAATTGATAATTGAAGCAATGTTCGAGGCAATCCTAATCGTAAAGTTTTTTTAGTTGGATCGAGCCAAGTTCAAACATACACGAGTTTAAAATAATTGAATTTATCTAGTGCGAGTTTTAATCACAGTAGTCGAATAACTGGGGGTGTCTTGTTTAATTCTTTATGAACAGAGCGAAGGACCGTATCTGATAAAAATGCTAGCAAAAGGCGGATTATATTAATTGAGGAGCGGCATAATGGAGCCCAAAACTTGGAACTCCAACAACTGTGAAAAAGTTCAACATTGACATGGTAACTAAAGCATACGTATTTTCGATACTGGATTTGTAACACCCGTAATTTTTGCATGACGCTTACTCAGAGACGCATCATAAAATGGGATGAAGCTTCATCCTAAGCTTATAAATCTTACGCAGCAATGTATCAAGGTGTGGATGCATTGGCCTTGGCACAATTGGCCTTGATGCTAATCAATTGACGGATTAGCCTAGCAGTTGGATAACCAGTTATCGGATGTGCTAACCAGTTGGCGCATTTGCCCTTCATCGCCAACCAGAAAATGGACTTGGCTAACCAGTTGGCGGATTAACGTAGCAGCTGGCTAACCAATTAGCCGATGTGCTAACCAGTTGGCGCATTTGCCAATCAGCGCCAACCAGAAAGCGGACTTGTATAAACAGTTAACGGATATGCTAACCAATTGGTGGATTAGCTTAACAACTAGTTAACCAGTTAACGAATGTGCTAACCAGATAGCAGATTAACCTAGCAGCTGGATAACAAGTTGGCGTTTTTACCTAAAGTGCAGTCGATGGATGTCTCTTCCTCTTCTATTCTCCACTTGTAGAAATGCGAGTAAAACATATATAGGGAGGAGTCGTTGGTTGGAAATCGACGAACTTAACTGGCTACCCAGAAAGCAGAATTGCCTTAGCTATGCTAACCAGATGGCAGATTAGCCTAGCTATGATATCCAGTTAGCGGATATGCTAAACCGATGGTGGATTAGTCTAGCTATGCTAACCAGTTGGCGGATTTTTCTAAAGTGCAATAAATGGATGTCCCTTACCCTTCTTTTCCAAAAATATGGAAATGCGCTTATTACATATATAGGGAGGGAACGTTGGTTGAATGTGCATGAGCCACATATATGCGATGTAGCTTATACATTAGTGCGTACTTTATGCATAAGCGTCAATATGCTTGTAGCTTACTCGAGAATGCATATTTGCATACTAAGTAGCGATAATTATGCACAAGCTTGTGCATACCTTGCGAAAGTCCCTTGGCCTATATGGACTAGAATTTGCTTGGCCTTTTGGCCTTGCTACATTAATGTTGGAAATAGTTGGACGCGAATTGTATATGCATAAGCATATCCTTTCGAAACGATTAGACTTTTTTGATGTTGGCTTTGCCTAAATAGGATTATGTTTCTTGTTCCTTTTGAATTGGCCCTTCGGATGAACTACGTTCATGCTTGATCCCTTCAAGGTACAATTTAGGTACGTAGGCAGCCATAATGCAATGCATTGAGGTGCAATACCTTGTCATTCATATCATCTAATTTAGAGGTGATTGCAACATTATGGTAACTCAGATCATCTGGCTCGGCAATGCCAAGTCAAGAGACGATTGTTGCCACACTCGATGAAGTAGTTGCAATGCCATATGATGGATTGTTTCTTGTTCCTTTCGAATTGGCCCTTCGGATGAACTACGTTCATGCTTGATCCCTTCAAGGTACAATTTAGGTACGTAGGAAGCCATAATGCAATGCATTGAGGTGCAATAACTTATCATTCATATCATCTAATTTAGAGGTGATTGCAACATTATGGTAACTCAGATCATCTGGCTCGGCAATGCCAAGTCAAGAGACGATTGTTGCCACACTCGATGAAGTAGTTACAGTTCCATATGATGGATTGTTCATACTCCCTATCAACTTTTATGGCATGGAATGGCATGTTCCTGGATGTTGCACACTTGGCAAGATCAAGATCAGTGCAAGCTCCAACGCATGGTCGAAACAAAGTTGATGAAGCAAAAAATAAGCTTGAAATGGCCTAGGTGCTAGTTCAAGGCGTGAGTTAGTCCTGGAAAATGCTCGTAAGTATGTGATGTTTTCCAAAGGCATTCACCATTAGCTTTAATGGCCATGTACCCTCTGCATAACAAGGGTGAGTAGGAACGGTATGGAAACTACGTTTCGAGTATCATGCTTGCAAAGCATGCTTGGAAAGGCAAATCTACCTATATTTGCCAGCGAGAATTTAAACTTTAAGTTTCGAAAATGTATTTCAAGCCGCGCATCGGGGAGTTCTGGCCTGCCAAGCGTATAGCGCCGGGGGCAAAATTCTCCGGTCCGTCACAGGATTCATCCACACCTCATAAGGTAAGCCTAACGATTACTTAATTTCTTTGCAATATTTGTATTTTCTAGTCTTACAACAAATACAAAAATCACAAACAAATGCATAATTCAAAAATAAATGCACAATTCACAAACTTCGATACTAGCCAGAGCTATTTAACAATAAGTCCCGCATAGCTAGGATTGATCACAAACTTCGGGCATACTAGTTAGAGTTGTTGAACAATAACTCTCGCATGGCTAGCACCGATCCCAAAATGGATTTGATTAGAGGAAATGTTTCAAAAAATATTCCTTGCATGGTCTTAGTCAATACTTGAGAAGGCTCAAGAATAGAAAGGACCTAGTTCCATGTGAAATATACATTATAAGGTATTTTCCACAAACCCATATCTTATTTTTGTTGTGTTTGATTGATAGATTAATTTTGAACTCAGGATACCAGGGTTTAATGACAATTATAAAGTATGGTTCAACTTATAATTCTTCATTTTGAAGGTAGTTGATGAACAATTCGGCTGATAATCAAACACGAAAATGATAGTCGAACTTCTTTATATATAAAGAAAAAGCAAAGTTCGGTTGTTTATTTTTTTAAACATTAACCGAACTTGATGGCATTAAACTGAATCACACAAGTTATGAAGTTCGGCTCTAAAAAAATATTCCAGGTTAGCCAAACTCTTCTTTGTTGCTATAAGTTTGGCTTGTTTATCAGCTGAACTTGTACTTTTAGAGACCAACCTTCGTTATTTATTGCAGAATATTTATTATTCGTTGTATTAATTAAGTTTTCTACTTTGTTTTAGGAACAAAGGTAAAAGGAGAAACATAGAAGTAACTCCTTATAATTCCAAAACTCTCGATCCTCGAGGATGCGACACCAAAAAATTAGGAGAGGGTAACAAGGGAACTGACACATGTGGTGCTTTACCTCCTGTTATAATTCGTGAACCGCAAGCGATACAAAGAGAAGAAGAGTTGGAGGAATCAGAATTATGGGGAGAAGGACAAATACAAGGAGGAGTATGACGAGGAAGATATAATCTAGAAAAAAAGAAGATGATGAAGATGAAGAGGCACCAGTGTAAAAGGGTCGTTTGACGACATTTAAGTATTGTCCTAGAAACGAGTTATACGACACTTTCAAAATGTCACGGAAAGTACCGCCGATTTAGTGAAGAAGAAGAACCACAACAAAAAGAACAAGTGAAAAATAAGAATCTTGCTACACCTCGGAAGAGATGGCGTCTCATTTCGAGTGATAATAACGTAACACCTTCCCGAGGGGACAAGAAACCGCATGGTTTTCCAAAAGATGGAGGAATGGTGTTAACTGGTTACAAGGATTCATCGAAAAAACGAATCTATGAGAATCCTGATACAGACATAATTTATATTTATCTACCGCTTAATTTATATTTGCTAGTACTTGATTTTCTACTAATTTGTTATTTTATTGCTTTATAGATGGTTCGCATAAACTCCAAAGCTTTAAGCTAAACACGATTAAAAAGACTAATTGGTAGATTGAACTGAAAAGAGAGGACGAAAATAAGTTGGGACTTACAGGGAGAGTGAAAAGGGACGTTGGAGTTTTTGTTGATGATTGGTAGGAAGTATAAGACGTGGGACAAAACAAAAGATAAAACGACATAAAAGGGTCATGTTGTCCGATGGATTTTGAGTTTATCTGACACAAAGATGAGAAAATAAATAAGACGAAAGACGTGGCATAAGTTGAGAAAGTTTTTTCTGCTTTTGGTGGCTCAGTTTCAATAGTTAAAATTAAATGGAATCCAAGTAAAATTTGTTTAACTCTTGGAATTGGAAATCAAATTGACATCAGACAATTAAGGTATGATGTTAAAGAATTGGTGGAAGAACTGTTTTAGCTGATGGAGTATCTCGGTCAGTGAAAAAGTAAAAGAGATGTGGGGCATTGCTATTTCACGTGAGACAGAAAGAGGTGGAGAGTAGATAGGTGAGAGAGTGGAGAGAGTTAGCACGTGGGAGAGAGTGATAAAAAGAAAAAGAAGAAAAAGTAAGAAGTTTTTTTTTTAGTTTTTTTTTAAGAGAGAAGCGGAGAGGGAAGCTTAGGGTAGAGGGAGAGTAGGCTGGAGAAGGGAAAAAAAGTGTGAGAAGAGGAAGGAGGCGGAGAGTTGAATAAAAAGAAAAAAAAGAAACAGGAGAGAGGGCGAAGCTAGGTCATATCAGGGGAGAGAGGAAAGTAGGTGGAGGTGAATAGAAAAGACTGACATCTTATCAGAGGAGAGAAGACGGATTGATAGAGAGAGGGGAGGCTGTTTTCTTTTGAGAGAGAAGGTAAAATAGAGAGGGGCGCAGGTGTAGGCTGTGGCTAGAGGGGACAATGGAGAGAGGGTTGGAGTAGAGAAGAAAGGATTGTGACGTAAAAAGATAGAAATGGGCGAGAGGGAAGAAGTAGGTAGGGCGGTACGGTGAGAGAAATATGGAGAAACGTGAAGAGAGGAGAGAGGTTTGACCTAGGGTAGGCTGGAGAGAGAGATTGATAGAAAAGAAACAAAGGAAAAGGACGGAAGAAAGAGAAGCCATCTCTTATTG
Source organism: Papaver californicum (assembly GCA_023531435.1). Lineage (NCBI taxonomy): Eukaryota > Viridiplantae > Streptophyta > Magnoliopsida > Ranunculales > Papaveraceae > Papaver > Papaver californicum. The sequence continues at coordinate 4,276,714 of JAJJMC010011034.1, read as the reverse complement.
GCGAGTTCTTTTGAGTTTCTAGTTCTGGGTTTGACGACAGAGAAAGACCATGGAAGAGGAGATCAGACGGAGAGGACGCCATTGCTCTATTTTGGTTTAATCTTTTCCTCTCTACTTTTCTAGGAATTATTTTATGGGTTTTGAGAAACCCACTACCATGTCTTGCTAATTGATTTGTAGCTAGGGTTTTATGTTTGAAACCACTTTGAGTAATAGGCTATTTTGAATTGAATTATTTGGTACAGACTATTATGATTTGAATAGATTAATTCTTGATTTTAATTTATTGATTTAATGATAACATTAGTTGTTGCTTCACCGGTTCTGTACAATACAATAACCTTTGTGCATAATTAATAGGATTGCAAATATATTTGTCTACTTATTTGATATTTCATGCTTGGGTTGAATCCCTAGATGGGGTATGCTTAAAATAATTAGGTATTATTTGTGAACCTATAATTACTTTTGTATAATTTTCTCGCTAATGCAATTTGATGATGTATGCTGAGACTTAGAGTTTTTGATGCGCTATGCTTAGGGCGTCCCAGTGACATTTGCGACTCTAATATATATAATAGGTGATGTCGATAGAACGAACAATAGATGAATATTCAGGAGTTATGTTTCACTTCAGTAATTAAATAGAAATAGTGGTGGATACTAAAAATCCTGTTTACCGACTCTTTCTGCTTAGTTGTTTTATTAGTTTAGTTTGTTTTATTATTTAATCCATAATTCTAAAAATCAAAAAATATTGTTTATGATTAGTTTATTAAGAATATTTATTGCATTATTGTCCCCGCTCCCTGTGGGTTAGACCCATACTTTCCGTTGTCTGCATTGTGGACACCGTGCAATTGCGGTTATTAAATATAGGGTTTCCAAATCCTATCAATTTTTGGCTCCGCTGCCGGGGAGCAGTTGTGGAATATTGTAATTAGTATTTTTTTGATTTCCTAATCATAGTTTAGGTTTTAATTTTATTTATTTATTATTTTGTACAATATTTTTTAGGATTTCTTTTTCATTTTCACTTGTTTTTGTTTTAGTATTTCTTTTCAGGTGTTTTTCCGAGGATGATGACTCTTTCTCAGGAGACGTCATCTAAGATGACACTGAGGGAATATATGAATCGTTCACGGCATGAGGAAGTTCTTGATTCACATATGGTAAGTGAAGAATCACCTCTAATGATATATGAGAAGTATTATAAACATACACCGCTTAGTTTGGAGCAAAGATTGAAATTTCTGGAATGCCAGAGATTATATGCTGATGATGATCAGTCTTGTAGTGACTCTCTGTCCCATACAGAATATATAGATGACCATGTGGGTGATTGATGATTTTCCTAATTCCATAGATGAATCTATCTCACAAGATCATTCACCTGACTTGGAGGTTGTTTCTAGACCCCTAAACTTCCAAAAGTTACCTAATTTAGGGTTAGAATTGTGTGCTTCTAAAGTTTTGTTGGATCACTTTGCATCCAAATACCCAGAGGACTTGCCTGTTCCTGACACCGTGCATGAACCAATTGATATTTCCCCAATCCCAATATTATCCCCATATTTAGTTCTTTACGTACTTCCAAGTGTAGTAAAAACTTGTTTTGGGGGTAATCCTTTATTTTTGATAGTTTCAGTGTCTCCGTGTTGCTATAATATAAGTGTGAAACTATCATTTGTATATATTTTATTTTGGGTTGATCCCCAAATTTTCAGGTTGTTAATTTATGGAGATCCTTTCTGTACATATCCAGTAGGTAGATTCTTATTTTCTTGTTTTTATTTTCTTTTTAGGACTTTTTTTTATTTTTTTTATTTTTAGTGTTCTTTGTTATTACTATCGTTTGATGTGTGTTACAGAGAATACTGCTTTTCTTGCGTCAATCAGGTGAAATCTTCCAATCCCTTCTCTTTGACTTACATTTGTCTCTCTTATTTATATTTATATTGCATACCATTCTAGGTTGCACGATTTGAAACATTAAGGACAATGTTAGATTTAGGTTTGGGGGTAGAGTTTCAGAAAATTGATGTCAATAAGAAACTCCAAAATTTAGAAACTTGTGAACAATTCAGGATGACACTAACCATTCTAGGTAGATGGAAATATAGTTCTTTTCTATAGGAATTGGTGTGCCCAGCTAAATGGTTTATTCATATCTGGATGCCCTCAGGTGTTAGAAATAACATGATAATCATTGAACAATCATATCTCAGAATCATCACAATCGTATCACTTTCTATTTTTATTTTTGCAATTTGATGTTTCTCTAAGTGATTTGGTGGGGCCCTAGTATTGCTATAAGGTTGTAGCTTGGATGCGTTAGAATTTTAATTTTGTTGAAAAAAAAATTGACACTTTGATAGCAATATGTGTGTGTTCTGCCTGTCTCCGTCGCCTAAGCAAGCGTGGAATGCAGGATCCATGGGAACTATAATGTAATCTGCTGAAAAGGAGCATGCGCTTAGATTCAAAAGATCTAATCATGTAGTCGTAAAAAAAGAAAAAAGAAAAGAAAAAAAAGAAAAAAGAAAAAATTATGTATATAAATAAAAATATAAAAATAGGAGCATCCGAGCCGGACTTTATACTAATATTTTGGGAAACACCGCTCACCTTAGTCATCATATGCACCATTTATTACTTCCGTTTCCATCTTCTAATCTATCATTGTGTTTAAAATTTGATTGATTATGAGCAATGTGAAGTTGATAATTTTTATCCAGTTTTGGATGTCCAATGATTATTTGAGTAGAGTTTTGCATTCTTATATGAATTTTAGTACGCTGAGTGCAAACTCGTGTACAACGATTGGATTCATATAGCCGAAGAATTCAGTATGCCACCTAAATAGCTTGTCTAGTGTCTATCCTCAATCGTTCACAGGTAGCTAAAAATTGGAGTAAAAGGTTTTGTGGGTATATCTCTTGTAAACCCCCACGAGACAAAACTCGTCCGCTAAGATCACTTAGGGGTTTAAAGGCTTATTTCATATGCTAAATGTAGTCGTGATTCTTGCGAAAGTGAGTTAGGATTTTATTTTTAGATTGGTTTTGCTCGAGGACTAGCAAAATATAGTTTTGGGGGTATTTGATATGGGCATAATTATACATATTTACCGTTTATTTTATATTTGATAGTGTTTGAATTTGTACTAATAATATATTTTTAATGTTTTATTAGGTGGTATGCGTAAAATCCGAAGTTGCGAATAAACATGACTTAATGGGTTATTATTGAATGTACCCGGTGAATATCAGAACACAACGTTGCCTGCGGATTTGAGTCTGCAGAGAAGTAAGCAAAGCTGGAGAGAGCGGGTGTTCTTTTGGGGAGAGTGGTTGAGACGCAAGAGAAAAGGGGTGTGTCAGGTGGAGAAAGAAGAGTACGACATAGGTGAAAGAAGGCTAGAGGAGTTAGCTAGTTGGTGAATAGATGTGACACAAGAAGGATGCGTCAGAGATGTAGGAGAGAGTGAGGTCCTCTTTTTGTTTCTGGGAAACCGAGTGATAAAAGGGCATGTGTGAGAGTATAAAAGAAAGAGAGACATTGGAGAGAAGGGATTTTTTTTCTTTTAAGGTTTTTGGGAAGCGGAGAGAGAAGGTTGGAGGGTGGAAGTGATTGTACAATGGAGAGGGGAAGAAAGTTGGGAGAGAGAGGCATGAGCACGTGAAGAAAAGAGAATGGGTGAAAAGAAAAGGACGGCTGAAGAGAGAAGGTTGAGGCTGACGTCTGATTGGGAGAGAAGAGAGAGGTTGTCAGGCTAGAGAGTAGGTGAGAGGAAAGTGACGACTGACAGGAAGAAAGAGAAGTGGATATAAGAAATGGTGATTGACGTGAAGTAGGAATTTTCTTTTAGGTGGAGGGTTGGTGGAGAGAGAAGAAAAAGCTCTGCTAGGATTTGTTTTGCATCTGGGAGGCTAAGTAGACGGGGAGATTGGAGAGAGGTCTGACGGATGTGAGGGCAGAAGTAGACTATTGGGTGAGACAGGAGAAAGCGATGGTTCTATTTAGTTCCTGGGTTATAGGGGAGTTTTGAAGGCAGAGAACTAAACAAGAAGAAGAACATAAAACTAGAAGTGGAAAAGGCTCAAGTAAGGGTTTAATATTTCACTTTATTTTTTGTTAATTTAGTTTTATGGGTTTTAAGAAATACATCTCCATGTCTCACTAATTTTGTAGCTAGGGGTTATGTTGAAACCACTTAAAAGTTTTATACCAATTAAATTGAATTATTTGATACAAACTATTATGATTTGAATAAGATTAGTTCCATGATTTTTTTATTGATTTAATGATAAAATTAGTTGTTGCTTCATCGTTTCTGTACAATACAGTAACCTATGCGCATAATTAATAGGATAACAAATATATTTGTCTACTTATTGGATATTTCATGCTTGGGTTAAATCCTTAGATGGGGTATGCTTAGAATAACCAGGTATTATTTGTGAACCTATAATTAGTTTCGTATAATTTTCTCGCTAACGCAATGTGATGGTTTATGCTGAGACTTAGAGCTTCTGATGCGCCATGCTTAGGGCGTCCCAGTGACATTTGCGACTCTAATACATATAATAGGTAATGTCGATAGAACGGACAATAGATACATATTCAAGAATTATGTTTCATTTTAGTAATTGAATAGAAATATTGGTGGATACTAAAAACCATGGTTACCGACTCTCTCTGCTTAGTTGTTTTATTAGTTTAGTTTGTTTTATTATTTCATTCATAATTCTAAAAATCCAAAAATATTGTTTCTGATTAGTTTACTAAGAATATTGATTGCAGTATTATCCCCGCTCCTTGTGGGTTCGACCCGTATTTGTCGTTGTCTTCATTGTAGACACCGTGCGATTGTGGTTATTATAAATAGGGTATTATAAAATCCTATCAAATCCTAATCATAAGGATGCAACACGATTGTATTGAGACATCATAGGGATGCATCTTGGGATTTTTTTGGCAAGGTTGATGAGGTGTTGGCTTTAATAAAGGTTCTAGTTTATGGTGGGAGATAAATTGTGCGTATTTTATGAGAGATTTTTTTCCAGAGATTTACACATTTCATCAACCTTCGGTGAGATGACAATCATTCCCGATGATGTGAAGAAGATTATAGGCCTTAAAGTGACCAGGAAAAGTGTCGACGATTTTTTTTATAAAATGAGTTGGGAAGAGCTATATAAGTTAACCAAAAAACTATTGGCTTGAGTGAAGAGAAGACCGAATTAAAGTTTTGATGCACCGCTAAAGAGGTAGATAGTTTGAATCATCAACTCGGTCAAAAACCAAAGAAGTTGAAGAAGATCAAGTTTGCCAATTTGAAAAGTTCTTTTGAGAAGACAAAGGATAAAGTTGCAAATGGGGAGTTGGTAATGGACGAGGAAAAAGTAAAGCAAACTGCAACTGAGTATTTGTTGTATACTATCGACAGACTTAGCTTTCCCTAACTTAATAGAAACAAGGTGAGTGCTCAATATCTCCAATTGTTAACGGATTTTGAAACCGTTAACAAGTACTCCCGGGGAACCGCTTTCCTTTCGTATCTACTAGATCAACTTGCGAACGCTTCTTGGTTACAAAGTACAAATATTATAGGCAATTACAGCCCATTTCAGGTAATTATCGACAAACCTATCCATTTGTTGTTGATTTATTTTGTTTGAACCCGAAAATAAGCATACTTTTTGTAGTATTACTGCTAGGTTCGTCTATTCTAGAAAAGTGAATTATAACCGAACTTCATCACTTAACACAAGAATATGCCAACTATATTAGGTTCAACTGATGAGTTGATTTATAGGTTCCACCGAACAATTACCTGGAGACCAAATATTGAAAGTTCGGCTTATATTTTGCATATTATCTATTAGACGACCCGATATTTTTCAGGATTTTGTATGAAATTGTCAGGTTCACATGTTAAGTTTTTTTTTCCCTACATAAGCCGAACCTGACATGTTTCAGGGTTTTGTATGAAATTTATCAGGTTCGACTGTTAATATTTTTTTACATTAACCTAACTTTTTTCGGTAAAGCAAAACTTCATTTGCCAACTCACCCTTGCAGTAATAATTTTTGATTTTCTTATGTTTTTGATGTAGGCGTGGGTATATGACTATTTCTGGGAATTGAGATTGGCCACAAAAATGGACAATTGGGTCGATACATGGCCTACTTAGGCCAAATACGAGTTCAGAGACATTAAGAATATAAGTAAAGAGGAGGTGTTGATAAATTTGGGAGAAAAGTTAGGCTCTTTGATTGGCCAAGATGTCATATCATATTCGAAGGATGAAGAAGAAGATGAAGATATGACAGTGGGATGTAATACGAACCCTTTTTTTGTCTCGGTGGTTTTGTAATATATGATACTCATCGAGTACTTTGTCAATCAGGATGTATCCAAACGATCCCGCTAGTAGTTGACGAAAAGTTCAAGTTCTTGCCAAATGGTTATAAGGGAGCTAAGAGCACTTTGCCAACATTGAACCCCAAATATGAACCCAAACCTATCTTTCATCATTGGAAATACTTGGAAGAGGACAAACTTAGTACGGTTGGATTAGCCCCTTTGGGTGAAGATCCCCGTGAAGTTGACTCGGCTTATATGAATTAGTGTTAGAAAATTTCCCATCCCATAATTATTAATAGAAGAAGTCAAGCTTGTGCGGAAGCTAAAAGGAAAAGACAAAGGAAAAGGAATTTAAGACGAAGAAGAAGTCTACCACCATTGTCCAAGACGCTTCAAAGGCGTTCAAGATTTCTATAAGTGATGCCTTTAATTTATACTCTCAAAGTTGTTATACAATATGAAAGTATATAGTTATCATTTTTAGGTTGTAGATGAAATTGGGTGCCGGAGGGTAGGGACCTGTTGAAGAAAATGAAGAAGAAACTTATTACAAAACACTGATGTCGGTGGATGAGCAATAATATATTTACAACCAATAGTATGCAATCATAAGAAAGGTGAAGGTCATCTAGAGTACACGCCAAAAAAGGTGGTGAACAAGAGGACCCGATAAAGGGGGATATTGTTAGATCATTGCTCAGTTGTACCTAGCAAACATTGGTATTTTGGTTATCAAGTTTAGTTCCAAAACTCAAAGTCGGTTGGGTAGATTACTAAAGTTAAATTCTTTAAGTTATACTAGGAACATAGAGATGTTGAGACTTGCTCTAGTTACTCTTGAAAACCTGAAGACGTATTAAAGAAAAAACGAAGACATCATCCTTCAGTTCAAGGTTAGTAACTACAAGACTTGACTTATGCCATTTTTATCTATTGTTCATGCAAGTATTTATTCGTTGAAAACATAAGATACAAAGTTAAGTTTGTTACAATGGCTTTAGTATTGGTGACTTGTTCAATATACATGTAATCAAAGTATCAAAAGGTAAGATATGCAATAGTTGCTTTGAAAACTTAAAGTATATGGAGTTACGAAGTATGGTTTATCTATAGACTTCGTTGTTTATGACATTGCACTAATTAGTAACTTGTTATTATTTAGTGTTGAACTTCCGAATGAATCCAAACCTTAATAAATATGTCTCAAAGCAATTTCAGAAATATAGTTTAAGGAAGTAGACTTACGAAACTTGTTTCATATTCGAAATGGGATTCATGATCGATCCCAGGATCGGTCCCTAGTGGAAAGATCAAGCCCATGACCGATATTGAGATAATCTGACATTCGTTTTACTTTTTAGACTGGTTTATTAATCTTCACGAGTTTTTGCAAATATAGAGAAGTCCATGAGTTAGATTGGAAAGTTTATTAGAATGTCAACATAATGATTTGAAAAAGTGCTAGACTCTAATTTCTTAATATTCAAGTATACACCTTTGATACTCAAGGCAAGATCCCAAGATATCGATTTTTAATACCATATTTGGTATCGAATTATATTCTTTCCATCCCAGAGGTTTACATATCTCTAGAAAACTATATTAGTAAAGAACATGTTATGTACTAGCTAATATTAGTTGTCATACTAAGTGAAATCAATTATGAGTTGGATATTACTTGGTATTTGCTAATTTCAGAAATATATTATTATTGCATATCTTGAGAATTTTTAAAATTGGTAAATAAAGTATTTCCAATCAAAAAGAAACATGACTAATCTGATTATGTAAAATATCTTATGTTGCTTTTTGTTAAAGTCTTTTTTGGGATAGTTTTACCGTTAGTGGAAGGCTAGATTGTTATCCAGTTTTCGGTTGATTACTTGTGTTTGAACTAACGGTGTAGTCATCTTCGATAGATCAAATTTGTTTATTCTAAGGTCATTCTCTTTGCTATAAGGGAACTCAAGTTTGTTTAAAGATTTGACTAATGCAGATTTAAGTGATTATGAATCTATAGGGTAGAACTATTGATCAATCAACGTTAACAGACTCCATTATATGCGGTTGATCAACAATGGAATCAAGTTGTTTTACAGCGGTTACTTTTGAAGATTGAAGACTTGAAGATTTTTCTTTTTGGTTACGATATTTGTGTGTGACTTTATGCGAACTTGATTCTCTAGGATTACACAAGCAGTTTATTTAGATAAACGCCATACTTGTAGAAGATCGAACAAACTGTCTAGTTGCATTAAGTTGCTTGGATCGATAATCATTTTCTTGGTTTGATATTTTGACCATAAGAGTTTCATTGGTTAAATGGAAGTTCCTTTGACTCTACTTTATCACTGATCTAAAGATTGATTCTGGGTGATCAATAAGTGAGTTGGTTACTGAAGAAAGTTAGTCCTTTACTGTTTTGGGTTACGACCCAAAGGACAGTGGTGAAGTGACTCAAGATAATGGACTTTATCTTGAGATTTACGTGTGTTGGCCATATTGGTTGTAGGCACAAGGGTGCCGAGGGAACCGGGTAACTTAAGTTAGTTTACTTGGTCTCAACTATACAAAGTTGCGGTAGTCAATTTGTATAACGGCTAGTATTCAAAACTGGACTAGGTCCTGGGGGTTTTCTGCCAAGCAGTTTTCCTCGTCAACAAAATCTTTTGTGTCTGTACGATTGCTTTACTTTCTACATTATAATTAAGTAATCATACTTTTACGTTAATCATTTCTTGGTAACGATCTCATAGTTAGTTCGAACAGAACTTTGACTATTACCAAGAATCACCTTGTTGAAATAATCTTTTCGTTGTAATTGTTTCGATAATATTATTCAAGATGTATCTGCATAGGTTGAAATCAAAAATATTGTGGTGTACATTGTACCCTCGTCATTTTAAAAATATATATCAATACTTCAATCACATGGATAAATAAGAAAATGGATATAAAAATAGTTAAATGTACACATATCGACTAAGGTGAATGATGTTACCCAAAATACTTGTATAAAAATTAGCACCCATTTTTATACCGACAACAGTATTAGTTTTTTTTAATCTAAGCACATGTTCCTTTTCAGCAGGTTACATGATTTTTCCCATGGATCCTGCACTAGACTTTTTCCTTAGGACCAGAGGTAGGGAAACTTGACACATATTTCTTTCCAAGCGTCGACAACCACATCTAATCTTTTGGATTCTCTATTATCAATGTGGCTACACACGAGCCTGATTTTTTTTATTATTGTATCTTTTTTATTTTCTTTGGGGCTTAAATCTCAATCAATCTGGTTCATCCTTGATACAACATCAATACAACATTAGGGTCCTACCAAATAACTTAGAAACGTATAATCTGCAAAAGAAAAACAGAAAAGTGATTTAGTATTGATAGATTATGAGAAATGTATGCACAAGTTCTTTTAATTGTTCAAAAAATATCATGTTATTTCTAGCACCTGAGTTAACATTCAAATATGAATATAAATAGACTATTTTTACCCGGATACATGAATTTTATAGCCAAAAAATTTTGTTTTCATCTACCTAAGAGGTTTTCTGTCATCCTAAATAGCTCAAAAACTTCAAAAGAAAAAGTTTGATTCAAATAACCAATAAATGAAGCATTTTTTTTAATTATGATTTAAGTATACACATACTAAAACTATCCTACGAAATTGAATACTAATATGAATACACTACCAAAATATGCTTATCTACTTCCCATACTTAAATTATTCATTGTCCTCAATGTTCAAAAACCAAAAATTATGAATTCTGACGAACATCATATTAACCTCGAAAATTGTACAAATGGTTAAGGAATTAGGTAAAACATCCTTCACAAAAAATGTATTACTATAATGTGTTAAAACGACTCGGTGTTTTAGGAAAATGTCTAGGAGTTATGGCTTCAAGACTGACACTCGTACAATCTAAAAAAGTTATAAAATTTTCTGAAATTCAACTTTCCAACGCAATAGCTCCAACCAAACATTTTTTTTTTTTGATACGCGAATCCGGACCTAGGTCCCTACCCGAACCCAACCAGGAAGAATGGCCCCACTGCCAAACCCAACTATAAAACTACACTAATCAAAATAAAAACCTTTATGGTGGGGATTGAACCCCTGACTTACTCCTTACTGGAGTTGACGAGAAACCATTGAGCTATAAGCTTGGACCCCTAACCAAACACACTATGAATTCAGATTTTCTTTTTTCAAAAGAAATGTGAGTTTTTAACCTTCAAAAGTTTGGGTCAACCTCTCAAGTCGGACTCTGAACGAAGTCTCTAGAGTTGTTTTAGTAAAACGTATCATAAATACAATTTTATAGAATGAAAACTTTCGCTAAAATTTTCATTCTATAAATAGGACATTGTAAAGCTTATGATGGTGAGGCAAGATATGATATGCAAACTATAAAAACTAAAAACAAAAAAGGGATAAAATACGAAACCAATGGGTTGCCTCTCATATAGCGCTTAGATTAACATCTTCAGCCCGACTTGGTATTCCAGTTATTCCTCCAAAGAGAGAAAATCAAGAAGCTCAATCACATCGATGTCATTATAATGAAATTTTCATAATATGGCTTCAATATATGGTCGTCGACGATTGTTCCAACCCACCGCGACCTTAGCTTACCAGGAAATAGTTTAAGACGAGTATTAAATAGAAGAAATTTATGCCCCACAACAATTTTTTTTTGAGAAATCATCTTGTCATGGAAAATCTTAGTCCTTTCCTTATAAATATGGGAACTCTCGTAAGCATCATTATGTATCTCCTTTAGTTCATTAATTTGTAGTTTCTTCTGTTTTCCTTACGTCAAATTCCATGTTGCACATTTTAACTGTCTTTGTGCTCTAATTCAACCGAGAGATGACATGTTTTACCGTAGACCAACTGACATGGATACGTGCCAATCGGTGTATTACATATTGTTATGTACGCCAATAATGCATCATTGAGTCTTAAGCTCTAACTTTTTCTTGTAAAATTCAATATTTTCTTAAGAATGGACTTAATCTCACGATCCAAAAATTCAGCATGCTCACTAGTTTGTGGTGATACGGTGTACCAATCTTATGAGTAATGTTGTACTTCTTAAAAAAAAACATGGTATGGTTTCTTGAAGTGCGAGCCTCCATTACTTATAACCACTTCTGGTGTACCATGGCTAGAGAAAATATTTTCCTTCACAAACTCGCAAACAACTTGCGAATCATTAGTACAGGTGGCTTTAGCTTACGCCCATTTAGACACATAATCCACAATAAAAAGTATAACAACATGATCCATGAAATAGATACCCCACACATCAAATATCTCCACAGGGAGAATCAATGTGAGTGGCCTTTGATTTAGAGCAACTAGATTGCCTGTTCGCTGACATCTATCACAATAGTTGCAAAAAGAATATACATCCTCAAATAGGGTGGGCTAATAAAAGCCACTCTTAAGGACGTTTGAGATCGGTACGTTTAGAACAAAAGTGCCAACCAAAAGCATAAGAATGATAAAATGTAAGAATGAATTGAAATTCGGATTCAAGTACGCACCTACGGATAATATGATCTGAATAATTTTTCCACAAATAGGGCATATCCCACACATAATGCTTGGGTATTTTCTTAGTTATTGAAAAATCGGACATCGTACTAGGTAACCGTTCAGTAACCAAGTAGTTAACAAAATTTGTGTACCAAGGTGTTGATTCATCAATCGAGAAAAGTTGTTTATCCAGAAAATGATCCTATAAGAGAAGTTCTTTTTCCGAAACAACAAGTCTACTAAGATCATTTGCCAATGTATTATCAACACCTTTCATGTCTTTAGTTTTTATATCAAATGATTGCAATTGAAGAATTCATCGTATCAGTCTTGGCTTAGCTTATTTCTTCTTTAATAGGTACCTAATTATTACGTGATCAGAATCTATAATCAATTGTATACCCACCAAATAAGATTTAAATTTTTCTAGTATAGACACTATAGCCAACAACTCCTTTTCGGTAGTAGAAATTGATTTGTGCCTCATTAAGGTACCGAGAAGCATAGTAAATCACTTGTGACGATTCCCCCATTTTCTGACCAAGAACGACACCGAATGCATGATAACTTGCATAACACATCAACACGAATGGTAAAATCCAGTCTAGTGACTTAATAACTGGTGCAGTTTAATAGGTGTCATAAACACCTAATTCTAGTATCGATTTTTTTTTGTAAACATTGTATATTGTGGTTGTTTAGTATTTTTTTAGGTATTTTGGCGTGGTTTAGCATAAATGAAGGTAAATGGAAGTTCAAGACATTGCTTTGAAACTCTAGTGTTTGGGCAGAAATCCTCCAACCCAAAACAACCTAATTTAATCAT
>JAJJMC010011034.1:4230140-4263939 GCA_023531435.1 Papaver californicum | reverse complement strand
GCTCCGCACTTTGCTGCCACGTGTCAAGCAACTTTTTGATACTCACATCTAGGAAGCGATAGACTCGAAGCATAAGAAGAACGCTAGCTCTTAAAGTGTCACAAAACAAAGACTGATGAAGGCAGCCAATTATTCACAGCTGAAATTTACTCGGGCCACCAGTCCTCGCTTACAACTTGTACAGACAAATTAGGTCGAAAAACTCTCATTAGTTCACAATCAATTTTTTTTGTCACCGCACCTATCTCCTTCTCCTTGATTGGCCAAGATGTCGTATTGACCCATATTCGAAGGATAATAAAGAAGATGAACTTGTTGAGGATGAGGATGTACCAATGAGATGTACTACGGACCCTTGTGTTTGTCCCGATGGTTTTGTAATATGTGATACTCGTTAAAAAAATTCGATATCAACCAATTCTTTATACCTTGGCACTGCTTATGTTATCATGGTTCATAAACCGATCAATGTCAATCATTGTATCTGTGATGCAGGTCTTTCGTGCATGCACATACGAGGAACTAAAGCTGGACGGATCAGTTGTCAAGCAAACATATCCAAATTATTGTATACCCTATTATATTAACCTCCAAGTATTATATTAGCAAGAGAACTAAGAGAAGAAAAAAAAAGTCCGATGGATAATCATGATCACAGTCAGCATAGTGAGCTTTATTACCAACAACTGCACCACTATGAGAAAGATGCAAAAGACAAGTGTAAAAAGAGCTTCGATGGAGATTGAGAATAAAGAAATATATTACGTCTCTTCTGTGTTGATTTGCGATAAACTTTAGGAAAAAGTAACATTTAAGACGTCGAAAAATAAGAGATTACCTAGCCAAATTAGAGTGGAACAGAGACGTAAATTCTATTCTCCAACATAGGCATCACATCCATTTCCATTTCCCAATATGAATTCTGAATCTGGGTAAACTATATTGATAGAATAAAATTCCTATCAACAAAAAAAGATTGATAAAATAAGAATAGAAAAGGAATAATTGAAAAAATATCCTAAAAATACAGTTTTCTTTGGGAAAATATTTCATAAAAAAAATGGAAAAATGCTCTATCGTTATATTTTTCATTCAAGTATCGTTAAATGGTCAAATTGTGCACACTTGACCTTATACACGTGTGGGCCTTAAGACGAGATTACCCTTTAGTCGTCCAAATCTAACCCTAGGTGATGTTGCAAAATTCAAAAGTAAAGGTAATCTCGTCTTAAGACCCACACATGTATAAGATCAAGTGTGCACTGTTTGACCATTTAACGGTACTTGGATGAAAAATATAACGATATGATATTTTTTCATAATTTTTTTTTTACGCCGACGGGGTATACCTTTTTAAGGTATTTTCCTAATTATCCTAATAGAAAACCATTCTGATTCAGTGGAAACAGTCGACTAACCAGGAGTTTCTCTTCGATTTCTCTATCCACCTCCTTCTCTACCGGATCCACTAATAAGTCAGTGAAAACATTAACGGAGAAACTGGAAGATTAGAGAATGGATCAGAAAACCGTTCGATTCATCTTTCTGAAATGGATAAAAGAGAGGGATTTTGATAATACAAAATAGTGGTAGATTTAATGAATCGCACCGATAGAAAACTTGAATAACTTTTATTGCCAATTACACCCATCGGATCAATGTATTTCCGATAAAAACTGGGAGGGGAGAATATCCCAACCACTACTAAGATAAATAAAATATATCACGACCGTTTGAGTGATTCACCGAATACTATTGTTTCCTAAGTATAGATAAGATTCAATTTTGTGTATACTCAAAATTAGGGTTCATTTCAAAAGTTCTTGGTTCGCCTTCTTTCGCATGGCTAACAACAGGAGTCGAAAATGTTTCCAAAAATACTACCATGACCAGCTTGTTTCCTTGGATTACATCTTTTATAAATGAAATTTAAAAATATTTTATTTTTCTTTTTATTAAAATATCCATTGCATATTTGTTTTGATTTTCAGTCGGTGCAAATGCATAAACTGCGTTGTCTATAGAATATAGGTAGTAGACTAAAACTACTCAATTTACAACATTTAATTTGCAATTATAAACCACAAAAAATCCATAAAATAAAGGGGAAAAATGGTGTCAAATTTTAATTTGTACTAAAATAAACCCAACTCAATCCAACACCGTGATGGAAGTTCATTAGTATGAAATTAACCAAACATTTCATCTTGGTTTTCTTGATTTAAGATAAAATTAAAACATAACATGCATTCCCCAAAATGGAAGCAACTTTGCTCTCATTTTTTATTCTTAACAATTTCGAGAGAACCCTAATAAATTCTTTTTTTATAGTTAACTTTCATATTTTACGATAGTTTTTAAATTTACTGGATGTTTTTTACTTTTCTTTTTTGTCGACTCGATTGATTTGCTTGAATCTGACTTATTGCATATGACTAAAAAATTTATTAAATAACAAGGTCGTAGAGTTTTTTTTGAATCCAACCAAACCTGTGATTCACAAGTTGGGTAATTTTTGTTACCTAGCTCTAATGCCATGATTCTGACATCAAAAAATGATAAAACAGCGAGCCGAGTTAAATTCAACCATAAGTCAGTAAAAAAAACGAAGTGTTACTTTATTTGACATTTTTCCTTTTCTTTTTAGGTTTCTAAGAATTATTCATCTTTGTTTTTTCCAGTTAACAGAATATTATTATGTATTAATTTTTATCTCTACACCTTCATGGTTTCTATGATTTTAATGGTTTTTCTTCTTTGATTACATGATTTTCAAGTATGATCGAATTCTAATCATCGTCAAATCTCGATCAGCTAATTTGGTAAATTACTCATCTTCCCATGGGATTTTATTTCCCCAAGAAAAGGACCTCTCAAATTGTCGAATCATCTTACAAGTATCAATTTGTTTCCTGATTTTATAACTTTTTTATTCTCATGTTAACTTTTCCGTGAAATCCCTTCTATTTTACTTATTATAAATTTCAATTATGTATCATTATAATCATGTTCTTCTTATTGTGATTTGGTTCTTAATGTACCGATATCTTTATAATTTAGTCTGCTTTTCGTAAAAATAGAGATTCGTTAAGAGATTTTTTTTTACTATTGGTCTTGCGCCTCATTAGATACTAAATCAGGTTTTCACTTTTATATTGTTATTTGATTAGGTTACAAAAGTGTAATTTTTTTTTTGGTATGTTCCTCCTTAGATAACAGATCCATCTGATTATGATGTTATCCAGTAATAATAGGCCTGTTTAAGCATAGACTAGTAGGCCTAAAGTGAGCAGCAATTCAAGGATTTTTTTTCTTACGTATCAGAGCAGTGAAGTTGTGGTTTATCTGTTTAAGCAAGTGCTTTTAGTTGAAAGAGGATTGAACCATACTTATACTGTTATTACCTATAGTGTCCCACGTTCTTGGTGGAACCTAGTGGAAAACCATCAGGACTAGAAATGGTCCATGGTTGCATACTGAAAACAACACTCTTCACCTCTTCATGAAAATGGATCTTAGTTAATAATTTTTTGTCTACATCAGTAATACGTGGCTCTATATGTTCCAGATAAAATGTAGGAATTTTAGGCATAATGGTTCTGCTCATTTTGAAAAAATGTTTCCTCATATTATTTGTAATATCCTCTCGATTAGTGAGCCAAATTCCTATTTCATTCTACAAAGTGTCTATATGAGTTATCCATATCCTAAAATTTAGTCTTGTTGTGGAAGTAGGTTGTATTTGCTTTATCAAACTTATTAAAAGTTTCATCTTTTCCTCTGTTTCCAAAAATCCACTCCAACATCATACCAAGGCTTCAACCTGTCTTTCAAGGAAATAACACTTGGAGAATATAAAACTGGATGGTTAGTAGCTAACATATTCTCAATTTAAGTTTCAAGACTGGTAATTTGGTTTTAGTACTACCATGATTAGAAAGTTCATATTCTTAAGCATATGTTTCGTGTTAAACAAAGTTTTAAATAATCTAAAAGCAGCTGAGCTAGTAACATTAAGGTCCCAACTAGTTCTAATCAAATTTATACAAGTTTCACCCCTAAACCAAGTTCAATATTAACTAACCTAAAATATTTTTGAATATGGTTTTCATCTATAATAGTGGAAAGAATGATTGGACAATGATCATTTCCCATAGCCAAAAGATGCTAAATTATATCCTTTGGATAGTTGTTGAGCCAATTCAGAGAAGCTAGGCACCTATCAAGTCTCTAAGGAATGATATCCTGACCTTGTCACCTATTTATCCAAGTACAATGATTTCCAATAAAAACAAACTATGGAGACCTGAATTATAAAATAAAGCTTTATAAACAACCAATTAGGACTGGCTAATTAGATTTCCACCATTTTTCTTATCATAGCTTATAACAAAATTTAAGTCTCCTATTACTATCTAAAAGAATCTTATTCGATCAGTCAAATTCTCACAATGACATGCTCAAAGTCCCAGAGTTTCTTCAAGATGCAAAAGAGTGGGACATCAAAAAACTTAATCAATTATTTAATCAGAGCATAAAGGAGGATGTTATGAACATAAAACACCCGAGCAAGGTAAAAATTCCTTATAATGTCAGATGCTTGTGTGGGAAATTACTCATGATAGATCGCAACTAGAGTTCAGCATATGGAAAAAATTGAAGACTCAAGATGTCAGTTCTTCCCTCAAAACATGGAGAGTAAGACCTACATCTTGATTCAATGTCCTTTTGCTAGAGCATTGTGGTTTGAAGTTTCTAACACCATTCTCCAAGAAGCTAGCAAATTCTAATATGTGAGTGGCTTTTATCTTGGATTGCCAGAAATAATATCATATCTAAAACTGATGGTCATTTTTTAAATCTTACTGCAATAACCAGATGTAACAAAATCTTTGGGAAGAAAGACCAAACCTAATATTTGTAGCTCAACACGTTTTTAAATGTTGTCATAATAATCATATTAGGTAAACTATAAATAAATATGCATACTAGGAAGGACATAAATTTAAGCATAAAACTTTTAACAATTGGTCTCCACCCCCTCATGGATGGTTGAAGGCTAATATTGATGCTTCCATTTGGCCTAAAACTGACAAAGCAGGTATTGGCTTATATTGTTCACGATTCCTCAGGTAACTTTGTGGTATCCATGGCCAACATAGTAGGAGCTACAGATACTGATCAAACTGAAGCTTTTAATCTCCTCCAAACTTTAAAATGGGTGAAAGATGAGAAAAATCACCAATATCATCATTAAAAGGGATAATGAAGTTGTCATGGATGGAGTCAACAATAAAGAAGGTGTAGTCATTAGGTGGGAGGACAAGTCAATCATCATAGGATGCAGGTCTTTAGTTTCAATTTTGAGTTAAGTTCAGTCATAGGTCAAGCAATGAGGCATCTGATGCTTTGGCCAAGTATGCTAGATTCAACAACTGTTATCAGAAATGGAGAACTATACCTCCAAATATAGTTAATCAAATTATTATCACTGACTTATATGAGTTGGAGAATATAGAAGCGTCTAATGTGTGTACTACTAGTGAGTCCAATATGCCTACCAGCAAAACTATAACGTAACTCTTTTCGTTCCCTTAATGAAGTTTTTTTCCTTTTCAAAAGAAAAAAGAAGAAATTATTCCACCTAGATTTTTTTTGAAGCATATTATTCCAACTAGATGGTCACGACCCTAGATTTGGATTGCGAGGCACACGCAATGCCAAGATATAAACTTTGGGCCAAAATCAAATTATGCATCACATTACAAATTTTGAGCCACAGGGAAGATTATAGTTATTTGCCGAATTTTGAAGTCACATGGTATATTTTAGGTCATAATGATACAATTTTACATCATATTTTATGACATAAAGCAAAACTTAGCTCATATATTAATATTCAGTCGTGAGGCACATCTAGGTTATGTAACATATCCAAATTTTCGGATCATGATAATTTTTTTATATTACTATGACAAATTTTATATCACGTGAGACACATATTTGTTACTCCTATGTTTCACTCAGACATGTTTGTTTTATTATTTTTGAGTGCCAATTTACTGAAAAAAACTATATAAAATAAAGTATTTTATAATTTTTCTTATATGAATTCTGGTAGCTTTCTGGATACCATTCTACCCATTACAACATTGTTTATCAGAGTTAGATGGTCTAATAGCCATGCTCCGTATGCTCGAGTTCATCGATATCATATACATGCTCTGCTTGGTGTACTTGATGCTCCTCTTTCTCTGGTTTCTGCAGAATAAAGTAGACGCCTTAGAAGCAGATTGACAGAAGTTCGAAGAAGGGATTCGAGAAAAAGAACAGAAGTTCCTAGGTAGTATGTTAAAAGACCGCACCCAAGCTCATAAGCTTTGGCGAAAACTACCCCATTCATCTCTGATTGTCAAAACTTGCAAAGCAATAAGGATCTGGAGCCTAAGCGTAGAGGGCAGTACTGGGAGGGGAGTCGGGCATTTCTTCGAAGATGAGTATTTTCTTTCAGATGGTTTCAATGAGCCGTTCGTTGCACATGGCCCATGCACATCGCTCTGTTGCTCAGTAGGCAGCACACTAAAATGAGTAAGACTTCCCCAGCTGCTTCACTCCATATTGTTTAGGACCCTACGGCAAGGGAGTCCGATCTTTCGGAACCGACAGCTGATGGCCATCAATTGCGTTAATAATACATCAAGGCTTGGTACCTAGGTTTTATCTGAACTAAGTAGGTGCAAATCCCGAAAAGTTTTCATTTTTTTTTCTTCGGAATTTTGAAATATTTTGGTTGGACAGACAGTAGGTATATCCGCTTTCGTACTTGACATAATACTTGCTCCTACAGATAAACACCCCTAGAGTCAAATTAGGGCTGCACAGGAACCGACCGGAACCGAAGAACCGGACCGGAACCGACGGAACCGTACCCTATAAAAACCGAACCGAGGGTACAGGGTACGAGGTACGGGTACAAAAAATAGGAACCGAGTATAAGGGGGTACAAGGTACAGGTACATGCTCAGAACCGACCTGTACCGGACCCAAAGAACCGATCAAGTGATACTAAAGTTTGGAACTGTTGTTTGGAAAATCTCATAATAGAATACAACATATATGAAGCACACCATGCTCATCATCAGAAGTTTTTGAACACCATAGAGGGTCTCATCTAAAAGATCTTACAGGGAAAGGAATCAATCGAAGTTCTGAATGTGATGATACCCTACAGAGTCTAAGTTATACTAAATTGCAACAAGTAAACAAGTTCTGCATGTGATGAAATTCGTACTACCAAGTTCTGATTTTTCTGAACCCAAATAAGAAGTTAAGAATTCAATAGTTACTTAAGTTACCTGAGCGGCTGAGCCTTAGGAAAGCGACCGCCGAGATTAAGTAGCCATCACATTCGACGGAACCACCAAACTTTTTGTGTTTGTGTTTATTTGACGGAACTTAATACTGTATACATTTCGTAATTAGATTGAAATGGTAGAAACACTTAAACTTTTTTTTTTTTATTTCAACAATTTACATTTAAATTTTATATGTAACCCAAAAAAAATAAAATAAAAAAGGGTACAGGGTACGTACCCGGAACCGGACCCAGGATACAGGGTACAAAACCGAAACCGGACCGAGGGTATAAGGTACAGGGTACAGGTACAAAATTTAAGAACCGACAATGGGAAGGTACATGTACATGGTTCCATCAAGAACCGAGCCGAACCGAACTTTGTGCAGCCCTAAGTCAAATACATGGCTGATGGCTGTACTTTTGTAGTGGTTTCAAACTTCAAATACCTCCGAGTCACATAGTTCACATGTACTATATATCTATACGCCACTAGACACGCCACTCCAGTTCAATCACACTCGATGACTCGGATGTTACATCAAACTCCTTTCTTTTCAAAAAAGAGGAGCTCAAATCATTCAAAATCGACCTCTTATAAAATCCCACATGTCAATCACTAGACTACGGCATCAAAATCATGATGTAGTAAAAACACACCACAACAAACATGTGAGGATCAAACAATAAGCAATTATTACATCTGTTTTCCTTTTATTTCTTCTCTCTGTCTTAATACTAAAATAGTCCAAACAGTAAATGCTGCCAGTCATAGAGTGTGTTTGAGGTGAGAGAGGAGAAAAGAGTGCAGTCAGACTAAAGAGAGAACTAGAGAGAGATATGGGTGGCTCCTCCTCCTCTTGCTGCTCTCCTCTCTCTCTTCTGCAAAAAGTATAGTTTTTAATGGGGATGGAGAGACGCGGGAATAATAAGGAGAAAAACTCAGTTTCAAAACAAAAACAAGAACCCCAAAAAAGCTGAACAAGTGGGGTCATCTCTCTCTTCTCTATGAGTTTCTTCATCTTCTTTTAGGCTTTTCCTTCTACTGCAATGCTCCTCTTCCCTCTTCTTTCTTTTTGAAAACAAATTCAGTAGGTAAAACAAGAAAGAAATACCCCTCCTCTCCTCTATCTCTTCATCCTCTTCTTCTACTATCTGACATCTTTATACTGGAACGAAACAACTCTTTAAATTTATGATTTTTAATTAATTAATTTATTGATCTATGATTTTGAATTATTCTATTTGGGGCTTCTTCTACTGATCTATCTGTGGTTTCAGTCAAAGGGTATCATTTTCATCTTCTTTTGTCAGCAGTTTTTTACTTTATTATCCCCTTGAGTTCAAATTTGGGGGTTTCATTCTAATGTGAGTTGTTTTAAAGATTAGGTAGGGATTTTTATTTAATTGGGTTGTTCAGATTTTGTGTGTTATAAGCAATGGGTTGGTGCTGATTTTGTTGTTCAGATGGATTATTTTTACAACTGTTTTGGGTGTTTGGTCTAGTTTGTACTGAACATAATCTATTTTGGATATTTTTCTTAAATAATTTTCTGGTGAAGTTTGGATGGATTTGAAGCAAAGCTGAGATAATGATTATGAAGTAGGAGGCCACTAACTTTTTCTTTTCTTCTGTTAAAACAGTTAATCATCATCCATTTCAATCAACAAAACTAGGTTTTGACATCAATCAATCCATTCTTTTCCGTTTTTTCTTTCTTTTTGCTGTCATTTTAGATTGAAAGCCCAAAAAAAGAGGTGTCTTTTTTGTGTGTACTTGCTTAGGTATTAAATTGGTTTTTGTTATTGATTTCAGTGACTGATTGATGAGAATGTATAAATGCAGGGAGAGGTTTGTGTAAGGTGCTAGAGTGTTCTTGAGTCCAGTAATTATTTTGAGATGGATCGGCGGAGTTGGCTGTGGAAGAAGAGATCTTCTTCTGATAAGAGTCCTGGTGAAACAGAAAGTTCAGGATCGATATCTTCTCATTCTGAAAGATACTCTGATGAACAAGTAGGTGGTTTACGAGTAACCCTTTTTAGAGCTATAATTAAGTCCTCCTCTCAGGCATTTTGATTGAAATTTGGTTGGATAATTGCAACTTGGGTCTGGTACTGCTGATTTGCGCCTGTGGTTTGATCTTTGTAATAGATTTTGGAATTGTTTACCTTTGATAAAGTGTTTCTTGGTGTGTTTCTATGAATGCGGATTTGCCAATTTGGTTACTATTTTCTGTCCTTGGATATTGAAAACCAGTCATTATGAGGGAATCCTAAGAATTTTACTAGGACAGTTCCGAAGCATGCAGTTTAAGAAGTTTGTCTTCCTTCACCTAAAGTGTAGTTAATCGAATCCAAGACGAGAATAAAATTTTCCAGGGTACCCCCTTTTCTAGGTAATTCTAGGTTTAGAAGATCGTTGAGAAATTCTATATACATAGGAATACTAGCATTGAGCTGGTAATTATACTAAGACTTCAAACAAATTAGTGCAAGAACAATAGTATTTTCTTGAAACATGTAAATGATTTTGTACCTTTAGGAAAAAACAAGAGGCACATTTTTAATAGGATATGTGCATGGTTTATACATGCTTATTGTTCAGAAGATTAGTTTGGTTGGAGTCCCAAAAGCAAAGCTACCGTTACAAATAATGACATTCTTGTTTAACATAAATCTTCTGTAGTATTAGATTCTGAAGAATGAAATGCAAATGCGTGTGACCTTCTCTTTGCCCTAATTTTCTTTCTTCCTTTGGAGTTATGTCTAAATTCCATAAGACACAGTTACATCTTACTACAAACTTTAAAGAATAATAGCTACTTGGCATTGTTTAAGGAGTCTATTGGAAAGATCCCCTTCCCTTCTTAACCGAAATGAGGTGAAAAAATTCACAGGTAAAAGAAGATGATCATAGTTTGTATCCTTTTAATCCTTGCAGAATGCACATGTTGGACATTGCAGTTTCTAAACGATTTACTGTAAGGACACTGTCAAGAGAGACCAGTTGAACTAGGAATTTGGGACTAACAGTTATAAGGTGTCGGCGTACTTCACTGCCTCTTTATTTCTGTGTAAAAGTTTTTTTTTTTTCTTTTTTTGAAGCATAATGTAAAAGTTGAGTACATGGCAACCAAGTAGATTTCAATATGTGGCACTTACCAGCAAAACTTATCCTCCGGTATGAATATATTGGAACATTTTTTAATCCAACTACTTGATTAAAAAAAGTCAATGCCAGCATATCATATTGTGCAGAAGAACCATAATAAAATCCTATTGCATCTGACTAATGAGTGTGAATAGTTACTTTCATATATTTGATACTGTTTTTTTATCAACATGTTTTCCTATTGCCACGTTGGTATTTTTTTTCTCCCTATGATGTCCGAAAACCTGAGGCTTTAGAAGGTAAACTAACAAGTGAGACCCTAAGAATCCATCATTACTTTGGGAATAACAGAACAAGTATTCTTGGCTTTACTTTTCAATAATTGGATTTCGCAAATCTTTTGTATGTAGTTAACTTCAATTTTGTGATTTCAATCCTTTAATCTGATATGCATGAAGTAGTAAGAAAAGTACTGAACTTTTGTTCTGTTTGTAATTAATGCAGCAGGAACAATCAAAGGCATCTCCCGTGGACAATACACAATCCCCAGAGGTCACATCGAAATCTGCAACCAGTGTTGAAGAGGTTACTGAAAATATGAGGAATCTGACAGAAAAACTTTCTGCAGCTCTTTTGAACATCAGCGCCAAAGAGGACTTAGTAAAGCAACATGCCAAAGTTGCAGAAGAAGCGGTTTCAGGTAAAGATACTCGCAGAAAGCTGAGTTGATTCTATTGTTAATAAACTAAAATCGTGATGGAAGGATTTTTTTGCATCTTATTAGCTGCTGTTATCAAATCTGAGTTCCTGTATGTGTATTAGAATGTTAGTAATATATGAAATATTGTCCATGAAGAGTAAATCTGGATCTTCTGTTTGAAATATCCATTCTTAGGTTGGGAGAAGGCAGAAAATGAAGCGGCGGCCTTCAAGCAACAGCTTGAAACTGCAGTTCAAAAGAATTCAACGCTTGAAGATCGGGTGGGTCATCTCGATGGGGCTCTCAAGGAGTGTGTCAGACAGCTTAGGCAAGCAAGAGAGGAACAAGAACAGAAGATTCATGAAGCCGTCGTTCAGAAAACCCATGAATGGGAATCCACTACAACTGAGCTTGAAAGTCAGCTCGGCGAGCTCCGGACAAAACTTGAAGCTGCAAAAGCTGAGCCTGAGATTTCTAGTACTGATCTCATTCTTGACCACTATCCAAAGCTTGAGGCCGCCGAGAAGGAAAACTCGATTCTAAAGCTTGAGCTTTCTTCTCAAGCAGAGGAGCTCGAAATTATGACTCTGGAGAGAGATTTGAGTGTCCAAGCAGCCGAAACAGTCAGCAAGCAGCGTTTAGAAAGTATAAAAAAGGTGGCCAAGCTCGAAGCTGAGTGCCGCAGGCTCAGAGCCGCTGCTCGCAAGGCTATTAACAATGATCAGAAACCTTTCACCATTGCCTCTTCCTCCTCGATTTATGTGGAATCATTCACAGATAGCCAATCAGACGGAGGAGACCGGTTACTTGCAATCGAAAACGATCTACCTCACAAGTTAAATAATATTAATAGTAATGCTGTGGAGCTAAATGAGTCCGAGCCAGGCTGCTCAGGCTCTTGGGCTTCGGCTCTGATCACTGAGCTTGATCAGTTCAAGAAGAACGAGAAGGTTGCTGGCGGTAGAGCCCTTGCTTCTGCCTCTTCCGCAGATATCAGTTTCATGGATGATTTCCTCGAGATGGAGAGACTTGCAGCATTGCCTGATACTGAAAGTAAACCCGCAGTTGCTTCCTGCCAACAACATAATGATGATAAGGGGCAGAACCATGATCAATTAAAAGCAGACCTTGATGCCATGATTCAGAGGACGGCCGAAGTGGAAGAAAAGTTAGAGAGGATGGAAGTAGAGAAAGCAGAGCTCGAGAAGGCTTTAGCTGAGAGTCAAAATTGTTTGGAGACATCTGAGGATCGGCTAAGGGAAACTGAGGAGAAGTTGTTGGAGCTACAAAACAAGATGGGTCTTGATGCAGTAGCAAAGCAGGCAACTGAATTAGAAATTGAATCCGCAAATACAAAGCGAAAAGCAATGGAATCCCAAATTTTAGTGATGGAAGAAGAGGTTGCGACTCTACGTGCTAAGGTGGATTCATTGGAGACGGATGTCGAGGACGAACGAGCAATGTCAGCAGAAATTATGAGCAAGTGTGAGTCATTGAAAGAAGAATTATCTAAAAGGAGACTTGAAACCGAGAGTAGGCGAGCTACCAACTCAAATGGGGAGTTGAAGATAAAACAGGTTAGTTAAGCTTAGCTCTTACCATATCTTATACTCTTTCGTTTGCTATTTATGACTTACAAATGTTGAAAATTTTACTGGGCGAAAGGAAAGGTGGAAGCATGGCAAGTCATTCGATCTTCTGTGTAGGAACATTACCATACAACTTAACACCGCACTAACTCGTACACTACGTGTACAAACCTCCTGGTGGTCAATGTTGAAATGATCCACCTTCGTGAGAGGATGTTATACAGAAAAACGGTGAAAATCTGGTTAAGTGTGATAATAAACGAGACGGTAACGAAGCTTATAGCTGATGCAAGGATAAATAATGAATCTAAATCAGCATTTAGATCATCAAGGATAATAAGTTCAGTATTGGCACACACAAAGTGGGATCAGCTGCTATATTTCTGAACCAGTGCTGTAGCGGGCTAGTAAACTGTGTAGTTCTAACTCATACATGGATCCACCTTTTATTCCTCCTGGTAGGCTGATGCCTGATGGCATGCAATTTTGGTTGAATGCCAGCTAACCTATCATGATAAAGATCATTGAAGGATAACTTAGTGAAATTTCTACTTATTCCATCTTCAGGTTTAAAAATTTAAATCTTGTCTTTTGGCAGGATAAAGAACTGGCTGTTGCAGCTAGTAAATTAGCAGAGTGTCAGAAGACGATAGCTTCTCTTGGGCAGCAACTGAAATCACTGGCAACATTGGAAGATTTTCTGATGGATTCTGACGAGAAGCCACTTGATATAAATGTAGCAGGAGGATCAACACTGACCCCAAATAAAAACAGCGGTGAATATTGGAAATTGCACTCAAATGATGCTTATTTTCCAAAGACTGAAGCAGTCGATCATTCGACTGCAAATCAAGCAGCTGATGATGGTTCTGGTCTCTCCAGGAACACAAATGGTAATAGTGGAGAGTCACCAGCATCATCTTCATCGTCGTCATCAGCTTCTTCATCTGTGAATCATGTTGGTAGTTCTGAAAAAATTCGTAATGGGTTTAGCAAATTGTTCTCTAAAAGCAAGAGTGGTATTCGTACAGAAAATACTCCATAGATCATCAATTATTATTCATGATGATTATAGATGATGACGTCGGCATCTGGCATTTTGGATTTAGATGGAACACTAGTAAGATTACTTTTGTATGTAAAACAAAGTACTTTTATTGTTGTTCAGTAGCCGTATTGCCGATGAATCATCATCGGATGTTATGTGAAATTATTGCTTCACATGCATGCATTATACCCCTTTGAGGTAAATATAAACTGAATAGCTAATGGTTTAGGATCCAAATGTTCTTTGGAGTTCCATTTTGTTTAGGGATTTTGGATCTGTTGATTGGTTTTAAGTTTAATTACTGAGTCATGGAAGTGCAATTACTTATCACTATCAAATACAAACAAAAAGCTGCATAGTTAATTTGGACCCCGGAGGAGGAGGTCCTTCATACTGCCTAGGCTAATGACACAATCAAAATAACGCAAGGAGCTCTAGTGGGTGTGGCACAGGATGAGAGTGAATGTGAAGGAAACTCCATTGGATATATACATGCATCAAGAAGATGCTCAGTGCTATCTTCTTTGTCTGGAATCGAGTAAACCCCTCTTTTCACTTTTGGTATCTTTCTCTTCTTTTTAGTTTAAAGATTTCTTGATTAAACATAAATGGTTGACCAAAAAAGCAAAACCTCCTTTCAAGTTTGTTGCATTAAGAAGAGTACTACATATGAGAATTTGAGGAGTAAGCAAGAGATTTTCAGTTGCTTTGCGCAAGTCCCGAAGTCATTCTTTGCTCAACCCCATATGTTTACTGTGGAAGTTTTAGTTAAGTCATTCTTTGCTTTACCCTATACGTTTATCTAACGAACCTCTCTTTCCTTCTTTCGGCAATCCCAAAAAAAAGCAAAATAGATATCAAAAACTCAAGAATAGTAGTAGTAATATCCAAAGTTCATTCATTATCAATTTCTCATCAACATGTCTGTGTCACCCTCAACTTCAAATGTTAGCTCAGTTAACTACATCCAAAGAACGTACCGTCTATATTGGTGTTACCAATGTCATCGATCCATAAGAGTTGCCTCTTCTAGCAACCCATCTGAAATCATATGTCCTCGGTGTTTTGGTGAATTCTTACATGAACTTGATGTAGTTAGGCCTAGGCCAAGGTCTAGGCTTATACTTGATCTCTCTGGAATCGATGCCTCTCCGGAAGCTCGTCTACTGGAAGCTCTCTCTCTTATGCTACTTAACCCACAACAACCGCCCCCGCAACAACATCCGTTTCACCGTCGAAGGCGCAGAAGCTCTGAATTTGATTTCAGGAGAAACCGGTGGGAGTTTGAAAATGATAATGGTAGTCGTGCTCCTTGGTCCTATGACATTCTCTTTCCTTCTTCTAACCAAAACCCACATTCTCGTCGTTCTCGTCGTAGAACCACCAATGAGGATGAGGATGAGGATATGAGTTTGCCTACTTTTAACCCAAGTAATCCTAGAGCTGTTGACCCAAGGAATTATTTTGCTGGACCAGGGTTGAACGAATTGATCGAGGAACTAACACAAAATGATAGACCTGGCCCGTCCCCAGCTCCTGCATCAGCAATTGATGCGCTGCCAACGGTAAAGATGACACAAGAATATCTGACCAATAATGAATCAACTTGTCCAGTTTGTAAGGATGAATTTGAACTTGGTGTTGATGTGAGAGAAATGCCATGTAAACATGTCTATCATTCTGACTGCATTGTTCCTTGGTTGAGGCTTCACAATTCTTGCCCTGTTTGTCGCAATGAGCTTCCAGCTGCCAATGACCAACAGGCTCATGAGGAAGGTGATAGCGACACCTCATCTAGTGTAGGAGGAACAGAAGAACATGGGGCTAGGAATCGTCGTGGTGGGTGGAGATGGAATCATTTATCCTCTTTATGGCCTTTCCGTTCTAGGCATCGTGATTTTAGTTCGCACGATGTCAATGCTTCTACTGCGACTCGTGGAGGTAAGCATTTCAAAACGTTTTTTTTTCTTTCCATTTTTCCATTCTACCTTTCCATTTGATCTGAAAATATTATATTTGCTCTTCCATACCTCACGAAATGAATTATGTAAACTTCGTTCCGTCACGTTTGCCACGTCACTGTGCCCACACTTAACACTCTTTTTGTTCAATATTATGTACCCCAGCAGCAAACTCTTGGTGGCGTTCTTGGTTTCTTCTGTAGCACTGCATCTGCTGTCAAATTATGTACGAGTCCAATTGACAAGCTCTCCTCAACATATTTCTCCGTATTAAATGAACTTCCATTGTAATACTCCCTCCGTTTCAGGAAAAGAGTTACTATCACTTTTTTATTTTAGCCTATTTTTAAGCTAAAATGAAAAAGTGATAGTAACTCTTTTCCTGAAATGGAGGTAGTATATTTTATTTTATTTTTTTCAGTTCGTAAGTTCATACATCTGCTTCTAAACCAACGTCTGATAGAATTCTTATATCGTATTATTATGAAAACAAATTGTTGTATTGATAAAAAATAGTTTTTAAAACAGACAACGTAGTGAAGCATTTATAGGACTACAAAATATAGAAATGACACAGTCCTAAGGCATCATTTGGTCATATCCTAAGGCATCATTTGGTCATATTCTAAGCTACTGAAAATAAAAATGTAAGGGTAATAATCCTTACTTATAAAGATAAAATAGTAATAAGTAAAATTTGGAATACTACTCTAACAAGATCTACCCTCTAAATTTCTTTCTATTACGAAAACATGTAACAAGTTTAAATGTACATCAACTTGTACAAATTGTAGAATTTCTCTAATGGACATATATATTGTCTTTTGAATTCAAACAGGATCGAATGGATCGATATTCACCCAAAAAGATACTTGCCGATTGCCTAGCAAGATCGCAACTAACTTGCACAATATTATAAATAAATTCACCAATATAATGGTCTTATAAGAACAATTTATATTTAAGTCCTGTGATAAGGTCACTCTTGTGATAATTTTTATAAGGGTGCACTTTTAAACCATTAGATTTAAATCTCAAATGGATTTACATCTCGACATATTATTTAATATAATAATAAAAAATATTTTTATATATCGCTTTATTTAATTCTATTTCCACCTTGGTCCCTTTAATAAATCAAAACTTATCTCACAGTTAAAATTCAAAATTGGCAGTCTAATAATTTTCTTAGTTTCTTTAACCTGGAAACGTAATTTATTTATTTTTTTGTTGAGAAACAAGAAAGAAGACTTGATTGTATATGATGATAATAGAAGACTTGATGGTATTTGATGATAATAGCATTGAAGGAACTAATCATGATCAAGTGGGCACTTTTATTCGTTCAAGTGAGGTACGATTCTGATTTTGAGTTACTGCTTTTAGTTGACATTATCGCGATGATTTTGAATTCGATAGGCTGATTATCGATTCTTCTTTACATTAGGAAGAATATCAACAGACGCGTGATAGTATTGATGGGAATAAAAGTTCGTGTTTTCGTAGGATTCTTCTTAGTTTTTACTAACTAATTTAGTTTCTTTTTACACTCTCGACAGGAGGGAAAGCTTAAGTTTAGCCAAAAAACTAATACATCAAATGTGCAGCCGTAGAGCAAAAGCTGATCCTCTTTCGCATCCCCATTATATAAAAATGTGACTATACTTTCATCTAATAATGAACTGAGATGATGTTCTACCAAAGGATGTTGATGCAGCGGTAGCAACAATCAAGGCAAAGAGGACGATCCGCTGATTAGTTTTCTTTTTATTTTTTTTACTGTTAGTTGTTATATTGAACTTTTTAAACTTTATTAAACCACCTGTATTTTTCTAAGCATTCATCTTTATCAATTCGAATGCATTTACTATTATTGTAGACTTAGCTGACAATGTCATATTATTAATAAGTAATCTTTAATACATAGTGTTCATAATACAAATATGTTTCCTGTATCTTAATTTGCTTACTGTGTAATGTGGAAGTGGAGAGGATGCTGAACATATATTGTTGCTCTGTTTAATGGCTTGAAGATCTGGGTTAATTAACTTACAAGTGGGCGTGCACGCGATTCGTGCGTCGAAAGAATTGTAGGGGCCGGGTTATTTTTAGTGTGTCAAATTTGAGACAAATATTTTCGTTACTTCAACAACATTTTTTGTTATAAATATATTCAGCAACACCTATATCGTCACAGGAATTTGGAACATATATAATCGTTGCAATTTATAAAAGTTTGATTCCCACTGCAGGACATCTTTTGTGGTTCAAATTCTGACTCATAATTGAACTGTCTTTTTAGAAAAAAAAAGTTTGATTCCCATGATGTTCGTTCAATTTTTCCAATCGTTATAAACGTATTCTAAATTTGGTAAAGTATATTGGACCGGTATTATGTGAGAATGTTTGTACCTGAATAACTAGCTAATTTGAGGTCTATTCTAATTATCTGAAGTCTACTTAATAAGTTATAATATGATCATTATTATGAAGTAATTTAAAAAAATCCTTATCCACCTATTTTTATAAACGACTAATATATTCCTGATTAATTAATATTAATTAATTCAATTAGTAGTTGTTTAATCGTGTAGTTGTAAAATTAACTATTATTAATTAATTATCAAAATATAAAAAATATGAGAAATTTTGATTTTTTTTAGAACATCGAACTAGAATCGGTGGATATGATGGATCGCGTACGCCGATTCTAGGTTAGTGTTCTTCAATCACGAAGAACACTAGGAATCAATGGATATTGTTTTTTGTAAATGCCGATTGTTAAAATCAGCCGTTGTGGATGTTCTTATGAACCGATTGTGCTACACTTTCATAAAGAAAAATTTCATTCATAGTTTTAGGAAATTAGCGGATTGCATTACATAGTTTAGGAAATTAGCGCATTACATAATTTAGTACGAGTATTCTTGAAGCTCGTACATTAATACATCATTAATAAACCTCCAATCACGTTTGTTCAACATGATATATTCCCTTGCGTGCATGAACATTCTTTTCCCTGTTTCGTATTCGTCAAAGAAATTGTCCGATCTGAAATTAAATAAATGATACGTTAGTATGCAAACATCAAACAATAGGATATGGATAAACATGCAGAATTACTCATTTTCTCGCTACGAGAAGCTTGGGGATGATGGTCGACAACCATTCTTCTAATTTTACAAAACTTTCGCATTCCCCTTTTGATGTTTTCGAATCTAATCGCTATGTTTAGGATTCTCGGTGCGTTCATACATGAATTCTTTTACTCTTTTTCAAAACATTGAATAAATTTCATCCAAATGTTCGTGGAAGACGGGAATGAACGATTTAACGAGCTCCATATCTTCTTCTGGTTCCCATGCCATTTTTACAACTCTATTTGAGTAGTAGATGAAGTGAGAGTCAGTACGAGGTGTAAGTTTGGGGTAAATTGGGTCTGGGAAAGAAGTCTTCCTTATATAGAGGAAGACCCAACAACTAGTTTTAAAAAATCAAAATATAGGTGAAATAGTTTGGCACAGTCGGTCGATATATATGTCCACATCTACCGATAGTGGCTTAACAAAATGTTAAGAAAATAGATTGTTACAATCGGTCGATATATATGTCCACATCAACCGATTATGGCTTACCTAAAATGTTGAAAAATTTGGCTTGTTACAATCGGTTGATATATATGTCCATATTCACCGATTCTGGCTTATCAAAAATGTTTAAAACTTGGCCTGTTGCAATTGGGCGATATCCACATCGCTCGATTGTGTTATAAAAAACAACCAAATTTTTTTGCATTTCCTCTACCTAGAATCGAACGATATGGATGTCCACACTCACCTATTGTATCCTAAAAAACAACCAGAAGTATAACTTTTTCGTAGGCCCCAAAATCGTTTGATATGAATGTATATATCCATCGACTATGTAACCCTGAAAAACTTTTGGCATACTTGCTCCAGAATCTTTTGATATGAATGTATATATCCAACGATTCTTTAACCCTGACAGTATCTCGACATGTTTGCTCCAGTATCGTTTGACCGATTGTAAACTTGTAATTTATGCCAAAAACTAGAATCGGTCTATATGGATGCCCATATCGACCGGTTGTTTCTTAAAAAACTGTCTTAATACCTGCATTTTGACCAAAATTGTAGTTCTTTTGTCGCGTCTAAGCCAATGCAACAATTTTAAAACCAACTAAATTCATTCATTCATAAACTAATAAACCTAACATGTTTAATATCGAACAACAAACATAAATTAAAAACATAATTATTTATAGTTAAAAACATAAGTTTGAAAAATAAGAATCCATTCATTCAACACCAACACCACGCTCACCAAGACCACATCGACCTCGTTTGGCAGGTCATTGTTGAGCGTCATCGTTATCGCCACTATCATGTTGGTCATCTCTGCCTTGGAAACAAGCACTCTTTATCGCACTAGTTTTTCTATTTGGTGCCGTCTCCACCGTCTCCCCATACATAACACCAGCTTGTTCATCCTCTAGATTGTTGTATTCTGCAATCTTCCTTCCATTCGCCTCAGTATTTTCTATTCTTCCCATACAAGCTTTTTCTTTGTTGATTAGATACGCGATTCGTCTTCTCTGTTTTCATTCAAACAACAAACATTTAAAAAATAATGCCAAAATCCTTACAAACCATAAAAGACTGCAATCCATACCAGAACAACGAGTGCTCTATCTCGGTCCTTGATTAAGGGTCTCTCGTATATTCGTATCACACGAGTATGAAAAATATTGCGGTACCACACCATGTAATCTAAAGATGCTTCAGCATCTAAGTTCAGAGACCTATCCATTTGAACTACGCAATACCTCTTATTTTCCCAATCCGAGGATGATGGTAAAGGATCGTGAACAACAAAAATTTTATTCTCAAGGGACTTACATTTGGACCAATTTATATTTTTTTTATCCAAAAGAGGCCATGGGGATCTCTTGTACACCATACATTGTCTCGCCACTCTTGTCGAGTTGTACAATACATAACCTTTGGGGTGAAACAAAGATCCAAAATAATATTGTTCCTCGTACCCAACCATCCTTCTTTCCGCTAGTTCTTTCCTGTAAGGGTGAAAGACAACATCCTTTTTTGTCAAGTTGTCGAGTTGCTGCCTCAAATACATAAATTCCTTCTGCAAACTCTTTATCTTGCCGTTGAAGGAGTATTTTTTTTTTTTGCAAAACAAACACCGTCATAATTCTTTTTCTCACGGGCCCTATTGGAAAACTCTGGGAACTACAAGTATATACACAGCTGCATTAACATAGGATTATAGGTGAAAAAAAATAATAGTAAGATAACAAAATACAATAACTAAACCACTTGTATTACCTTGAGAAGATCCACATTCCCTCCGACTTGGGTCCTATGTACCCTAGTACACTTTCTCATATCGTTCAACAACAATAAAATGCACGTACTTCCCCAAGAGTAGTCGTGGACTTTGTTTAATGTTTCCACTAACTGGATATAGTTGGTGTTCAATTGAGAACCATAAACTTCCGGGAAGATAATAGATCCCAAGATGTAGAGAATATATGCGGTGGATATAGCATTGATATGCTCCTGAGTCATCTCATCTCGTTTATGAATCCCCCTGTTCTCGAGAATCGGTCCCTCAAGCTCTTGAGATTGAATACTCTCTACTTTTGATCAACTACTAACATCTTCGTCTTGGTCTTGTTCTCATCTCAACCAAACACCCTCGAAGTGAACTCGTAGATATTCTCCCAACAAACCTCAATTACGTATTCAAATTTTTCACGGCTTTACCTCCAATATTGGGACCTGTGATCAACTGCACATCATTTGAAGTTATTGTTATTTCCCAAAACAGAAGATGCAGAGTATTAATTTATGCGTAATATCTCTTGCAGAAGGCATAAATAAGGGGTTATCATATCCAACAACGAGTTATTTCTGGAGATAACAACCTCGATTAATCGATGAGCTGGACGACTTAGGCTGCTTCTATAAACAATAGCCATAATCATTTTGCTTATTGACGATTGGTATTTTAAAAGACGCACGGTATTGGTGTGATCCTATATAACATATTATAAAATATTAGAAAGTACATGATAAATTAAATAAAAGTATACGATATAACATAAAGTTGAGATACTTACTATGGTTGCACAGACGGTAGCAGCCCAACTGTATTTGTACCCTATAATAACTCTTCTCCATCACCTGGTAACCCAAAAGAATCATCGAGGCCGCAATGTAACATCAATTGAGGCTTTAGCAAATATCCTCTTTTATTCTTCCCTTGTGTCGTTGCATCTTTAGCTTTATCTCCTTGTTGTTGTTCTTCACCTACCTGTTCTTCTTCGCCATGGATCTCGTTATCACTTACTTCTTCACTTTGATATTTATCAGTTTCTGTATCAGAATAAGATTTTTCTTCTCTTTGGTGCTCCACTTGAGTTGGTTCATTGATGGACCCTTTTAGCTTTACCCGCCGAACCCTTACGGTGTTTAGCCCCTAAATTCTTATTGCCCTCTCGACGAGGTCCCATACTCGGAGGGCAAGATCATGTTTTTTCTTCGATCTCTTTTCTGTTTGCTTTCCCTTTCTCTAAAGAGTACAAAAATATACGATAAACAACAGTGACCAATTCAAGTAAATTTAGGGATTCTAAGAGTACAATCGTCCATCATGAAATATCTCATGATCTCTGATATCTCTTGTTGAAATTCATTTAATGATGATATTCCTCCTCGTACAAGCGTTAGGAATAACAACAAGGGAAAGAAAAAGAAATATTATAATGGGTAGATCTCCTTTAAAAGTTTACATAACATAACAATACCGACTCAAGTATTTGTTATGGGAAAAACAAATCTCACTCCAACACAACCTAGTTGAGTTGGAAAGTGCATCCTCAGTTCGTGCTTGGAACTGGAATAAGTGAGGAAGCATACGAAACACAAGCACAAGTTACTGAATACTGTGAGAGTCATGTGTACATCTGAGATAGTCATACCTTTAGTTGAATCACTTATTGTGATTCACTAAGTGGTTTTCAACCCTAATACCTTTAGTTGAATCACTTATTGTGATTCACTAAGTGGTTTTCAGCCCTAATATTTTTATACTAATATTATAGAAAGGAATCATGTGATAAAATAATTGTTTTTGATTTTATTCTATCTTGATGATCTTAGTTCATGTTGAATATCTGAATCAGAAAAGATATTTACCAAACTAAAAATCTTATTTTTTTGGAAATGGTATCGGGTAAAACTTTTAGAGTTTTTCAAAAATTATGAATGGTTTCAGTTTTTAGAAATAGTAAAGAATATTTTCTTTTACCTTTGTATTTTCGTACATAAGGATTTTTGGTAAAAATATGACATGAAAATAAACAATTTTGATTGGTTCTCGAATCGAGGATACAATTGCTAAATTTGGTCCGAAAATACTCTCTTGACTTATTAAAGAGAAAGTTCTGATTGTTATATCTTATTCTTACTTGAATAATTCTCACGAATCTATTCACTGAGCGTGCATCCAGTTGCTCGTAGCATCACCAGAGACAACATGGAAAGATAAAAAATCAAGAATTGTCAAGGCATACTATAGATGGCGGGTTTTTATCAAGAGTAAAATAATAAAATTATATCTCAAAGACTCGAGTCTGGGAAATATTAAGGTTTATTTATCAGTTGGTACCTAGGTTTTGACCAGAACCTTAGTTTGGTACCCAGTTATTCCAAAATTAAGGGTTGATACCTGGACCAACCGTTGATAGTTAATAGTTTAGTTTGACTGTGACCCTCGTTAATCTTATGATTTTAAAATTTAATTATATTTAGTTTAATTCACTTGTTTCCCCATTTAATAAAATTTAATTACTTCAAACTCTTCTGTGGCCATTAACGGCTAAAACTCCTAAAAGATTAACCTTTAACTGGAGATAAAAAACCCTAAAATTAAAATTCAAACTAGAATTATAAAACTGCTCTTGATACAGTAAGAAGAAACACATGTACATAGATAAATATTAACAAAAAACATCTAGTAGATCTATCAACACCAACATATCTAACTTCAGTACCGTGATCTTAGAGCAAAACAGATATAAAAGGGAAAATTAGAAAATCACAGTAAAAAATAGCTTTACATAATATAATTACAAGGTCACATCATAATTTTCACCGATAACATATTTACTATCCAATAAAATTAATTTTAGTATACCACATTTTAATAGATTAACACCAATGTTAATAGTAGATCCACCACTTTTTCTTTGATAGAGTACCTTCTGCATCAATAACCCATCTTTTGTAATAAACTTCAATTTTTTTTCTCATGAACCTTGAAATTTACTGTGAACGCCTCAACTTCATCATCTTTATGGATAGATTAGATCTAACATTATATTTGCTACGAAGGTTTGAAAACAGATGTTCGCTCATAAGAACTCTACGCAAGCTTGATGGTGTTGTGAGATCATCCTTATGGTTCTTCATCTTTAAGCTTTAAAGTTTTAACTAGTGGGTTGAACTTCATCGTCACTTCGATTCTCTTTTCCTCTCTGCGGCCTCGCCCTGGAAATATAGGAGGCAAGTTGGGAAAATGTGGAAGAGATTTTTTTCTGGGGTTTTGTAACACTTTTATTTAGCGATGCCATAACTTTTTAGTGGGGGTAAATGTGAAAAAAATGGGTAAAATTTTAATAAACTCACTATAAATAAATTCAAACTTATAATTAAATAAGTGTTTGGTCAAATTAAAATTTTTAACTGTCAACAGTTGGTCCAGGTGTCAACCCTTAATTTTGGAATAACTGGGAACCAAACTAAGGTTCTGGTCAAAACCTGGGTACCAACTGACAAATAGCCCAAATATTAAACCTCAAAATTCTGCAAAGAGTTTTTAGGCAGGTGCTCATCCCTGCCCACTCTCAGGTGCTCATCCCTGTCCTCTCTCTATATGTATGGACAACTATATATATGATTAAAGTTACTGAATGAATCAACATTCATTAGTTACGAAATCATCATAGCACTGGTGCTCACTACGACTTTCCTAGAAATTCTATGATTTTTGCATAAAATCTCAAGCCCCTAGATGGATTGTCCACTAGTATAGAGCAATTTGAGTATCATTTGATGTTGATATCCACAGCTGAATTCCCAAAAACAACTTTATGTCGATATCCGTATTCAACTGAATAATATTGACTCACTAAAATACCTATATAACTTTATATAGAAGATTGAATACAAATCTATTTGACTAAAGTACCACAACTGTGGTTAGATTCCAAGTCAAAATTATGCCAGACAAAATTTCATAGCTTCTACTAGCTAAGCCCAGCCTCAGACACATTAATCCTTGCTTAAAGAGACAACTAATGTGAATGGCGTGAAAAGAATTCAATTTAGGGTTTTTGAAACGCTTAAAAATAAGTTCGCAACATTTATAAGTGTCTCAAACGATCATAGAACACTTTCTACTCCTAATTGGTAAAGGAGACATTGGATTTGAAGCGTTACAAAGACTATGGCCACAAATCGTGTGTCTTAGTCTAAACCAAAAATCATGTGCGTCTTAGTCTAAACCAAAAAATCATGTGCGCCTTAGTCTTAATCACAACACTTGTGCATCTTAGTACAACTTCAATACTTGTGCATTTTAGTACAACTTCAATACTCGTGCGTCTTACCCTTTAACGCAAAGCAAAGGCGTCTTGCTCTTTTAGCTTCAATACTAAGGAGTCTTAGTACAGGCACAATGGTTGTGCAACTTAGTATTAGTTTCAACACCTGTGTGTCTTAGTATTAGTACTAGACTCATATTTCTTAGCATTAGCGCAAATCTAATGCATCCTTAACCCTAGTACAAACATTTGTGCGTCTTACTATTTTAGCACAACACTTGTATGTATTACCCTTTAGTACTAAGCCTAATTTGCATTAATACCTAAACCTAATGCGTCTTAGCATTAGTAACTAAACCTCATGCGTCTTAGCATTAGTTTTGATAACTAATGCGTCTTAGCATTAACTCCTAAGTTAATGCGTCTTAGGCCTTATTTCACGTATAAAACCCTAACTTATCTATTAAAGGCCATACTCGACCTCACTCATATATTTTTACATGTGGCCTCTCACACATATATTTTCATGTGTGGCTTCACATATATATTCTTATGCTTATCATGCTATATATACGCATTTATGCTCATCATGTTACTCTTATTTCTACAAAACAAGCATGTCAATATAAATTGACCTAGTTGAACACACTGTTCCTCATAATAAAATAAAATAACTACATATTTTATTTTAAGTTTAGTCTGCTAGACTCATCAGGCTAGTCAAGCAAGACAGGTCTTTAGTCAAAAGACTAAGTAAGTTTCATTCGAATTAATATTATTAGCAGTACTTAATACTACAAAAATTACACGAGACATCAAAGATGTCACAAATGTGGGATATTCATTGGGGTTTTGGTATGGCGGTCTACGACATGTGGTGCAATAACGTACCCACTATAGAGAATCTGGAAAAATCGTTTAGCAGTTGAATAGAGAAGTGGTAGGTTGAACAACCGTTACTTCAACCTCAAAAAGAGTGGGGAACAGTTATCAACACTTCCTCCACCATCTCCACTTCACCACTACTCATCCGTCGACATGTCCTACTTGATGAGGTTAGGTAAACGGTTACAATAACTATGACTATAAAATAGATTTCTCAATCTATTGAACGAGGACAAGACACGACAAGTCTAAACTCTAAAAGAGTTTAATATAGAACAACATCGAACAACTATATCATCCAATCTTCTCATACACAGATTCATAGCTATCTCACCAATTACATCCTACAAAGTCTGATACTCTTACCTCAATCCTTCTATCACTTTCCTTTCTAAGACCAACCCTTCTCCTTCTCTTTTGTGACTGAAGCAAGACAAGAATGACCATTGTTTGGTTTAGGCAAGGATTGTACAGATTGATCTCTCAAATCTAAAAAAAGTACTTCTACAATACAAATATTTAAGGATTAGACGAATTATCACCTGCTCACCCCATTTTTCTAAATTTACCCTCTTAATTCGTTTTTCCCCATAAACATTTTGGCGACTATAGTGGGAGGTCAATCTCTAAGTTGTAAAATCAAATTTTCAGATTTTCCAATTTTTTCAACTTCAAAATAGTTGAATATAGGAAGAACTCAGAAGTGCTGGATATCACATTTTCTAACAACGATGAAATCCCTTTCGTTACTCAAAAGTTAGTTGTGCATGATCAAACTCATGTTGAGGCTGTAGATATTCAAAACCTAACTGCTATTAACGATCTAGTAAAAATTCTAAATGATGTTGTAAGAATCAAGCTGAAATTATCAAGACACATGACAAGGTGTTCACCCTTTTGGAAGTTCTCACATATCAGTTATCGAAAGAACCGATTCATGTCTCCGCCGATGATAATAATGACAAGATTTCTTCTCACGCTGAATGTGAACCAGAAAGAAGCCGTCAACCCGATCTTACTATTTGTGAAGACTCAGAGCAATTTCTTCAAACGTAAAAAGAAGACTCGTTTTATCCAATATACTACAATCAAGGTCCTTATAACAAAGGGACGATGATATCTATGTTTCCAGATTTTATCAGAAATTACTAAGCGATCGACTATAATTGCACATGCCTTGTCTAAAAGGACAAGACTGGTCTAAAATGAAGAAACATGTGAAACTCGTAGCAGTCGACGTCTTTCTCGTCGACATATTGCCCATAAGAAATATAGTGTTCAACCGTCTATAGATACTGTAACTGAAGTAGGCAAAAAGAAAACTTCAGCACTGGAACGATAAGCGTGTAGCACCAGCACCAGTTCCAACTCCGGCTCCACCAGCAGTTCGTCCACCTTGGAGGGCCAACCAAGCAGTTCCCACTCCATCACCGGTTCAATGTCAACTAAAACATCGAAGATAAGCGCCAGCTTCCCCGGACTTCTCACTTTCAATCGAAGAAGTGTTTAAACTTTTGGAAATCTGGATACATAATGGTGTCATCAACCTACCTCGTACTCGACGTTCATCAAAAGTACAAGAAATGGCGAACCCTAGTGTAGATGGTGGGTTTTTGACAGGGATAAAATAGTAAAATTATATCTCAAGACTCGAGTATGAGAAATATTAACTGTAAAATTATGCAAAGATTTCTTAAGCAGGTGCTTATCCCTCTTCTCCCAGGTGCTTATCCCTGCCCTCTCTCAGGTGCTTATCCCTGTATTCTCTCTATATGTATGGCCAACTACATATATATATGATTAAAATTACTAAATGTAACAAGCATTCATCACTGTACAAAATCATCAGAAAAACATTGGTGCTTACTACAACATTCCCAAATGTGTTATGATTTTTACATAAAATCTCAAGCTCCTAGATGGATTGCCCACTAGTATAGAGCAATTTGAATATTCACGCTCAATTGAATAATATTGACCTACTATGTGCGTCTTGCTAGGCTGAAGCGTTTTTGCTTCTAAAGCAAACGTTGTATGACTTTGCTCAAAGAGCAAGCGTGGACGTCTTGATTGCTTATTGTCAAATTTGGTATTTTACTCTTTTACCCTCAAGTGTGAGGCTTTGTACAAAGAGTAAAAACGTGAGCGTCTTTCCTCTTGGCCAAAACTTGGCGTTCCACTCTTCTTCTAACGTGAGCTGTTTGCTTCTTGTCAAATTTGGTGTTTTTACTCTTTTAACCTCAATGTGTGAGGCTTCATACAAAGATTAAAAATGTGAGCTTCATGTCTCTTGGCGAAAACTTGGTGTTATACTCTTCTTTTAACGTGACTATCTTAACGACATTTCAATTATTTTACTCTGAACTTGTGCTTCTTAGCATACAAGCTTCAAAACCCTAGCTAATTTGCTCATCAAAAGCTATACTAGGTCTCACACATATGTTTTCACGTGAGGCCTCTCACATATATTTTATGGGTGTCCTCTCACATATATGTTTTCACGTGAGGCCTCTCACATATATTTTTATGTCTGGCCTCTCACACATATGTTTTCACGTGAGGCCTCTCACATATGTTTTTATGTGTGGCCTCTCACCCATATGTTTTCACATGAGGCCTCTCACATATATTTTTATGTGTGGCCTCTCACTCATATATTTTTATGTGTGGTATCACGCACATTTTCTCATGCTCAACAACACACACTTATTTTTTACAAAACAGGCATGTAATTACGAAATTGACTAAGTTGAACACACTGTTCCTTATACGCAAATAGATACATATTTATTTTTTCTTTATCCTATCAAGACTCGTTATCCTAGTTAAGCACGACAGGTGTTCAGTCAAAAGACTAAGTAAGTCTCATTCGACTTAATATTATTAGTAGTACTCAATACTACAAAATTTACACGAGATACAAAGATCATAGGAGCTGGGACGTAAGGAACATTAGTCCAAAGGGAATAAGATTCATTAGTCAAAAAATCAATTGCTACTCCCGAATAAAACTTATTCAATTTATAACATGAGTATGCACTTATACACATGGGGACTGCACCCATGCTGCCTACTCCGCTTTGGAGACACTAATCTACTGACAAAGAAACATTGTACTGAAGTTAAAGTTCCATCTACCACTAGTAACAAGGATGACACAACCATATCCAGCCTGGATAAATATTCAACAAGGAAAGTCGCTCTAGCCATGTTATCATCACCAACTTCTATGTCTTCCACATTGCTGTTACCAACTAAAACTCTAGTCATCATCTCACACTCACTGGCGACTCATCTCTTGCCTACAACTACCTGCTATTGCTTTCAACTCCATACAATATCAACTCCATGACGAAGCCAGTCTATATCGAATTCGAAGTTCTTGGACGCATCCAAGTGGTATACCCAAGCTATTACATACTCAACCCCCTAACTCTGAAAAATGTACTTATGGGTGAGAAATGGGGGAATACATCCTTCACGGAAGTTGTTCGTACATATCTCTTCTACGACATACTGAAAGGGCACGTCAATAAGATACATGAGCTAAGAGATATGGCTCTTACGCTAAAGTTTACATAATCTGTAAATTTACTCGGGATTTATAATCACGGATGTTATGGCATGATTGACCGACCTAGCAAACTCCAAATTAATTGATTATGGGTGCACATGATAACTTAGTCTCTTAGCTTCAAGGTTTAGGGTCAACCACTGAAAATGGACATCGGATGAAGTTCCTACAACCTTTACACTGAATGATAAGCAAACAAAAATTTCTAAACGAGATTCAAGCTTCCCACACCATAGCCATCTCAACAGCTTTCACGCTTGCCAAACTCATATATGTCAACAATTTTTTTTAAAGATAGCGTCTTCACATCTCTGGAATAGAAGAGTTGTGGCATCTTCAACTTCAACAACTACTTCTACTACAAAAAAGTGCTCGGTCGGAAAACCTAACTCCATCTGTGAGCATTTACTCACGTAAACTTAAGAAGAATAAAAGAAGACGTATGCTTACCTTACTACTGGTGATGACCAATGGACGCTTCTCACTTGTCCGTCCAAGCATACCTTCCTCACTTTCTCCCTCCTATGCCTTATCCGTCCAAGATGCCTCCTTGCTTGTTCGTCCAAGCTGTGGTTCCTCATAATCCTTCTAAGCCAAGTTGTGGACTCCTCTCACATGTCCTTCCATCTATGGCTCCTCACATGTCCGTTCAAGCCATGCTTGTTCGTCCATGCATATAACCACCTCTCTCTGTCCGTTCGACTATGTGGCCTCCTCAATTGCCTATTCAACCATGTGAGCTCAAAACCTGAACTATTGATGCTGCATCCCTGAAAATGATGTTGTACCTCTATGCATCCTGATAGACACATTTTTGTGCCTGATTTGTCTCAATTCCTTATATTGATAATGCTCGATTGTATACTAATTTTGGTATTTTATAATATTTGTAGGTATTTTTGGAAGAATAAATAATCGTGGAGAAATCGGCTAAAAAGTGCTAAAAAAACCCATCAAAAGTTTTAAAGGCACCCAAGAAATTGTTAAAGGAACCCTCTTGTATTTGATAAAGGCACCCAATCTTCGGTTAAAGGCACCCACTCTCTTGTAATTTGAATTCAGTTTTGGTTGGAACTTTTCCCATTCGAGTTGTGAAGATTCTTGTTACGTGATTTTTGGATTTCTACAAAGGGTTAGGACAAGATTGTCCTGTTCCCTTATTGATAGGAAGTTCACGCGTTTTGGAGTTAAGAAAATCATATCATATTTTAAGAAAATCATATCATATCTTTAAAATCGAGAAAAAAACTTACGGCAGTTCGAAAAAGGTAATTACAAGTTGTTATACATGGAAGATATCCTTGGATAATATTCTCCAGGATTTGATTCTACAAATAAATAGAGAGTTTAGTTGAACAAGGTAGCAGCGTGAGAAGAAAAATGAAGGAAAATTTTGTTCGAAGAATAAAATCCCTGCCGAGAGTTATTTTTCATAAAAAATGGAAGATCTTGGATATTTGAGTGTTGCTGAGTATAAATACAAGTCGAGAGATGAATCAGAGGGGGGATGGCAGAGGCCAGAGAGTGAGAAATCAGAATTCAGAAAATTCTGCTCATGTGAAGAAGATGAAGAAACCGTCGCCAATAGGTTTGAAGAAGCACATCGTCGTAAAAGGAAGAACTTCGTTGTAAAACTAAGAACAACGTCATAAAAAAATAAGTGATTTTTTCTGTTCCTTTCAACGACAGAAAAGAACTGTTGTTGTTTCATTCTTCTTTGTAACGTTTATAAACGTCTCAAATTCACTGTGTCATGTTTATTTCTTCTTTTC
The DNA here is from genome assembly GCA_023531435.1 of Papaver californicum. Lineage (NCBI taxonomy): Eukaryota > Viridiplantae > Streptophyta > Magnoliopsida > Ranunculales > Papaveraceae > Papaver > Papaver californicum. The sequence goes on along the minus strand of JAJJMC010011034.1, from coordinate 4,232,295 downwards.
AAAGCACATTTTAGCCATGTATTTATCTTTTGAGTGTGTTTTGAGCACCATGAGCTAAATCTCATCTCTGGGACGATGAAGGAAGCTATTTTTTCACACTTGTTTGGTAGCTATATTTAATTCTTTTATGACTTTTGCATTAATTTAAATTGAATTATGATTTTTACTAATTAGGTGTGATTTTGTTTGATGGTGTATGCTTAGTCTAAAGTACTTTTGATGCGCCATACTTATGCTTTAGATCTAATGTTTTAGAAATCTATTTTGGCAAAGAATTAGAGTAAAAAAAAACCTTTATGTTATGAGCTATATATTGTCTAGAATTAATATTTGAACCACATGAATATGAAAAATTAGTGGAATCCTGAGTCCCAGCCTCTTGTAATTTTGCTACCATCTTTTGTCTATTTGCTAACTTAAATTAGATTTAGGTCTAAAATCTTTCTTTACAAGTCCGAGTAAATGATACTTTTCTTACCACTGTCTACAAAACACATCAATTTTTGGCGCCGCCGACGCGGATTTGTTTTTAGGTTAGGGTTTTATATTTTTATTCTTTTTAGGTTTAGTTTTTAATTAGTTTAGTGCTTTTATTTTTATTTTTTTGTTAGATTTTACTTGTGTATTTCTCTTAGCTTTGTTGTGCAGGTAAAGTTTTACAATTTATTGTGGAAATTGCTTACCAAAAAAGGTAAGTAGTACACCTCAATTTTTATTTTTAGATTTTTCGTTAATTTGTTTTTTATTTGTGCTTATCTCTTTTAGATTTTATTTTTTATATAAAAAAAACAGTGCAGACACAACACTTTGCATTCATCAGACTACCGATTTTTAGGAAAACCCGTGGATAAGTAAGTTGAACTCGTACCTTGGGCCTGATGAGAGTTACCAGCTGAAAGTCTACAAGCCTTAGCCTCGTACCTTTGACCAATCTTTGACTGTAGGTATATTCTGCTAAGGTAACCTGAGCTTACCTATTCTAGTCGAACCTGCATTTGCACGTGCATAAAAAATAAATAAACATGTCGAACTGGTATTACGATAACGAATACAATGAATATCGGAATGAGTTTCAAACCAGACATTGCCCGTATATGACCATAGTGTGGATAGTACCCGGGATAACTACAAAACCTCTGAGGGTCATGGTTCATACCATGACGATCCCAATTACTATTCGCACGCTCAACAGTCATATGAACGGGAAAACGAGCAAAATTCGAGTTCTTTATCTTTGAAGGATACCCTCGAGAAGTTGCAATTGAGTACAATTTCTTTCGAAAATTCCATGAAGCGGATGGGATATACTATTCCTTATAGTGACCCAAATACCATTCTAGAAAGATCACTAAAGCTGTTGAGACCGAGTACTCCTTATGAAACTATTATGCCTCTAGAAGAATCACTCAAGATGTCGACTGAGAATACAAATAGGTTTGTGTTAACAACAAAAGAAAGGATTTCTCAAAATAATCTTAATTGCCAAAACAGTGTTGCTGATAGGTACATAAATCATACATTTTAAGTAGTTTTTCCTGACCCTTATTTGCTATATTTGAGTGAATTACTATGTTGTATCATTATTTTCGAAGTTTAGTCGTCTTTTCAGGTTACATTTCAGAAACCCGCAGAATGGAGCTGTATGAGAAGAATTACCGAGTAGCCAGTAAAACTCTGCTGAATTTAAGCCTTTCACCCTCTAAACTGTAGGAAATTGAATTACGAAGCCAACGGCGAAAGAATGAGGTCATTCCGACTTCGTATGAGAAAGTTATGGGCAAAGCCACATTGGTGGAAAGTTAGCCTTTTCTGCTGGTCGCGTGCGGCTGGAATAGAGGTGCTGCCGGGCTAAGTGTTGCTGCTGGACATATGTGATGTTAATGGATGAGTGGAGGCCCAAGGGATATTTGTAGGAAGAGAACTCAAGTAATAAGGGCTGTACAAGGGTTTACACGCAACAAAAGTCGGGAAACAAAAGTTGGCTACGCAACAATTGTCGGAAAAGAAGAGTTTGAGACAAACTAGGAATTGGCCAAGGTTTTTCGGCTGAATTCACATACAAAACTCTCACGCACTGATTTTGGGGTTGGAGGACATATAAATACCAAAGCATACAGGAGAATTAAAGGGGACACGGTGAAAAGAAAAGAACACA